>JACEVL010000124.1:3265000-3397500 GCA_020284085.1 Aporrectodea caliginosa | reverse complement strand
TTCAAGATGAGGTCAATTTCCTCGAGAGTAGAAGAGAGGCCAACAATAACCAACATGCTTGAACAAAGTGGAAGTCATTTCTCTCAACCTATTGAAAAGGTAGAGAGTTCCCCTTTCAAGACGACGATAATTTCATCAACGGGGGGAAACTGGACAACAAAAACCAACATGCCTGAACGAAGTGGAAGTCATTTCTCTCAACCTATTGATAAGGTAGAGAGTTCCCCTTTCAAGACGACGATAATTTCATCAACGGGGGGAAACTGGACAACAAAAACCAACATGCCTGAACGAAGTGGAAGTCATTTCTCTCAACCTATTGAAAAGGTAGAGAGTTCCCCTTTCAAGACGAGGATCATTTCCTCAACAGGAGGCGACAGGATAACAAAAACCAACATGCTTGAACAAATTGGAGGTCATTTCTCTCCACAGGAAGATCGTTCTCCTCGTAAAACGGTGCCCGCTGTCTCTCCAAAAACAGACCGCAAGATTGCACCGGACATCTTCGAACAAACCGGAAGCCTATTCAAAACAATTACTCCGAGACCCCGCAATATAAGAGACTCAGATTCGGTGTTTGCCGCCAGAGAGGAACATTTGCGAAAAGCTTCTGGTGGCGAAAGCGTTCAACCGAAATTTGGCGGCGTAACAACAACAAGTAGAACGATCAGAATTTCATCAAATCAACCAGATGGATTAAAACGGGAATCTAACCCTTCTGAGAGAGCTTCCGGCAACGTTGGGGCAGCTGAGACGGTTCGAACAAGGGTTGAACACGTCGTATCGACCGAGAATCACCCATCGAGGCAGCTTCGCCCCTCGGGTTCTGCAGAGGGAAGGATTTCAGTAAGAGACAGTTTTGGGTCCTTTGCCAATGAGGATGGTGGGTTCTCACAGTCGAACACAAACAGCGGTGTACGTTCTCATGGATGGAGCGACACAACAGAAATGAAGAAATCCAACGTCAGAACAAAGGAAAAGGAAAGAGATTGGGAAGTTCAAGTTGCCCTTAAAGAATGACCCCCGAAACACAACGGCGTCTCACTATACATGTAGACACGCCTTGAAATTACCCATGAAAGAAGCACTGCAATGCTTCATGATGCACCTCTTTTCTGACTTGTTAAACCTGACCATACATCGAACATAAATGGACATAGATTGTAAATAGCATGAGTGTTACATGTACACTTGCAATAAGCTCCAGTTGCCTTGCAGATATTACAAGTGCCTCATCCGAACTGCTTGATATTTCGTTTTTCGGTGACTACTTCACTTAGAGCCCTGTTCTGTGCGTAATTTCAATAACCGTCCGTGCGCTTTTACTAAACTAACGTTTTGTATACTTTATCTAATTTATTTTTTGCCATTGCGTGACAGCGTTTAACAATACTCAAACCGCATGAGTATTCTAAGCTTTATAGGCGGATAGACAAACCGTAGACGCTTCTTCTGCAGCGTTCTTTATTCAGCTGGCGCTCTATAAATGGCCATTTTTATCGACTTTGAAGGGCATGCTACATTCACTGCATATTTTCGTGCGTAGGCCTTAGGTCTACACAAACGGACGATTGTTGATGAGTTAAAACAGCCATGTTGTAGTATATATATATATATATATACGTTGTTCATATATGTAGGTAAATCAGCGACCCGGTTTTTCAAACATACTGTATATATAAGTTATATATACAGTATATATGCATTCAATGTATGTGCTGAGTTGTTTTGTATACCTACATAATAGGATATATATATACACACACACTCACGCACACACACTCACGCACACACACACACACACACACACATAACACACGCACGCACGCACACACATATAACAATGGTATGCATTCATATTACATGTACACGTGCCCTAGACCTATTTCTGCCTTTAGAGGTATGTTTGTAATGAGCGTCAGACCAACAGATTGTGTGATGTTGGGTGAGGCAGCCTTTTAATGATGCTTGTCTCGTCCTGCATGTGGCCTTGACAGGATGATTTATGTAGACCATAGGCATCAAAGCTAGCCTCCCTTATCACTATAATACGCCATCTGCTCATGTATGTATGCATTGGCGTATAGTATGCATTGTTTGTATGTATGTATGTATGTATGTATGTATGTATGTATGTATGTATGTATGTATGTATGTATGTATGTATGTATGTATGTATGTGAACACTTGTATAGCGAGCTTTAAGAACCTCACGAAAGCGCTGTAACACACGCACGCACGCACACACACAGACACACACACACACACACGCACTATCTAGCTGATCTAAAAATTTGCAGTTCAAGATGAGCTGAGAATGTTTTCTGAGCCATTTATGGTGGTAAAGTTCAGATTTCAGTAGTGAACTGTTTCGTGGTAATCCGTGAAGACGGTCCAATATGTGAGAAGGATTCATGCTAGCGAATCGTTATACGAGAGGTAGCAACTAGCAAGGAACCAACAGGTCCATACGGGGCTGGCCAGTGGCCATTAGATAGTGGCAACTAAAATGTTAATAAATAAGAAGTACTAAAAACGCCCGTGCTTTAGACATATTTATAAGTGCATACAGGCATAAATACATTGACTTGTCGTGTTTGGATTGTTTAATGTCCTCAGACACACATACATCGTAGGTATAGTTTGCTAACTGATGTAATTATATTCATTCGTAATGACATTTAACGTCATAATTTATAGGCTATAGCGCAGAGAGCGCCTCTGAGCAGATATCTTGCTACATAAATTTTCAATTACATTACTGTACGGATCACATAGAGGAACAAGTGGCGCTGTCCCATTTTCAGCTTATCAAAGCAGCTCTATTGCAAGGACGAAAGCAGTAATATTTGAGTGTAAAATTAAGTCGACGAGGATGGGATTCGAACCCACGCGGGGAGACCCCATTGGATTAGCAGTCCAACGCCTTAACCACTCGGCCACCTCGTCACTGACGAACGTCGTGGCCTGCAAGAAAATCTTTATCAGTGTTTCGGTAATGGAACTTTGATCTGAAAGTCTTGCGTGAGTTGAAAGGCTGATAAGCGAACAGTTGACACCAACGATTGTACGCCACCTGCCGATAACAAAGTAACGAAACATATGACACTATGACAGTCAATAATAGGTAGGCCTAATGGAGGTTTTAGCCATGAAAGTCGAGATATTTGAAAACCAAGAAAGGTGTAAGTGCTCGATCATGAAGGCCGAAATATGTGAGAAACGAGGAAGGTGGGTAATCAGGCGAAGAAATGCATTTACCACCGATTGAAGTGGAGACAGACGAGATTTCAGAAGACCACAAGTAGTATTGTATTGTATTGTATCTATCAATTTATATAGCGCCTCTCGCAGTGCACACCAATCAGAGGCGCTCCCATGCAGTGCGAAAGACCCAGAGAGTGAGTTAACAGTAATCAACGCGTGAGCAAATAAAAGTGGAGGAGGGCACAGATCGCTTGACACCTTGAAGACGTCTCGGGTGATAGAAACTGGACCGAGAGAGGTTAGAGGTGGTCGTGCAGAGATTGTGCAGCTTAGGCCTATGTGTGTATGTATGTATGTATACATGCATGCAGGTATATAGGCATGTATGTATGTATGTATGTATGTATGTATGTATGTATGTATGTATGTATGTATGTATGTATGTATGTATGTATGTATGTATGTATGTATGTATGTATGTATGTATGTATGTATGTATGTATACATATGTACAATATATGCATGTATAAATGTATGTATGTATGTATGTATGTATGTATGTATGTATGTATGTATGTATGTTTGTATGTATGTATGTATGTATGTATGTATGTATGTATGTATGTATGTATGTATGTATGTATGTATGTATGTATGTATGTATGTATGTATGTATGTATGTATGTATGTATGTATGTATGTATGTATGTATGTATGTATGTATGTATGTATGTATGCATGCATGCATGCATGCATGCATGTATGTATGTATGTATGCATGTATACATGTATGAATACACTTTTAGGTACCTCACAAATGTGCTGGAAATCTAACGCAACACAGCATGATAAACGAATGCCTTCAACTTTGCAGCCAAAGACTAATTGCTTTGGCCGTAAAAGTCTATGACCAGGTACAAAAGATGCCATAATTCTGACAGACTCATCTATGCACTGTGTAGGCTACTAATCATTGTCTCGCCCGTGAACTTTGGTCGCGTTGTTATTCCAAAAAGCAAGATTTTTGCGTTTTTTTGCTGGTCTACACTATAGGTGCAAACATCAGTTCCGCAATTATCCTAAGTGAAACCTATTATCAGTCGATATTTAATTTTACTTAACTTCCAAATTAATTTTAATCTGTAGTTCTGATAGCGAATCCATTAATTGCTTACTTCAAATTCTGGACTGCTTGGTAGTCTAGAGGTTAGCGTAATAGCGTTCTGAACAGTCAACCGAGTGGTCGGGGTTCAAAACCCCGCCATGCATGGCAGGAATTTGTTGCGATATTTCAGCTCCACTTGCGTCCTGTAGCCAACTGAGCCATCTTGAGTTGACTAAATTGACCGTACACTATCGGTGGGGCTATTAGGTGGCGAGGAAGAGGAATGGCCACCAGCCCTCATATGCCGAGGCCAAGAAAATGAAGTCGTACCCATGACTGCCTTTCGACCCTAACTTAAGAGACTGCTCTACGTCTTCTTCCAATTCGGCTGTTAGACGATCGAATCGGCGTATTACAGGTCTATAGAGAATTGAGTTAACAGGTGCACATGTAATGCATGAACAGATGACCTTAGGTCTCGGCATTCATGTATACATATAATGAGACACAACAGCTCGAGAGACCTTGAACCGACTAGGTGTGTTTATCTTGGCGTTGGCAGCTCAAAGGCAATAATTATAGAACTAAGTGCTATTAAGATGTAATTACATGTATTTTTTTATGCAAAGACTAGAAACCTTGTCACGTCAGCGTAATTTTTTACGTGTGTATAGTATAGGCTATTCTATGAACTTACGAAGCATACACGTATGACTTTCTAATAAACTCAAGACTCGCATGATGCGGCATGAATATCCACATAAGCCAAATATGCAAATAGATCTAAAGAAAAATAATAACTAAGTTGCGCATGATACTATATATATCCTGACGTTCAATGAAAAGCTTTGAGGTGTAGGCTAAATATAATCGGGAGTATTACCGAATCGTACAGAAGTTCCGGTTCTGAAGTTACTGTCGAAAAGCCGTATATAGGCCGCCATTTTCCAAGATGGCGGCTTGACAACAGCCTGGATTTATGGGGACTTAGATATTTTAACAACTACATGTATGCCAATTCTCCACTATACCTGCTAATTTGTTGAGTCGTTTAATGTTTTTTTCTGTTAAAATTTCTCTGCTTCTATAGCCTAACTCCCCTTACACAGAGAGTCAGAGACCGTCAGAGTATTCTCTACGTTACCGGGCCAACCCTCTGTCCTTTCGGCTACCGTGAAACTTACTAAGAAACTTCACAATTAGCAATAAAGTAATGCTTCAATACCTGATGGTAACAGAAAAGATTGCTTGTAGAAATCGAGTTTCACGCCGAAAGTTATAGCAGTGAAAAGAGGAGCGAGATATTGCAGCGAATGCGAAAATCTTCATCTTTGAGAGGTAAGTCATCGCTTCGTAAATTGGCATGGAAAATGCCTCGAACTATAATTCAGGAATAGACCTACACACGAAAGAGAAATTGTTTTGCAGCATGTGTGATCATGAAATGCGTTTGAATAATCAGAGGTAGCGTGGCCGAGCGGTCTAAGGCGCTGGTTTAAGGCACCAGTCTCTTCGGAGGCGTGGGTTCAAATCCCACCGCTGCCATCTGGTTTTAGCTTCACCAGTCTTCCTACTAAGAATTATTACTTATTGATCGCAAATTAATGATCTCTCCCATAATCAAATATATAATACCTTATTCAAGTCCATGTCGTCTGATCAAACAATTCTTCACGGCATCTAACTTAAATCGTGTCGTAAAGGTTATAAAAATAAGCAGGATGGAAGAATCAACAGTTAAAATTACCATAATGGAGAGGATATAGAACAGGTCAATAAATTCTGTTATCTGGGAAGTGTGGTCATACAAGACACAGAGTGCCATACGGATATAAAAAGAAGAATAAACATGGGGAAAGATGCATTCTGCAAGAGAAAAGAACTCCTGAGAGGGAAACGAAATTGAACTCTAAAGAAGCGAATGGATAAGCCATTGGTGTGGAGTGTGGTCCTGTATGGATCTGAAATTTGGACAATGCGGAAAGAGGACATAAAAAGACTAAAAGCTTTTGAAATGTGGATATGGCGTAGAATGGAGAGAATAAGTTGGAAGGAGCACAAGACAAACGAGAAAATATTAAAAATCGTAGGAGAAGAAAGACCAGTTATAAAGACAATCCACAATACATGCTACATGTTAGGTTAGCCCAACACATAAATGTGATTCTCTTGTAAACCAAAGTGCGGTTAGCAATTGGTATAATAAAGGATATACTTACTTACTTACTTACAATAAGCATGTTCAGCATTACTTTTCCCCGCAAGGCATGACGGGAAAGGTCAAGGTCACCGTTCACAAACAAGATTCAAGCATGGCGGATAGGTTCAAAAGGGGTTACTTTAATCGATGGAAAGTAGATGATTTGAAGAACTTTATGACAGAAAGAGGCCACAAGACAACTTCATCGAGTTAAACACGAACTCGTGACTGTTGCATTTGCGATATATCAACAATAATTGTCGGTTGTTTCTGCAACTCTGGACTTCGCAGGTTGTCTTTCTCCAGCGGCACAGCTGATATATCACCTCTCCCGCAATTAACAACCTTACCCCCCAATTGCGCATGAGATACCGGTTAAATAATAATAAACTCTATAATATATAGAGAATTTTTTGTCTATAAGCTAGTAACGAATAATATCAAATATTTGCGTCAAAACTAGATCATAACAACGTCGCTAACGGCAGCATTCTGTTTGTTTGTGAACGGTGACCTTCACCCCGGAAGTAAAACTGAAAGGGCTGCGCATGCGCATTGCTAATGCTGAACAGGCTTATTAATTATTTTGGCCCATATTGCATAAAGGACGAGACATGCAAGTAGCCTAAGTTAGTATAAAGCAGCCTTTTAATAATGAAAGTAAAACGCTTGCATTTGACAAAATAGTCGATGTAAATGTTACTGTCGTTGGATAACGAAAATAGCAGAAACGTCTTGTCAGTATTAGCAGCTAACATATGAGGGCTACAGACGCTTGCTTCAAGATGGTATTCTGTTTGAAGAATGACGCGTTCATTGGTAGCCGATGATGCAAAGGCCAAAGTGTCGGCTACATATTCGAAGTATAGTGCTCGATAAGACTGCATCCACGATATTCTTGGCAACAGATGTTGCATCGCTGGAATCTGTACATAGTGTATAGTCCAGTTGTATAGGCTTACAGAAGAAGCACGCTGAAATTCCGGACTGTACGGGTATTTTGTTGTTACCAACCATGTGGCGGCTGACATGCGGTGATATTGAATTTCGATGTATGATGGCTGAATTTCTAAAGTCATGTGTGATAGAACCGTACGTATAGGCTACTGACGTGTTGAACTCTATGCTGCATGGTCTCCCAGCTGGTCGGTTGGGGGTGCTTGACCCGGGTCCTGCGCTCTGCCGCACGCCTTTACGGACGTATTCCCAAATTTGGCCACGTCTCAGGTTATATGCTGGATGTGCTTCATTGGCTCCCTCTACTGCAGCGGATCTCGTATCGGATGATCGCTTTGGTCTGGCGGTCCTTGCTGGGTCTAGCCCCTGCCTATCTACGCGACCTCTGCTGCCCTACCTTGGGTGCTCCGGGTCGTCGCTCTCTCCGCTCTACTGAGCGGGGCGTGCTCATGGTCCCTTTTGCCCGCACAGCTACTAAGCAGAATCGCGCCTTCTCAGTGGTTGGCCCCTCCCTCTGGAATGGGCTCCCTTTGGCACTGCGATTGCATCCCAGAATCCACTCTGAATCTTTCTATTCTTGCCTCAAAACTGTCCTTTTCAGCCGTGCTGGGGTCGGGAGCGCTCCTGAGTAGTAACCTCGAAGGGGCGCTATATAAATCTTTGGAATGAATGAATGAATGAATATTAAGATATCAAGAAAATCAGTCATTCGTCTTGCAATTAATGATGCAGCGCCAGTCATTACATGAAAACACTATACAGTGACTGTCGCTGATTAAGTTGAATACTGAATCTATAGAGCGCCATCTATTTCGCCTGTAGAAAACATGATGTATTAGCCTGTGGAGAGGACAGTGAGTCGGTTAGGACAGCTGCGCCAAAATTGGAAGACTCGGACAGCAATAGACACCATTTTGTAAATATGAAGCGAGGCGAGATATAAAATAATCTAAATAGGCCTAATTATTCCACTTGAGTCGGAGCTATATAAAAGAACTAATCAATCGATGATGGAACCCTGTCCTTTTTACTCATCACTGGATTAAAGAAATTATTATAGAGAAGAAGGATATCTGAATTTGAAACCTGTTACTTTCCACCCTGTCTTTAGCTACCTGTGACCCGAAGTCCTCTCAACAGAGCGAGCGGCTGGCAGAGGGAGCCACCGTCGCGACCGTACCAGACACCAAACAATTATGGGGCTCACACCGTCAACTTTCAGTTTTTTAAAATCGCCATCTAGACGAAGATATGAGATATTTTTGTCAACATGTTGACGAGGTGGCCGAGTGGTTAAGGCGTTGGACTGCTAATCTAATGGGGTCACCCCGCATGGGTTCGAATCTTATCCTCGTCGAAATTTGATTTTGCACTACACACATAACATAGTAGTTTTGTCATAATGACAAATGATTGTCCGGAATTTATTGCATCAACAACTCAACGAAATGAACTTGACCGTGATATAAATGAAAAATATTTGTAAAGGTGTCGAGTTTGATGAAGCGCCAGTTCAGATATATTTGACTATCACGTGACAAACTGAGAGAGACATTAACGAGCAATACGTAGGCCTACTAATTCTTAAGAAGTCTTAGTAAGCAGACTGGTGAAGCTAAAACTAGATGGCAGCGGTGGGATTTGAACCCACGCCTCCGAAGAGACTGGTGCCTTAAACCAGCGCCTTAGACCGCTCGGCCACGCTACCTCGGTGTTTTCTACAGTCAAGGCCCTACTTGATCCTAGACAAAATATAGTCTTTCGCATAGGCTATGTATTAGAGTAGGATAATTATCGACATAGAAAATATTAAGACACGAATTAAGTTAGATGCTGTTAAGAATTCTTGATCAGACGACATTGCATTCAAAAAGGTTTTATAGATTCTACAATGAGAAAATCAAAGAGGTAAAATTGATGCACTAAATAATTATTGTGCGTTGGTTAAATGCACACAAGGGTTACTTACTTATTACACTTTTTCCAAATTTCGATTAACCCTACCAGCCACAACAAATAATGGCCCCAATGCATATCGACTTTGAGACTTCTATTCACCAATAGCTGACGAGGTGGCCGAGTGGCTAAGGCGTTGGACTGCTAATCCAATGGCGTCTCCCCGTGTGCGTTCGAATCCCATCCGCGTCGAAGGTTGTTTTTGCACTACTCATAATATCGTAGTAGTTTTGCCATAATAACCAATGATTGTCCGAAATTATGTATTGCGTGAACAACTGAACGAAATGAACTTGACTGTGATATAAATGAAATGTTTGTGAATGTGTCCACTTTGATGAAGCGAAAAGTTCAGAACTATTGGACGATTTCGCGACAATCAGCAGCAGCAACATAAATTCAATTGCTGTGGACAAGCTCATCATCTTGAGTATTGTTATAATCGTGGAAGATATATGAGAGAGATCATTTGCGAACTATAGGGCCTAAGTAATAATTCTTAGTAGGAAGACTGGTGAAGACCGTGAAGCTAAAACCTGATGGCAGCGGTGGGATTTGAACCCACGCCTCCGAAGAGACTGGTGCCTTAAACCAGCGCCTTAGACCGCTCGGCCACGCTACCATTACTGTTTTTATCAATGTCATAGCCCTACTTGGACCAACACAAAATAAAGCCCTTCACATAATAGATATATTCAAGTAAGATAATTATCGACATGGAAAACATTCTTCTTCTTTCGGATCTTTGCCCTCAGTCAGGTTCATATGTCCGAAGACGCCTTTTTTCGCGATTTTCAGCCTCTTACTTAATTTTGCTGTAGTCGTTTTTCTCCATCGCCTAGTCTAGCAGCATCATTCTTGGTCTTCCTCTAGTCTTTTTCCCTTCCCTTCTCCCCTCGATGATGTCTCTCAGTAGCCTAGAGACTCCCTCATGACGTGTTCCATCCATTTCCTTTGACGTTCTCTGATTGTCTTTATAACTGATCTTTCTACGACACCTCCTAGTTGTGGACCAGGTATTATAGACCTTTTTTACTTAATTCATTCAAATTTACTAGATTTTTTAAACTTCTCACGGCAAAAACTACGAGGCTATATACTTACCGGAATCATGTTGTCTGATATTCTTCACAACATCTCGTGTTTGTATTTTCATATTTTCCATATCGGAGAACGTCGGCAATTATTATTCTTGAATATAAGGGAAAAGACTATGTGTTGGCCCAACTCCGCCCAAGTAAAGTCTTGACTCCGTTGATTACATGGAGGTAGCGTGGCCGAGCGGTCTAAGGCGCTGGTTTAAGGCACCAGTCTCTTCGGAGGCGTGGGTTCAAATCCCACCGCTGCCATCAGGTTTTACCTTCACCAGTCTGCGTACTAACTTACTACTAAGACTTCTTATGAATTATTACGTATTGTTCGTAAATGATCTCTCTCATGATTATATCTTCCTTGATGCCAAGAATACTCAAGATCATAGATGATGAAATTGTCCACTAAAAATATATTTATGTTGCTGCTGCTGTTGATTGTCACGTAGGCCTAATCGTCAAATATAGCCTCATTAAAGTCCACAAATTCATAGGCCTAAACATCTCATTTATATAATGGTCAAGTTCATTTCGTTTAGTTGTTGATGCAATATATAATTCCGGACAATCATTTTTTATTGTGACAAAATTACTGCAATATTATGAGAAGTGTAAAAGCAAATTTCGACGAGGATGGGATTCGAACCCACGCGGGGAGACCCCATTGGATTAGCAGTCCAACGCCTTAATCACTCGGCAATATGTTGACAAAAAATATCTCATGGAGGATATGAATGGAACCATATTTTTTATGTGGACTGTACGCCTAATCCAAGTTTGGTACAATTGTGCATGTTATTTGATGCATCAATTTAAGTATTTTCACATTGCAATGGCTAAAATACTTCAATTCCATGCCGTCTGATTAAAAATTGTTCAATTCATCTAATATGACTTTTATTTATTTTTTTTCATGTCGACCAATATCACACCGAAGAATATAGGCTACCTAAGACGGTATTACTTGTTTGTACAAATTGAGCTTTGGTATAACAAATCGACGTAGGTAGCGTGGCCGAGCGGTCTAAGGCGCTGGTTTAAGGCACCAGTCTCCTCGGAGGCGTGATTTCAAATCCCACCGCTGCCATCTGGTTTTAGTTTCCCCAGTCTGCTTACTAAAACTTCTTAAGAATTATCACGTATTGTTGGTAAATGATCTCTCTCGTATATCTTCCATGATAACAACAATACTCAAGATTATGGTTCTCACGCTGAACGTGTCCACAACAATTTTAGTTATGTTGCTATCCTAATTGTCATGTGATAGTCCAATATATCTGAACTTTTCGCATCATCGATGTCGACACCCTCACAAACATTTCATTTATTTCACTGTCAAGTTCATTTTGTTCAGTTGTTGATGCAATGTATTCCGGACAATCATTTGTCATTTTGACAAAACTACTGCTTCTATGGGTAGTGCAAAATCAACTTTCGACGAGGATGGGATTCGAACCCACGCGGGGAGACCCCATTGGATTAGCAGTCCAACGCCTTAACCACTCGGCCACCTCGTCAGCTGTTAGTCATAAAATGTCTCAGAGTCGATATGCATTGGGTCGATCATTTTGTTGTGGCTGGTACGGTTCATCTAAAATTTGGAAAAAGTGTAATAGGTGAGTAACCTTTATTTGCATCTGGCAAACGAACTTGCGATTGTAATTTATCGCAACAATTTTACCTCTTTGATTTTCTCATTGCAAAATCTACAATAGGCCTACCTTATTGAGTGCCATGTCGTCTGATCAAGAATTCTTCACAGATACTACCTTAATTTGTGTCGTAAGTTAATGTTTTCCATGTCGAACACATTATTTTGCTGGATTAGATATCCATATATATTATATATAATATATATATTTATATATAATATATATATATTTATATAATATATATATATTTATATATATAATATATATATTTATATATATAATATATATATATATATAATATATATATATATTTATATATATAATATATATATATTTATATATATAATATATATATTTATATGTGTGTGTGTGTGTGTGTGTGTGTGTGTGTGTGTGTGTGTGTGTGTGTGTGTGTGTGTGTGTGTGTGTGTGTGTGTGTGTGTGTGTGTGTGAGTACGCATTGCGTCCGCTCTGTGAACGTCAGTATGTACACACAGCTTCTCTTCGAGACCGTCACCACAATCTCAAGGCCTGAGCATGCGTTCTCGGAATGCGAGCCCATTATAAATTATTTAAACTTTTATTACACCAAAGTTTGTTAAAATAAATGTAGTGGAGTATAGCTAACATAAATGTTTACTATGTTTTTGAATCTTAAGAAATTCCGATCGGTAGAATATTTTAAAATCGCGATTATGTTGAGCACTCGGATTGTCAGGGGCGGAGCTTCGGATCTCGCATTCTGAGAACTAAAACACACGTTTCCACCAATTTCCCACACGTATGTATTTTGGCATGTAACAATTTCACACTCGGCTAGTTTTGGGCTAGTTGCGCTGAATGCGATGGAAGGCCATAGCGACCGTATTAAACATGGACAGCGAAGTTAAGAGGTTGGCTATTATTTACTTAAATTCTTATTTAATTTATTTCTAGTTGTAAGATGTAAATATCCGGTCATGTCGAGAGCATTAACCAAGTTAATACGACATTTATTACCTAACAGTATCATAAATAGTAGGTATAATCGGAGGTTGGTAGACACGCAAACGACGACACGTGCGTACTGCATCTATAGGACAGGTCTCCACAATTCGACCCCGTGTCCACTGTCTGGTTTATAACGCGTTGTCGTGTTGTTGAATTTAACCGATAATGGCAGTGATCGACGCCCAATATAAAGTTCTGCCTATCTTTTGAGAGTAAACGTGTAGCTTAGCGTCGTAAATATTCGCAATTGCATGGGTTTCAGCGTTGTTCGAATACAAGTGGGATTGACTAAAACAATTCTTGCTAAATAGAAGTCGGATGGATGAAAATAATTTTTAGTTAAATAGAAGTGGGCCTGATGAAAAGAATCGGCATTCTATTAGTTTCATGGACCGCAACTTACCGATTCCTTATGGCGTCCGATCCCGGTCAGGCATTCGTGAGGGTCGGTTAGGCGTCGTGAGGGTCGGTTAGGGTCAGGTTAGGCGTCGTGAGGGTCGTTTAGGGTTAGGTTTAGGGTTAGTGTCGTCATTAGAAAAGATGGTACAAATTTTACATTCTGCGTAGCATGCCAAAATATACCNCTCCGTCTCATCCTTCTCTCTTTCTTCTCCTCCTTCTCCTTCTGTTCTCCCTTTCTTCTTCTCCTCATTCTCTCCTTATTCTCCTCCTCCTCCTCCTCCTCTCCATCCTCCTCCTTTCCTCCATCTTCTTCTCCTTCTCTTGTTTTCTCCTCCTCCTTCTCCCCATCTTCTTCTCCTCATTCTCCGCCTTCTTCTCCCATCTCTTCTCTTCTATCATCCTCGTCATCATCATCATCGTCATCATCATCATCATCATCATCATCGTCATCGTCATCGTCATCATCATCATCATCATCATCATGGATCATCATCATCATCATCATCATCATCATTGTGAGACTAATAAGCGTTTTTAGTCTTAGGCCTTAGTTGCGCTGTCGGCTCGTGGGCGCTTGGCCTAAAGTAGCCTAAACTTTGGCTGACGATAGATTCTCTACACGTGCAGTTAGCGCGCCAAACTTAGAAACTGCTGATGACAGTGAATTTGAACAATACAGTGTAGTAGTTGGTTTAATGCAGTAGAGAGCTGTATGTTAGAAGTTACCGTTGAGTGGTAATTGATAAGAACTTTGATATTAAGTGTACGTTTGAAATAACTGTGTTTGAAGAAAGGAGAAACATTCAAAGAACTGTGTCAATTTAATTCTTAAACAGTTAGAAGACGTTGAGCAATTTATATGTAGAGATAAGGAAAGTTCTTGAGGTAGGTCACAACTAAGAAAGAAAAGAGTTGGTGACATATTTGGTGGCAGCAGCGGTGGAATTCGAAACAACGTCTGGGATTCGAAACAACGTCTGGGATTCGAAACAACGTCTGGGATTCGAAACAACGTCTGGGATTCGAAACAACGTCTGGGATTCGAAACAACGTCGACTGGTGAATACGCATTCAAATCATTGGTAAATCTACGACAACGAAAGCCTCAACGACAAAGGTATAAAAGTTGGTTGTTATCAAACAAAGAACAATTCCCAATACTTCAAACACAAAAGAAAACTCGTGTTTTCCAGAAAGGACAGCACTGAAGTAAAGAAGTAAGATGGAGAAATTAAGTGTCAAAAACAAGCAGAACTGAAGAAGATGTCTTCTGAAAGATTAAAACAGCGCTTGTTGAAGGCTGGTTTTGAAGAAGAGAAACTGAAAGATATGTCACGTGAGGACATGTTAGAAGCGCTAGCTGAAGTCTGGCTTAAGGAAGAAGCAGAAGAAGAAGGTGCTGTCGGCGGTGTTGTGGAAAAGGTTATTGAAAAACCGCCTGGACTTATGTCTATGGAGATGATGATGCAGTGGATGATGATGAAAGAAGAAAGAGAGGAGAAACGAAGACAAGAAGAGAAAGAAAGAGAGGAGATACGAAGACAAGAGAAAGAAAGAAGAGAAACGGAGAACAAGACAAGAGAGAAAGAAATGCGACAGGAAGAATTACGTCTTCAGAGAGAAAAGGAAGAGAAGGCAGAACGTCTTCAGAGAGAAAAGGAAGAGAAGGCAGAACGTCTTCAGAGAGAAAAAAGAAGAGAAAGCAGAAAATGCACGACAGGAATTACGTCTTCAAAGAGAGAAAGAAGAATTGCAAAGGCAGCAATTTGAAATTCAATTAGAGCAATTGAGAAAAGATAGAGAAGATGCTGAAAGGAGAAGATTAGAGCAGATGATTGAATTTGAAAAGGCGCGGAAAAGTGACGAAGAGATACGTCAGCAACAGATTGAAGAGAAGAGACTACGTGAAGAAGAAAAGGAAAAAGTGCGAATTTCAGAGTTGGAGCGAGCAGAACAGGTTAGACAAGAAGAACTGAAATTACAGAAAGAAAGCATGGAGAAGGCGGAAGAGGAAAGACAAGAACGTTTAAAGTTGGAACAACAAAAAATAGCATTAAAAGAAGCACAACTCAAAGAGGAGAAGCGAAATAGAGAAGCTCAAGAGCAAAGAAGAGAAGAAGAACGAGAAGAACAGAAAAGGAAACAGGAAGAAAGTGAAACGATGGTTTCGAAAATAAAGAAAATTGGTGATGCCATGAAACACGTGTTACCTAAAATGCCAAACGATATGATGGAGGTGCCATTATATTTCGAAACGGTTGAGAATGCGTTTCGTAGTTTCAACGTGCAAGAACAATTCTGGGTGAAGTTACTATTGCCATTGATGACTCCGAAAGCTAGAACTGTTCTAAACAGATTGTCATTCGATGATTTAGACGATTATCAAGTCGTGAAACAGCACTTGTTAAAAGAATTCAAGTTGACACCGAGAGAGTACAGATCGAAGTTTATTGATGCGAAGAAGACAGCTGAAGAAACGTATACAATGTTTACAGCTAGGCTGAAGAACTTGCTGAACTATTATGTGAAAAGTCGCAAAGTGGATAAGAATTTTGAGAAGCTGTTTGATTTATTAGTGGCGGATAAGTTGAAAGAATCACTACCACCAGGTCCACTACAGTTTGTATTGTCGAAGGAAGGAACTGATTGTTACGAAGCTAGTGTTGTGGCAGACCTAGCAGACATTCATGTTAATAATCGAATTGGTTTGGCAATTCCGAATAAGACAAGTTTTGATTTTGTACCCAATGTAAAAAGAAATCAACAGTTCACTCCAAATTTTGGTTTTCATTGGAAGAGCAATCAAGAAACAGGAAATCAGTTCAGAGGTGCAGAAGTGAAACCAAATTCTCCGGTTGTTCATGAGAATAGAGAGTCGATGATGACCAGACAACGTCAGGTATATAACAAATCACCACCAAGGTTTGTCGCGAGAGAAGGCAATGCATCGTTTACTCCATATAAGAGAAAAGAAAGCATCGAACAACGAGGTGCAGTGGTGAAACGTTGTCATAACTGTGGATCAGACAGGCATTTGATGAAATTCTGTCCAGTTCCTGTTACAACCTCAAATTATGGAAAACAAGAACATTCGAGGGTGAATCGAATTCAAGTGGTTGATAATTCTGAAAGTCAAGCCACAGAACATCAGAACAATGAAACTGAAGTAAAGTCAGTGATGAAATGTCACCTTTCACCTGATATTCAGAAAGAAATTCTATTGCACAATGGAATGCAGAAAGAAATGGCTGGAAGAGATGAAAGTACAACATTGAAGAAAGTGGTATTGCAGTACGTCGAGGTAGAAATTCGTGGAACAGCAGGAAAAGAACCAATAAAAGTAAAAGCACTGATTGATTCTGGAGCAGAGGTTCCGGTGATTAGTGAAGAATTACTGGAAGGCATGAAGGTGGAGCAGATTGGAAAAGTGAACTTACAATGCGTGGCAGGAGATGCCATTCCTGCAAAGTTGGTGAAAGTTGATGTAAGGCTGTGTTGTAACGATGTGGAAGAAGAGGTAATTCCGCATAAAGTCAAATGTTCACTTACACCTTATGTGACATTGATGTGTGCTAGTATTGCAAAAATGGGAAGCACAGAAAGATTCTTGTTGCATCCAGAAATCATTGCAGAACTTAAAGCCGTGCCACAAGTGAAAATGATACAAGGAGATGTGCAAGCGAATGTAACGACGAGATTGCAGAGTCAGCGAAAGAAAGTGGTAGATGTCGAAGAGGAAAGTGAAACTGAAAGTTCAAGTGAAGAGGAAAACGAAAGTGATGATCAACAAAGTTTAATACAAGACGGTATAACAGCAGAAATGAGTGAACAAGAGATGGCTGCATGCAAGAATGGTAATCTAAATGAAACGAAAGAGGATAATGAATGTGATGTGGAGATAGCAGATTTGTTTCAAGAAAATGAGAAAGATGAAGAACAACAGATGCAGATTGCAGACGCAAGGAAATTCGAAGAACAGCAGAGACAAGATGAATCATTGAAAGCATGGTGGAATTTAGCGCCAGATAAAGAATCTGAATTCTGCGTGGTAAATGGCTTACTGTACAAGAGATATCGAATATTAGAGCAAACGATATATCAATTGGTGTTACCAAAAGAGCGACGAATGAAAGTGATGGAGTTGGCTCACGAATCAGTATTTGGAGGACATCTTGGAGAAGAGAAAACTAGAGAACGAATAAAGTTGTCTTTTACGTGGCCAAAGATGAGAAGAGATATAGTGAAATTTTGCAAATCATGTGAGAAATGTCAGTTAAAGGCAAGAAGTTTGGTGATGGACAGGGTTCCTATCACTCCAATTCCAAGAGAAGATGTGGCGTTTAGAAGAATTACGGTGGATTGTGTAGGACCAATCGAGCCAGCATCTGCTGCAGGTCACAAGTACTGTTTATGTATTGTCGATTCTTGCACAAGATGGCCTACAGTGTTTCTGTTGAAATCATTAACTGCGAAGGCTGTATGTGATGCTTTGATGGAGTTGTTCATGAACGTTGGTGTACCTTCTGTGATCACAAGTGACCAAGGAACAAATTTTACTGCGAGTCTGACAAGAGAATTTCTGAATTTAATGGGGTGTAGTCCAAGATTTGATACGCCAGGTCATCCAGAGGCAGCTGGATTAGTAGAAAGATGGAATCAAACATTCAAGAAAATGATCCATCATGTAATTGTTGACAATCCAAGGCAATGGCATAAAGTAATTCCGTTTACAGTGTGGGCATTACGAGAAGTACCGAATGCAACTACTGGAATTGCTCCTTATATGTTGGTGTATGGAAAGATTCCGCGTGGACCACTGGCAATTCTAAAAGAAAGTTGGACAAGAGAAATTAATTTACCACCTCATATTGGAATCCAACCAGAAAAGTACTTGAAAGACATGAAAGCAAATATGGAAAAAGCATTACTGTTTGCAGAATCATATACACGAGAGAAGCAATTACAGTATACGAATCAATACAACAAAAGAGCGAAACATAAAGAATTTGAACCGGGTGAAAAAGTTATTGTGTTGTATCCGACGTCAACAAATAAACTGATTTCACGATGGCATGGTCCATGTACTGTCATACAACGAAGGTCCAAGTACTCTTATTTGATTGATATGGGTGACGATTGTCGAAAGATAATTCACGCAAATAAAATCAGAAAGTACATTACAAGAGCAATGAGTTGTGGATTAATCGTTGAAGAAGATGAAGACTTTGGTTCAGTGGTTGAGTTGTTGACGAAGAATGACTTGCAAGATGAAAAGAATTCACTGAATCTTGATCCTGAACAGATTAGTCATTTAACATTATCTCAACAAAAACAATTGCTGGAAGTACTGAACAGATATTCTGATCGATTTTCTGAAAAGCCTGGACTATGTACATTGGTTGAGCATGAAATTGAACTGAAACCGGAATTTCGTGAAAAAGAATTTATGGCTTACCGAATTCCACTCATCTATCGAGCAGAAGTTGAACGACAAATTAAAGAAATGCTTCAAGCCAACATTATAAAACCATCTTCGAGCAGAATGGCAAGTCCGCTGGTAATTGTTAAAAAGAAAGACGGTTCTCTGAGACTTGCCTGCGACTACAGATACATTAACTCGTTCACTGTGGATTGTAAATATCCAATGCCGATTGTAAAAGATGTTTTGCACAAAGTTGGAAAATCAAATGTGATCTCGATTTTTGATTGTCGAAGTGCTTACTGGACTTGTCCTGTTAAGCAAACTGATCAATGGAAAACTGCTTTTGTTACTCACAATGGACTGTACGAGTTTACTCGTGTTCCTTTCGGAATGATCAACTCAGGAAGAACATTTGTTAAAGCAATTAACATGGTTTTACAGCCTATAAATGAATTTGCTGAGCCCTATGTAGATGACATTGCTGTGCATTCAGATGACTGGAAGATTCATTTACAGCATTTAGATGCATATTTAATGCAAATGAGACTGCATAACATTACTCTGAACTTAAAGAAATGTATCTTTGGTAAGAGTGAGGTAAAGTTCATCGGTCATGTGGTTGGTTCTGGAACGATTCAAATGAATCCAGATAGAATTGAAAGTTTAATTAATTTGAAAACCCCAGAAACGAAGAAACAAATTAAGCAATTGCTGGGATTTTTTGGTTACTATAGACAGTTTATCAAAGATTTTGCACAGATTGCGAAGCCTCTATCTGATTTGACAAGCAAACATGTTCCAGATAAGATTGATTGGACTGATAGACATCAACAGGCATTTAATTTACTTAAAGATGCTGTACGCTCTAAAGTTGTTTTATATGTTTTTGATGTTGGAAAACCTTTTAATTTGTACTGTGATAGTAGTGATTTTGCAGTAGGAGCTGTTTTAACACAGATGGATGATAAGGGAATAGAACGCCCTGTATCATTTATAAGTCAGAAATTGACTGACACTCAGAAGAGATGGGCAACTGTAGAGAAAGAAGCCTATGCTATTGTTTGGGCTCTAAATAAGTTGAAAGAGATAATAATTGGATCTAAAGTTCACATCTTTACCGATCACAATCCTTTAACTTATCTGACTGAATCTATGTCTAAGTCTGCTAAACTGGTGCGTTGGGCTTTAGCACTGCAAACTTTTGATGTAGAAGTTAATTATAAGAAAGGACGATTAAATGTTGTAGCAGATTGTTTATCTAGATTATAAGATTGTTTATTTTACTGTATTATATAGTATTAAGTTTATTGCATAATTTAGTACCTGATGATTTCGCAAATTTTTAAGTTTAATTTGCTCAATCCAAAGAAAGGGAAGGAGGTAATGTGAACTAATGTTTTGCATATATAATGAGCACAGGTGTTCCTTAGGTTGATATATATATATATATAATGTGTATCGATTGTTAAGCGTTTTAGTCTTAGGCCTTAGTTGCGCTGTCGGCTCGTGGGCGCTTGGCCTAAAGTAGCCTAAACTTTGGCTGACGATAGATTCTCTACACGTGCAGTTAGCGCGCCAAACTTAGAAACTGCTGATGACAGTGAATTTGAACAATACAGTGTAGTAGTTGGTTTAATGCAGTAGAGAGCTGTATGTTAGAAGTTACCGTTGAGTGGTAATTGATAAGAACTTTGATATTAAGTGTACGTTTGAAATAACTGTGTTTGAAGAAAGGAGAAACATTCAAAGAACTGTGTCAATTTAATTCTTAAACAGTTAGAAGACGTTGAGCAATTTATATGTAGAGATAAGGAAAGTTCTTGAGGTAGGTCACAACTAAGAAAGAAAAGAGTTGGTGACAATCATCAAATCAATTAGCTGTAGTCTGATGCTAATTCTAATTCTAATCGATTAGCAATTGTCAGCTAATTCTAATCGAAAATCGATTAGCTGATCGATTAGATGCTTGAAAATTAAACCGAGAACGCGTTCATTAAGAGTGAGTCTATTAATATGGAGTTTGAAGAATATACTTAATTAATTATTTATCTGAAGGCTATTTCAGACTTTCAATTATCTGTTCATGGTTATAAAACATGGGAACCAGTACAAGTTCTTATTTCTGCGCCTAGTTCTTCATGCTTATCACAATAGCTGTGCAGACAACTGATGAAAAAATTATTCAGAATTTATTATTGTTAAAACGTTCTCAAACGCACTGCGCTGTACATTTGCATGTTATGCAATTGAAACAACAAATGACAGAAGACATATATCTTAACTACTAACAGAACAGACAGCCTGCAATACACGGCGCTAATAGCATATCCGCCCTACGGACCTCGAACTCGGTACCTCTCGCTCTCTATGCCAGCGTGTTATCCAATGCGTTATCGGGCCCCCGATAAAGCTATCTGCAGTAAGTACAGTGGAGGCTGGTGTCACGCTCCACTTTATGACACTCTGCTGTTGCTGGTTCTGTTTCTTCTGCTTGTGGTTCCTCTGCTTCTGTTTATTCTGTTGCTGGTTCTATTTCTGATTTTTCTGCTTCTGGTTCTTCTGCTTCTAGTTCTTCTGCTGCTGGTTCTGCTTCTGGTTCTTCCGCTCCTAGCGCATCTGCTTCTGGTTCTAATGCTTCTTGCTCGTTTGCTTTTTTGCATCCAAAGCAACTCGTTCTCGGCACCAACAATTAAAGGAGCGTGCCGTCAAGCGATCAAGGGATAGAAGTTCCAGTATATAAAGAAAGCAAGAGGAGGCAATTGCCTCCTCGTGCCTCCATGTAGCTACGCCTATGCATACAGATATAAAGGAAATGTGTCATGTTCATAATTATACTGCACCAAGAAGAGCGAACGCCTAGATAAGATTTGCTATTTGCACGCTTTGAGTTCGAATCCAGAAAGGAAGATACAGAAATATTGATCATGGCGGGAACGGACCCAGATGCCACGATAGGTGCTGCTGCGATCATAACGGAAGTCACGGCCATGTAGGCCTAAAGACAGAAACCCTGGTAAACCCCTTGCTTTTAAGACCCGTAATCTCGTCACTAGAGGCGCTAACAAGGCGTGAATTTTCGTGTGGATTGTAATTCAAGCTTGGTACACGTGTGATTGTTATTTAGTGCATCAATTTTAGTATTTTCTCATTGCAAAGGCTATAATTCTTAATGCCATGCCGTCTGATTATAATAAATACATCAAAGCATCTAATATGATTTTGATTTTTATAGTTTCCATGTCGGCCAGAATCACACGAGAATATACGAGAGACGGTATTACTTGTTTGTACAGGTTGCGCTTTGGTATAACAAAACTCATGTAGGTAGCGTGGCCGAGCGGTCTAAGGCGCTGGTTTAAGGCACCAGTCTCTTCGGAGGCGTGGGTTCAAATCCCACCGCTGCCATCTGGTTTTATACGTTGTCGTTATCAATTTCCAATATCTTCCGTGATGGGAACCACTCTGTAGAATGTAGATGCTGATATTGGCCCTGTTTGCTACCAAGCGTGAGCAGGGATTGGCACAGAAGCGAAAGAGGTAACTTTTCCAGATTAGGAAGTTAAACGTGTTGTCCGTGATATTTATACTGTTTCTGGATGAAGACCTATCTACGGAGGCGCATCTCGGTTGCGAAGCGCTCGACTGGGGCAGAAAGGAAGAGCTGATTGTTCAACCACCCGCCGAGCGAAGCAGTCCTGAGGAACGGAGGTAATAGCGGACAATCCAACATCTCGAATTCTAGTGTGCATGACTCCCGCTCGTATTTTCACTTAGACGAAGCGCGTGTTCGCCAGATAGCGACACGTGCGCCACAATAATAATAACAACAACTATTTCTATGGCGCCGTAACTCAGCGATGCCGTTACAGGAGCGCTCCTCCCAAACAACTAAGCGGTACAAGCCTTAGAGAACAGATAAGTTTTAAGTTTGGATTTGAAAGACTTCACTGATCGCGCTCAGTCAGTGCCAGTCCCAAGCCTGGATAAAGGAGAAGGGCGATGCTAATCTAATGATCTTTGTCGTCATACAGTTTCGTAAACCTGAAACTACGCTACTGAGTAAGCATATCGAATCGCGAAAGGGAGACCATTCCAGGAACGTCAGCCGAGAAAGCACGGTCGCCGAAACGCGTCAAATCGTAAGCGTGAAGTCAAGATTTTTAAATCGCAGGGCAACAGCTTTGTTGCGAGAGCGATCATTTCAAGAACTTTATAATTAGGAATAATAACTCTATGTAGGCAAAGGGCAATAGTGAGGCCAAAACCAGATGGCAGCGGTGGGATTTGAACCCACGCCTCCGAAGAGACTGGTGCCTTAAACCAGCGCCTTAGACCGCTCGGCCACGCTACCATTATAGTTTTATCAGTGTCAAAGTCGTACTTGGCCATTTAAATAATAGTCTCACACACACACACACACACACACACACACACACACACACACACACACACACACACACACACACACACACACACACACACACATACATACATGCCTCTAATGCACATCCGAGAGCATGACCTTCTGTATCCAGACTGAGAACGTGCCTTTAGCCTATAGCTACCATCAAAAGTTTTATATCAAAATGTTCGTCAGGATGAGTAGCCAATCACTGGAGGTTGTTGGAAAAGATACACCGCCCCCAATTTTAATTATAACCAATAATATACGTTGCATCATATCCGAGATCGTCGTTCCGAGAGCGTTCTCGCTTTCTGCATAAAGGGCGTACATTTTAAAATAAGAAAATTAGAAGCACGCATAGCAACGTACGTGTGTTTGAGGTTCTCGGACGCGCTGCAGGCAAATTCACACTCCTAGGCTATAGCCAACTCCGTATAGCCAAGCCGACATCGAAATATTATTAGCGTAAATAATGCTAATGATAATAATTAAATATTATTTAAGCCTGCATTTAATAAAGTTTGCCTGCACGAAAAAATCATATTAATAATATAATAACATCAAACAAAAATGATTAGTTAGGTCTATTATTTGTTCATGTACAAATCCAATCTAATGACGCTTATATAGCGCAGTCATTCTGGGTCGCATTCCAGTCGGTAAAAACCAGAAGTCGGGCTGCGATTGATAAGCAAACTTGAAGAAAGTTTAGATCTAAGTGACATTAAAGAATTGGTAAAACGAACCCAGTTCTGGGCAGTCATATTTCCAAACTTTGGCAAACTTATAGTATCGGGGCTGACGGATTTATACAGTATCTGTGGGCATTCGGCACGGATGCCGGACGGTACCAGCTTTTCTAATGATGACACTAACCCTAACCCTAACCGACACTCACAACGCCAGTAAACTTAATCACTAGCCTATCTCTGTCAGCCCCCGCTACTATAAGATTTTTTAATAGATTCTGTGCTCAATGGCAAATTAAGCCAGTAGAGTGAATGTCTTAGTATTTATACGTTGGTATTTAGTGCTCTTTGTTTCGGCTCTGGCAAGAGAATTCTGAACAATTTGTAGTTCACGAAGATCTCCTTCAGTAATACCAATAAGAAGTGAGTTACAACAATGAAAACTTATGTATCAGCTAGCTGGATCGAGCGTTTGAGGCAACATAGATCTGATTTAGGAATATCTTGCATATAGGCTATGAACATGATGCAACGCTGTGCCTTTCAGTGGTAGGGCTGACCAGTGACCACGTGGAATAATCTTCCTTCAGATCTGCATGTTCTTTTCGCTAGAGACTCTGCTTACACATTTTACAAGAATCTGAAAACTCTTCTTCAGTGGTAGGGTTGACCACGTGGAATAATCTTCCTTCAGATCTGCATGTTCTTTTAGCTAGAGACTCTGCATACACATTTTACAAGAATCTGAAAACTCCTCTCTCGCTGGAGTTTGACTGGGAGTGCCACTGATTAGGTTATCTTGGAGGGCGTTATATAAGTCCTCTGTATGAATATTTTAAAACGACATTATTCATCTGGTTTGGGTTGGGAGAGCCACCGATGAGTTCTTTCTTGAAATTGCTCTTTATAAATGTCAGATACAATTACAGACATCACACCTAAATGGTGTGCATGTACTAGGCATATGTGATAAAAATCAACACACAGCAAAACAATGAATCAATAAAATGAATTTTAATTGCCACAGATGTCACATAACATAAAGTCAGCATTTGGAAACAGTAATTGAGGTCTACAACATTAATGCATGGAACTGTAGAGAAAAGTAACCATTTATTAATTACACATCAAAATCAACACTAGTAGCCATAAGAGGTTTAACAACATTGGCACTCAGATTGAGGCAGTGTGTACAAGGCAGGCTCTCGGATCAGATGTAATGCATGCACACACACACGCGCACACACACGCCAGTGAAATTACTGCAACAAAATTATTTATAATGAGCTCACTGCATCATTCCGAGTGCCACCTTGGCACTCAGATTGATGCAGTGTGTACAAGGCCAGGATCTCAGACCAGATGTAATGCATGCACACACACACACACACCACAAACCATTGAAATTACTTCAACAAGCAGGTCTGAAACTTTGGCACTCAGAATGATGCTGTGTGTACAAGATAAGCTCTCGGATCAGATGTAATACATGCATAGACACACATAGACCTTCACAAATGTAGTGGAAGATTACAATAATGATTATAAGGACATAATACATATGCCATTAAACATGTTTTAACCAAATGCCAAAGTGCATAAACATTCTTTACAATAATGCATAAATTTAACTGCAATTGTAATTTGACATTAGACAACTTGCAAACTGATTTTTAAAACTACAGTACCAGTTGCTCTATACACATGACAATCCTACTGGTAAAATTACTCCAGAAAAAAGGTCTGAAAGTACACACTAAAGCATAAACATGTTCTTTACAAAAATGAATAACCAAAATTATTTATAATTATTTATAATATGAGCTCACAGTATCATTCTGAGTGCCACTTTGGAACTCAGAATGATGCTGTGTCTACAAGGATAAGTTCTCGGATCAGATGTAAAGTGTGCGCACACACACACACACAAGATTTTAAAACAACAAATTTTTTAGCAGCAATTCTAACAAGGCATGGAACTGTGATGTAATGTAACCCTTTATTAATTAAACACCGCGATCAACACTAGACAAAGTTCGGGGCTTGCAGGGTTGTAATCCAGATTCATCAACTTGACAACAATTCTCGAAGACAGAGAATAATTTTCCAAAGAAAAATTAAGAACAAGCTCAATCAAAGGCTCAAAGACGTTACAGAGACCATCTCAGGAGAGACTTGAACCTGGATACTGCACGCTACACTGCATGCAATAACTACCTTTTATACTTATACTAACACTGCATGCAATAACTACCTTTTATACTTATACTAACAAATTGTGCAGTTGGAATATGATCAGTGACCTTATATTAACACAGTTTATACTCGAACAACCTTAATAAGACAGAACTGAACCATAAGAATAAAAATGTGACCATCAAACAGTTGAAAAAGTGAGTGTGTAAGAGTAGGGTAGTTTGATTTAAACTGGATTCAACAAACGATGTTACAGAGACCATCTCAGGAGAGCCTTGAACCTGGATACTCCACGTTATGCTGCATGCAATATACTACCATTTATGCAAATGCTAATAAATTTTGCAGTAGGAATATAATGAATGACCTATGTTATCAGTTAGCACTTGAATAACCTGCTTGAAAATTCAAAACTGAACCACTAGAATAAACAATGCTTTTGTTCTGTTGATCATATGAATTCTGCTATGACGATACTTAAATGTAATTTATGCAAACCGAAAATACATTAACTAGACAACGGCCAGGCTGAAAGGTCAATAATTAACCTGTTTGTACTCCATGAACTAGGCATTTAATCAAAAGCAATTTTCATTAGCTCTGTTGCTCACACCAAAGGCTGTAAAAACAGTTCAATTGTGACAAAAATGCACAATTAAAAAGCTCAAAATCTTGAACATGCAACAATTCACGACTTCTGAGGCCTATGGCACATCTTAGACTTATATTTGTTGATCTGTGTATTTATGTAAAATTTTATATTTTTCCATGTGCGATTGGCAAGCGCTGGTTCCTTAGCCTTTGCATTTAAGCAATCCAGTTGTCTAGGGCACTGCATTTTCGTTATGAAGGTAGACAATTGTCTGTTCACTGCTTCTGTTTCTGCATTAGACCATTTCATGTACTCTCGGTTGGTATTCTGCATTTTCTTTTGGTGACAGTTATCAGTCTCAGAATGTGACTTAGACTTGCTAGCGGTACAACCACCATAAGTCTTACTGAAAGCCATGACACCGCTGCCGTTGCTTTGTAGATTTTGTCCTGGATGCAGCTTACGCTGTTGCTTGCTATGGCCTACTGAAACATGTTTAAACAAGTAACAACAATTATATTAAAACTAGCTGAGCCACTCACAGTAACTGCTGCTAATTATGCAAAACTTGGTAAATGTTATTTCTTAACTAACAAACTTAAAATAAGCCTACATAATTATTAATATGGTACATCATGAATAAAAGCTAACAGTTATTCAACCTATACTCTTCCGTCCTTCCTTCATAACTAGCTCATTCTGATTCCATTTCTCTCTCCCTTCCTTCCTAAATCAAATAAATAGTATTAGCAATGACAGTAATTAACAGTACAGTACAACTGCATTTGATATTGCTCTCCTTCCAAAGTTCAGAAGTGCAAACATGACAACATGACAGAATATCTATGGCGCTGAACAACTGTGAGGGAAGGACTTGTTCAAGGTTCCTACACAGTAACTGCCTTGGGCAAGGCTTGAACCCGTACTCTCCGTGTTACTGGCCGAGCACTCTAACCACTCGACCACAACAATAATACAACAACAATAATAACATTCTAAGTTGAAATGAAAAAAGAAGCCAAGCACTGTACCATTATGAATCTTGGCAGAATCATCTTGACTGTCAGCACTCAGGTCGATATCATCGTCGGCGTTGTAATTTTGATACTTGTCAACATCATCTCCATAGATTTCATTCTCCTCCTCCTCGTCACTGTGGTTTTCACTCTTGTTAGCTTCATCTGTATCCGTATCATCTTCATCAGCATCATCAATGTTGATCTCATCCAAGGACTTTCCATAGAAACGTTGCACATCACCACGTTCCATCAGCATCAAAACTTTACTGAGTTTTGCCACCATCATAGTGTCCTCTGGCAGCCTGTAATATTCCCTATGCACACGAATATCGTGGCCCATAAACTTGGCCAGGAGGTCCAATTCATGACCATGAAGATTCAGGAGCTGAGAAATTGTTGCAACGTGCTTGCGAAGACCTACTGAGGTAATCAATTCAGGTTTCTGAGCACCACAGTCTTTAGCCAACTCCTGCAAGATGTCTCTGGCTCTTAATGTGGTTGCCGAGTCTCCCGAACGAGCAAAAACATAGTTATTGTTCAACGAAATTCCACAAACACCTCGAAGCCTGATTAGAAGCTCTGTAGATTTATGCATGTCAGGTGTAAATAAAACAGGAACCCCTCGATTTCTTTTGCCACGGATAATGACGTGGTAAAAGCTGTTCAACAAAGTTCTCTCTACAGGTGAAAGTGAATCATATACTTCACCTTGGACATTGGCATTTGACTTCACCATGTTTTTATACACACATAAAGTCATTCGCTGAACTTCTCCACTTCTCCGTCTGTTGAACAGAACAATCCTGGCTAACGTACATGATGCCAAACATCTCCACTTATCAGGACTTGGTGATGAAGTCAGACTTTTTTCTGCTTCGGCAACTTTGCTGATTAGATATGTGTTAAGTAGTTTAAGATCACCAGCTAAGGGTAGTTTCCTTGGATTATTCCATTTTCGTTCATCAATAGTTTGTCTAGCTTGTGTTGACACTTGCAGGTTCCAGTCTTCTTTGGCAATGTCTAGAAAGTCATCGCACTGCTTCCTTAAATAACTGCACTCTTCTCGCACAGCCTTTCCACGGAGATTCTGGGCACATTTGGTCAGTGACTGGCCCAGACGCAGCGCTAATGATGGAACCTTGTATGTGCCAGTTTGACTATCATGTCCGGAAAGAGCCTTCACTGCATCACATACCACCTCAAATTTTCCAACGTGAATGCATTCACTTAGGTTCTGAATGTCGTGGTCAATGGTACGAACTTTGATTAGAAATCGTCCAAGTTCTCGCAAACGACATCTTATTTCCTGTTGACCATGATGGGACAGCCCCTTACGTCCTTTTATGTACAAACGTTTACCAAATTCTAAGATTGTGGGATCATTTCGAACAGCCATTGCCACTTTTCCATTTTCTAGATGAGCTAAAATGTTATCGCAGAATGTTTGTGTTAATAATGTATCGGTCCGTACAGGCAGAATCCGGGCACCAGCAGCCTGGTGCATCTCTTTCCTTGAAGTGGTTTTCACAGCTGCACCAGTTTCTCTGCCAACACATTTTCGCTTGTGCTTGTAGAGTTGCTTCCGGCTGAACAACCCATGACAATTTGCACACGGCAAAAACTTGCTAGGATCACTGGGCTTTCCAGAAGGGTCTCGTTTGGCAACAACAAGTTGCCCAATTCCTGTTTCGTAAACTTTTTGATTATACAAGAAGTTTCCTCTGTGAAGCAATTTCTGCCAGAACTTTCTGCGTTCCACAGATCTAACTGGATAGCTCATTGCCTGCTGTACTTCAATTTCAGTTTTGTGCGCTTGTTGTAGATGTCGAGCAAGACCTTTTGATGCTTTACCACAGAAGACACAGTAATTAACCTTATCCCAGATCCGTTTTGCAACTTCTCCACCCAGAACGACATTTTTGGTGGACATTACAATGATCCCCGAAGTTGGTGAATATTCTTTACTTACTGGAATTTCCGATTGTGAATAATCAGTCGGATAATTGGAATGTAGTTCAGTGTTGTGCTGCAGGACGTCATCGAATGAAATTCTCTCTGTACCACCACAGACACTCTCAAATGCAAACTCTGGATGTACAATTTTTTTTGAAAGAAATTCTGAAATATCTTGACTTGTTTTGAGTATCACAACTTCTGAATTAATTTTCATCTCATCTAATTTGAACACAAGGCTGCTTGTCCAATTCTGCAGTGGAATTACTGGATTTTGTATTATGGGCTGGTCTGTCAGTCCATGAATGTTAGCAGTTGTTTCAGAGATACATGGTAATGTCATTCCATCATCCAGGAAGCCAGGACTGTATAATAAGCATAACACATATTTGCCTATTAGGTCTCATTTGCATTACCCTGATGATAAATTCCATGCACTATTATCACAGTAAGCAGTACCATAACTTTGCCAAACTTATAAGTGTGCCATCATCATTATCTACATTCCATGCATTGTTATCATTTTCTGGCATGCAACCATCTCTGAATTATGAATTTTCAAAACTGTTCCTCTAATAGATTATGATTTCGACTATGATTTCACTTGAAGTGACTACCAAAATTATGATAGTTTGTGTAATTATGATACGAGCAGCATAGAAGCCATTAAATTACGTGTCAAGTTCTGCGATCCCCAATGACCTAGTTCGCACAGAAAAACGGACAGAGCGAAGTCAGATACAAACAGCAAGAACGAAAGTTTAAACAGCTGGAGGGAAGGTAGTAAACGAATATCGGGAGGAATATTGTTCCATGCTCTTGGACCTGCACATTTTATTGATACTAGTCTATTATTAGTACGAGCAAACGGGATGTAATATGGCTTGAAGTTCCTCGAGCGATCATGATTATCAGTGTTAGATTGAAAATAATTCCTATAGGTTGAGGGTAATTGGTTATGAGTATATCTATACATGAATATGCCAATTTGGACCTGCCTTATCTGGTCAGGTTTTAATATCTTGATGATGATGTGATTAGATTCTTAGCCAATTGACTACGACTTGGAGGCAGCTGAGAAGCAGTGTGAGTTTCAACGACTGACCTGGCTTCCGATTCAGTCAACCCTTTCATTTCGTGGAAGTAGGAACAAGGCATCTCCTCCTCCTCCTTCTCCAGTCCTCTGGAAAACACAATCAGAACCTGCGAATGAATTCATTGATCCGTGAATGATTCTCCAAATGAATTAGCAAATCATTGTAACTATTCTTGTTAGCAATTTTATTATGCATTTATTGCGCGCCTCTTTCCAATGACGAAACATCAATCGATGTTGCTGAGCAGTTGTGAGTGAAGGACTTGCTCAACGTCCCTACATAGTAACCATATCAGGAGAGGAGGAGGAGGAGGAGGAGGAGGAGGAGGAGGAGGAGGAGGAGGAGGAGGAGGAGGAGAGGAGGAGGAGGAGGATCGAACCCATACTATCTGCGTTACAAGCCAACCGCTCCAACCAGTCGGATAACGTGTCCCACAAACGATTATTTCAATTATTCATTGCAGATATTACATTCCTTACAGTTCAATGCGTTACAGTACAATGCATTACGGAGATTATAATGCTTTACAGAGCTCACATTCGTTACAGTTCAATGCACTACAGAGATTACATTCATTATGGTACTGTCATGGGGTTTGATTATTAATAATACATGGTAAACTAGTTAAATTATAAACATGGGGAAGATAATGATGTCTGTTGTAGTTGTTGTTGGGTTTATTCATTAAGTTTCCAACTAAGGATGGAAGTGTAGGCCTATCTGTCATTGGTTGAACACTTACCAGTGTGGGCTGGTCTTCTTAGTTACATGTATTGGCAGACGAAGTAGTTGTAACATGGGCTGTTCTCCTTCTCTGATTGGCTGGGCTCCTTCTCTGATTGGCTGGCCTTCCGGCTACCTTCAGGGAAACTTCCATCAAACCAGCCGCGTTTCTAGGAACGGCGCTTGTTCGGTTTCCTAGGCAACGGGTTAATTGGGTTAGTTTTATAATTAAAACTTAAATTGTTATTAGCATATTCGTCACTGATATTGATTAAGTTTATTATGAATGAACATTAACTTCAGAACTTATAACATAATTCATGATCAGTCTGTCGTTATAATTAGTAGGCTATAATTAGGCCTATCTTAAATGTGTAATCGTAATTTACTTTATTACTGCCGCTTAATGTTGCTTGTTAATTTAAATATTTATTAACTATCATGTCTTATCTTCCTGTGAGCTAGTTACCTAGGTAGTAATTCCCCCTCTCGCTTCCTTCCGTTTCCGGAACGAACTACCCAGATAATCTGATCCAATTAATGGTCAGGATCACAGTTCAATGCATTACAGATATTACTTTCGTTACAGTAGGTCTACATGTATATACAAAGCACTGCATCAGATGGGCTTCTGCATTGAACTGACTTCTCATACAGTCGAAGAGATTGAATTTCATCAAATTTCATTTGAGCGCTTCTGTGAGACTCTTAAGTGGCGCTATATAAATGTCTTGTTACATTACATATCCAATTGAATACGCAGTGCAAAAGTTAACTTCTATTGATCAAGCCTATCGAACATTAAGTAAGGTAAGATCGGCATAGTACACGGTAAGGGAAGATAGGGTAGACAAGATAAGAGAGGGTAAGTTAAGGCAATATGAAGCAAGTTAAAGATTAAGTGAGGTAAGTTTATGTAATGTAATTTATGTTAAACTAAAGCGAAGAAATTTAATGTACTATAAGGTCATGTGATGAAAGGTAGCATGGTAAAGTGATGCGAGGTAAGTCAAGGTATCGTCAGAAATGGTAATTGTTATATGCCTCTCACCCTCTTTCGTTGCCCCATGACGATACGTTTCGACTGTATAGATGGCGTTTGCGTTCGACTTGTTTCCCTCGGCGTCCTGTAGATAGACCTCGTTTCGTAGAAGTGGCAGCGAATGCGACGACGTCTCCGCGATCAGTCTGATTCCAGGGTGATCTTCGAAGCCTCGGAGGACCAAGGACCCGAGCAGGTAGACTCCGACTGTTCTCCATTCGTAGACCTCGTTTCGTAGACCTTTCTCGACGAAGAAATGGCACTGGATCTGTGACGCCCTTCATGGAAGAACGTTGCTTGCTGTTCGTTTCGTGTATTCTTCGAATCGAAATAAGCGGTTCTCTTTCTTCTCTGATGCAGTTAATTCGTTTTGTAGATCCGACAACGATCAATTTTGCGCTGCAGGTCGAAGTGCCACCATCATTTCTGCTCATCGTAGTGGTGCTCTGTGAATGTTCATCTGGTCGATCAGCGACACGAATGGTCGAGGATCAGTCTGTGTTTCAGACGTCTCCTGACTGAGCAGATAGCGAACGATTTCTGACACGTCCAAACTGCGGCAGACGTTTTTCTCTCTGTTTCTCTCTCCCTTTCTGTTTGAGCTGTGTTTGCATCAGCAGAAGTCCGACTGCGAGAGCCATGAGCGACGTTTTGTACGTCAGAACCACTCAGCTGACGAACAGCGCCGCCAAGTTCACGTGAAGACGCACCTGCTGTGACGACCGTGACTCTGCGAGGTTTCTAAAACGTCAGCTTTGGTGCTTCAGTCACTGGTTCGTTGTACCGTCGAAGGCATTTGGATGCGTTGGTCCAACATCCAGGATGAATTGCGATTCGGCTGTTTCTTTAGTGCGAAGAGAATGACCGACGAGTTGAGTGAAAAGCGCCCCAACTGTTTCACCATGCCTGCGTTCTTTGAAAGTCTGTGACTTTAGCTGACGACATCATGCCGTCCAATTGCCGTCCAATGCCGGACCATCTCCATGTCCGAATGTCGACCTACTTCACAAGCACCGATCACAAACGGAACCATTCAGTCGTTCAACTGGCGAAATTCGAAGAAGAAGAGGAGGTAGATTTCTGAAGGCGTTCTCTGAACATTTGATGCGTACTCTGGCGACATCAAGTTCTCCATTGCTCGGCCCATCTCCAGGGTCCGACCGTGTTCCACCTGCACCGAGTTAAGACTGCACAACATAACCTCATCACCGACCTCCAATCAGCCCTCTGCTGCTGACGACCTCAGCCTCCTGCTCAGCTGACCCCTGAAAGCCCTTGAAGGCTCGACCGAGTGCCAGCCTCTACGACGTCTCCTCATCACCGACCTCCAATCAGCCCTCTGCTGCTGACGACCTCAGCCTCCTGCTCAGCTGACTCCTGAAAGCCATTGAAGGCTCGACCGTGTGCCAGCCTCTACGACGTCTCCTCATCACCGACCTCCAATCAGCCCTCTGCTGCTGACGACCTCAGCCTCCTGCTCAGCTGAAGACACAATTCCCTGAAAGCCCTTGAAGGCTCTAACGTGTTCCTGCCTTCACGACGTCTCCCCTTCACCGACTTCTGATCAGCCAGACACCTCTACAGAGACTCGACTCTCAACAGCAGCTGCTGTTCCTCAGAGTTCAGAAACTCTCAATTACTTTGGTGTTGTGTTGTTGTTGTTCTGCTTGCTTGTAAGTTACGTTACTGTAGAAGAAAATAAAGAACTTGGAACGTGGAACAATATAAGAAATGTGTGTATCATAAAACCGATACAAGGAGGCCTTTAACATCACTCTGGATGTATCTTCCTAGGACGCCTCTTTCGTCCAAGGCCATGCACGAAACGCTTCAATCCCTTCAAAGGGACAGCGTCTCTCTCAGGGCAGCCTGCCCTCTCCTGACTTTCAGCAGTGCCAGTCACAGCGTGTGACTGGTCACTCTCCTCCTTCTCCTCTTCCGGTCGGGTACGTCTGCGTCTGCCAATGGACCAACGCCACACAGGCAACGGCAGACAGCAGCACGTAATCCTCCTCGAATTCTTTCCGTCCGTGGTGGTTTTCTGAATGTCCTGACTCTTCACAACAGATGCGACATCACCAAGTCCTGATCCCGATGGAACACTGGGCGCCTGCTCTTCAGGGACTTGAGGTTCATCCTGCTCTGCCAGTTCATCAACACTGGCCACAAGCTCAGCTGCATCGTCGTCTTCTGCTTGTCCAGAGACATCTGGAAGCTCTGCCTGCTCCCGCCACTGCTCAACGACGACCTCAAGCCTCTCGCTATCCTCATCATCCTCGTGCGTTCCCTGAACCGTAACAATCTCCAGGTCCTCATCTGGCCAGGTTGCGAACAACCTTGGGGACCTCAACTCACTGGGCCATGAGACGGATTTCATGGCGACCAGCTGTTCTGCACTGCGATCAGTGCCCGTGTTGTCTGAACTGGGAGTGGCTGTCTTGAGAATGCTCCTGCTAGGACTCTGATCTCTGCTTGTATGGATAGGAAGAGAGGGCATTAGAAACACTCTTTCCACAGGGTGGACTGCACTGGCTTCCTGCACAACTTGGCCATTGGCAGGGAGCTGACAACCAGCACTTCCAGAGAAGGCTGAAGTCTTACTATAGACCATCGTCTTCATTCCAACAAGTGGCTGTGAACAAGCCTGTCTGCCGAGGCTTGGGATGTTCACAGACAGATCTAGAGAGGGCGAAACAGAAGCAGCAAGAAGACCACAGAAAAGAGACCAGTCAAGAAAATCAGAATCACTATCACCATCATCAACCACTCTACCATCGGACCTGATACTATCAGCGGACGCTGTGTCATCCAAATCATCCGATGGCAGGCTAGCAATCGCCATAACCCTTCTCAAACGAGCACCACTCTCCCATACCATGTCAGAAGAAGAAGTTGCTGGGTCGGCTGATGTCACCACCACGGACGGAACTTCCTCCCTCGGCTCCTCCTCTGCATCCAGACGGAAGGTCTTCGAAGGCGTCGCAGACGGAAGAGCTTCCATTCGACGTTCCTCCTCCTCCACGGCCGGATCGCAGGGCAAAGTCGCAGGCAAGGGTCTCCTCACTTCTTCCACGCCATCTTCCGTCGGTCGCCGTAGCAGCCAAAGAAAAATCCTCCTAAATACACTCGCCATTATCTGCTGAAATTCGCTCAATACAAATCACGAAACGTATCTCAAGAACGATAACGATCGACTGCGCAGAATCGAAGTAAACAGATGATGACGTCATCCGCAACGGAGCGAAAACGAAATTGCAAATAGCGTTCTTTACTTAATGCATGGGAAATCATTTAATTATTTATCAGTATTATAGAATCGATGATAGGAATAATTAAAATAATTTCATTAAAAAGTAAGTATAAAAATGAATTAATTAAGACGAATGATGTTTTGCGATAGCTGCGTCTGCGGGATAGTTTCCAGAATTTCTCAATTTGTATAGCGCTACAATTTGCAGTCAACTGCAATTCATATGTTTATAGATACAACGCTATTACATAATGTAAGCTTAATGTATGTATGTGTATGTATGAATGTGCAATGATCCATGTCTGTGTGTGTATGTATACACGCATGTATGTATACATGTATGCAAGTATGTATTTATGTATGTGTGTAGGCTATGTATGCGTCTCCTCCTCTTGCTCCTTCTCTCCTTCTCCTTCTCCTCCGTCTCATCCTTCTTCGTCTTCTTCCTCTTCTCCTCCTCCCTTCTGTTCTTCTTATTCTCCTTATTCTCCTCCTCCTCCTCCTCCTCCATATTCTCGTTCCTTTCCTCCATCTTCTTCTCCTTCTCTTGTTTCTCCTCCTCCTTCTCCCCATCTTCTTCTCCTCATTCTCCGCCTTCTTCTCCCATCTCTTCTCTTCTATCATCCTCGTCATCATCATCATCGTCATCATCAGCATCATCATCATCATCATCATCATCATCATCATCATCATCAAGCGTCTTAGTTTCACGGCCATTACAGAGAGGCCAATCAGAGATGGGTAACTAATCGATTAGATGCTAATCTATTAGCTAATTGATTAGACAAACAGCTAATTCTAATTCTAATCAATTAGCTGTAGTCTGATGCTAATTCTAATTCTAATCGATTAGCAATTGTCAGCTAATTCTAATCGAAAATCGATTAGCTGATCGATTAGATGCTTGAAAATTTAACCGAGAACGCGTTCATTAAGAGTGAGTCTATTAATATGGAGTTTGAAGAATATACTAAATTAATTATTTATCTGAAGGCTATTTCAGACTTTCAATTATCTGTTCATGGTTATAAAACATGGGAACCAGTACAAGTTCTTATTTCTGCGCCTAGTTCTTCATGCTTATCACAATAGCTGTGCAGACAACTGATGAAAAAAATTATTCAGAATTTATTATTGTTAAAATGTTCGCAAACGCACTGCGCTGTACATTTGCATGTTATGCAATTGAAACAACAAATGACAGAAGACATATATCTTAACTACTAACAGAACAGACAGCCTGCAATACACGGCGCTAATAGCATATCCGCCCTACGGACCTCGAACTCGGTACCTCTCGCTCTCTATGCCAGTGTGTTATCCAATGCGTTATCGGGCCCCCGATAAAGCTATCTGCAGTAAGTACAGTGGAGGCTGGTGTCACGCTCCACTTTATGACACTCTGCTGTTGCTGGTTCTGTTTCTTCTGCTTGTGGTTCCTCTGCTTCTGTTTATTCTGTTGCTGGTTCTATTTCTGATTTTTCTGCTTCTGGTTCTTCTGCTTCTAGTTCTTCTGCTGCTGGTTGTGCTTCTGGTTCTTCCGCTCCTAGCGCATCGGCTTCTGGTTCTAATGCTTCTTGCTCGTTTGCTTTTTTGCATCCAAAGCAACTCGTTCTCGGCACCAACAATTAAAGGAGCGTGCCGTCAAGCGATCAAGGGATAGAAGTTCCAGTATATAAAGAAAGCAAGAGGAGGCAATTGCCTCCTCGTGCCTCCATGTAGCTACGCCTATGCTACAATATACTACACTTTGCAATGTGGGCATAATTTTACGGTGTTTAGTCAGCAGGTTTAAAGAGCTCGTTTGTATTGAACATTTCTGTGAGGTCACATCGAGGTCACATCGAGGTCACATCGAGGTCACATCGATTAGTCACCAGTTTGTTTACTTTCTTTTGCTGGCGTTTATTAAGTGCGCCTAGATGACACGCAGTGATCCCAGCCTCGTTTACTGGACACAATAATATTGATTACCACGCATCGAATTCCTACGATGGGTGGTTGGGCCTATGACATCAGCTGGCACTCTTGCCTGAAGTGCTCACGGACCCAGATCGATTCCCGTAAGGCCCCCTGGGTTTAGCTCATACCTTCATTCCCTAGGTGGCACAAAAAGTACAATGAGCTTGCGCCTTGCATGGCTGCAACTTTGTTGATTTATGTCTTCTGTAATTTGTGTTCTTGTGAATTGCTTAATCGTCATAACATGTACATGTACAGCGCAGTGCGTTTGCCAGGTGCTTCAATAAAGAATAAATATTAAGCTTATTATTAATAATAAACTTTGCTGCTGATGGAATCGTACGTGTAGCAAATTCTATGCCAAATTCTGAAGTACGGTTGTCATTTAACTGCAATTAATCACACGTAACGAAATACAAAGCTAACGCTACGAAACAAATTGGAAAACTTGACTGTTCGAAGCGCGATCGATAGACAATTAGAAATTGTCGATAACTAGGCCTACTCAGCACAGATTATGATACACTGCCTTTCACCACTCTGCAAACTACACTACACTCCACAACGCTTCAGTGGCGTCACTTCCACACAGCAAACTACTCTGCGATACACTGCACTGCACTTCACTGCCCTGCGCTACAGTATACTGCATTGCACTTCACCGACCTGCACTACGATATGTTACACTGCACTTCACCGCCCTGCACTACGATACACTACACTGCATTTTAATACTTAGCACTACGCTTCACTACATTTCAGGTCACTAATCTGCACCGCATCGCTTTACACGGCACATAACTATTCTTCACCGCATTTTTCTAGGCTACACTTCACTACTTGCACTACACTTCGCTACATTTCAATAGACTTTACTATTTTAAACCTTAATATTCTGCACTACAGCACACAGCACTGAACGCCACTACAATGCATTGCAATGCAGTGTGCTGCACCCTTCACTATGGTTCACTCTCCTGCACTTAACTTCACTATTCTGCGCTAGACTACACTTCACTCTTCTGCACTATACTACAATGCACCATACTGCACTGGACTGTGTAGTCTAGTGTAGTAGACCTACGATCTATGGCAATGTAAATCTAGATGGCTAGTACGCTAGCCTTTCAACACTGCGTCCAATGCCGATCGAATACGCGGTTTACGTCGCAGGTTTACAACGCATTTCGTTCAGATACATGTAGGGTTATAGCTTCACACAAGAACATCTCATAATTATTATTATCTGAAATAGCTAAGATACTTTGCGGCATCATACCAAACTGCGCTGCAGTGCACTATAGTATACAACACAGATGAACGTTACACTACATTATGGTACACTGCACTGTGCTACACTCTCAATCCTGGCTATAGGCATAAACTTATAGTTTTTAATTTCATTACTTTCATTATCTCATGTAAACAAGTTGCGGTATGTCAACTTTGTATCTTAATAATAAACGAAATCTACTACTACAGCACTCCTCGCCAGTATACAATGCAATATGATGTGCCTACGTTACGAAGCAGATTGTCCATTCGTTGATTGCTGTTGTGCTTGCACTTAAGTCGAACTATTCTTCCTGCAGCCTTAAGGCCACTCCTCTATTAACAGCCATCGATAGAGGCATGTCATAAATAAGCGATAACATTGGCTTAGATCAATAGGGCATCGCATCCTATAGTCACCTAAGATCACATTAAATTACATTACAACTGTTTACAGTTAGTTTTCATCCAGATCATCCAAAAGAATGACTTTTTAACTGCTGCAACTTTCAATTGTAAGCACTTTACACTAAAGCGCTTTTAACAGCTGTCAAATCTTTTGAATCTGCGAGCGAACAGTGAATAAAGCGAATAACAACATTTTAAATTAATTGAATGTACGCCTACTTCTGAAGCGTCGATCAATCGTACAGGGCGTTTCAATTTCCGAGATTTTTCTTGTTTAATTAACATTCCGATAAAAAATTGGTTTGTACTATTTCAATTGCATCGACGAACCAAAACTAATTAAGCAACTTAACAATTCTTTTGAAGTCAATATTTTGAACTAATCATAAAACTTCACATTATCTCGAAGCGTTAGCTGAACGTAGGTTTCAGTGGAGCATCCTTCTACAACTCATAAATATAGGCGGTTTGAATCAGCTTATGTCATCCTAGGTCTTAAAATTCTACCACTGGTTGAAGCAAACAGGCCACAGTCATTACTGCGATTAAAATCGATGTATTTTATTATTTTCATAATCGTTTTAAAGGAATCATTTAAGAACGGAACACAACGCAGTTAAGTCATATTATACAGTTTCTAAAGTTTACCGTACTAACGGATATGATTTTTATTCTTTTGCGTTTAACGCCTTGCGTACGGTAGTGAAAGGATCGAACGTTGCATTCTCATATGCACGACTTCACTTGAAGCCTTTATCAAATAATAGGCACTGTTTTGCAAAAGCATTTTCGACTAGACTAACAAAACCCTTAAACAGAAAGACGAACAGGTGGACAGCAACGCAGTCCAGAAACCCACGACAGTAACAAAATGTTTCATATAAAAAAATCGTTAAAGAAACGTCTGTCGCGGTCCAATTAAGTCCAAGCAATTATACCGACAACATCTAAAGTTTAATTTTCTCTGCCGATGTGTGGGAAGCGTAGCGCTATATAAGCTCGAGTTTGTCGAGGCAAAGCACAGCTACGGAAGAATTCGTGGTGATCAACAGGACATCGCATCGTCATGTCTGCAGCCGCATCTCATCGGAGTCTGAAGCTGACTGCTGTCTTCTTGGCAGTATGGGCAACGCTGTGCTTGGCAGATGAATTCGACCCAGGTGTGCTCTCAAGACACTCGGAACTCCTTGTGCAACGTATGCACGAGAAAAACCTGAGCGGTGATCTTCTTAAGGAGAAGCTGAACAAAACACGCATACCAGATCAAGAAGGAACGTTTCCGACCTTATTTTGGTCAAGTCTCGGCTACAGCGTAACGGACATCTATGTGAATCACTATGCTGAACCAAAGGTTAACGTGTCCATCGAACCCAACAACCATATTCTACAGGTTGAAGTGCCAGAAATTGTGCTCAATTGTAAATACAATGTTGAATTGAAGACTGGAAACTGGTCATGTGGCAAAGTAAGTGGCAAACTATCGATTTCGATTACTGGAGTTAAGCTAACGATGTCTCGCGAAGTCGTCATTACGAATGAAAATAAGGAAAAGGTTAAATACATATCACGTGACTGCACAGCAGACATTGAATATCTGGAACTTTACTCTGACAATCCAGAATTCAAAGGTATTTCCGGCATAATAGACGAGAAAGGCTTGAAGAATCAGGTTGCAGTTCTTCTGTGCAATGGATCCGCCAATCTAACAGAAATCATGGTCAGCTTCGAGCAGGATAAGAGCAAAGCAATCTACCTGGACATGACCGTCGTACATCAGCCTATCATTGGTGATAAGTGTATTGATTTTCCGCTCAGGGGTGAGTTTCGACCCCAGAATGACACAAAGCCATACACATCTTGGCCAGAAAAAATCTCACCTCAAGATACAACAGACGCGACCTTTGCTCTTGGAATCTCGAACTGGACACTGGACTCCTTGTGCGACGTCATTCAAGACACGAATATGCTCAATTACACGTATACCATGGATGATCTGCCTGACAAGTGCAAACAGTTGCTTAATACAACATGTGTGGGTGATTGCATCGGGAATGACATTCCGAAGCTTTCAAACCTTTATCCTAATATGGTGGTTGAAATGGCTGTGTCAACGCCGAAAAAACCCATTGTACAGATGAGTCCAGAAAAGATTACAATGTACATTATCTTCATAGTTGAAGCCTATGTCAGAAAATCAAGAGATTCTACGGAGAAAATATTCACCCTCGTTACGGAAATTTCTGCAAAACTTGGTCCAACCGTTAAAGGAAACAAATTAGGTTTGGCAATCGAACGTCCTGTGAACTCAACTCTTACTGTTCGCGACTCAAAAATTGGTCCTCTGCCTAACGAACCATTGACCACTGTGATGGGACAGAGCCTTCGGAAAGGAGTGGTCCCGCTTATCGTTACGCTCAAGGACGGATTCGAGATCAAATCAATCTCGTATTTACCCGTAACTGATAGCAAATATGTTACAACCGATCAAGCGTTGTGGTTCTTGAAGAACTGACAAATTAAACGGCTTTCGTTTGGCTTCGACACAGTCGATTAGACATCTTCTAATCAGATAATTAGCCAACTAAAGCCACAAATATTGCGACATGACTTTTTACGTGTCGACAAACCTTGTTTAGAACATTACTAGATATAATTTATCCTATTTCTTGTTCTCTCCTAAATTTAATAAAATTAATTCTAAGTTTTTGTAAACATTAGAACAAATTAGAAGAGAAAGTTAATTGTTGAGTTAGGCCAAATTACAAAGCTGTGTCATGTCATTGCTAGCATTTGTAGCAAATGAATTAAACCGTGAAATTGCAAGAGATTTTGAGGTCGTGTTCTTTCGACCATATGATAAGGTATAAATTTCTCTGTAGCTGTTGAATTGTAGAAAGTCTTAATGGTTTGCATATTTACGTAGGCTATCTGACCCGGTTTAAATTAAGCGCTGTTTCTGAATTAAACGATTTGTTCAGAAACAGCGTTTCTCAATGCTTCCTACCAACAGTGGAGTAAATCATGGGTGAAGGGGGGTAGAGGGGATTGTCTCCCTTAAAGTTTTGACTGGGGCCTTCTGTCCCCCAGAATGCAAAAATCCGGCCCACGAAAAATATTGTCCCGCCCTCAAAGTTGTGTACAGATTTTCGCCTCTGCCTACCAAACCCAGTGGTTACAACCAGAAACCAACCTAACTTAGTTAGTATTTGCCTGACTAGAGTTTCAGGTTGTCCTCTCCTAGGTTTTTGAACGCTACAGAAGGGCAGCGTTGCAGTGGTAAGAACAACATCAACATTGTACACATTTAAACCAGCCTTTATTGTGTACTTGAAGTAAGCAGCATATTTAGAGGAACTGAGATTTAATCATGTCCCTTCTATTTAATTGGACTTGGCACCCTGAGCGATCACAGAAGAACGTTGGTTCTGTCTGGGATATCACACTTGGTCTCATCCAGACCGACTCCGAGGTAGTTGCGGTTGATTCGCTAATTATGCCCTGGTTCTCCCCCTCTGGACATGCATTTAGACTGAGTGACACCGATGTAGCGCTAAATAAACAGGCGAAAAAAGTGGCCCCTGTCCTAAATTCAGACTATGCAGTTTTCTGATGCATTACATGGAAGATGGGGTCAACTGGTGCACAGTGGTGCAGTCGTAAATAAATAGTAATTATGTATAGGCTGTTATGTGGACTAGCATAGGGATAGTCTTGAAGAGAATCTCTCTCGTATGATTTCACTGAGGAGATAATCTCAGGAGCGAGATAAGCGATTCAAGCAGAAAAACGAGCTGAGGCAACGAAAGTGAGAAATGATTCTGTTGCAGAAGTAGATGGAAAAAATCACATGTAGATGTTAGTAGGCTGAAGGCGAATGGAAAGTGGAAGTGACGGGTGGACGAGTTACACAGAGAAAGCATAAAACGTATGGAAGAATAGACCTGGAATTTTTTCTTTAGTATGAAGATCGAGTTCGTAGCCAGCTAACGTAACGGTTCTAACCTCTGTGAAGCAATGACAGTGAGGCAACGAGAGAGAGTAGACGTCGAGAGATCGGTCGAGACCAGAAAAGAGAAAGGACAATAATATTAACCGCCGTATTGTATGAATACTACTTGCCAATCGTGGTTATCTAGAACCCAGTGGCAATTTAAATAGCGGTTTATCAGCGCGCTATTTTGGGTCTGTTGGACTCTTTTCCAGCAATTCTTGGCGCTGTCTAGATAGCGAGTGAGTGCTGGAAATGAGTCTAATTAGCGTCACTTAGGAAGTTGACCTCATTACTTCAACTCCTATTATAATATTGATACTGTAACCACAGCATATTACAGCTAACTTTATCGAATGATAATGAGAGATAACCAGTAAGTAAGTACATTAATATACCCTGTCATGCAGAAAACTCGAGCCGCGAGTAACGAAAATGAAAGTATTAAATACAGTAGGCTACCTATAAAAAATACAACTGTATTTTGCTAATTACCCTCCTTCCAAAGTTCAGAAGTGCACACGACCATACGACAGAGAATCGATGGCGCTGAGCAATTGTGAGTGAAGGACTTGCTCAAGGTCCCTACACAATAATTAACCGAGTAGAGGCTCAGACGGTTAATTACCTCTGACATAGCAAGATTAATACATTCAAACAAGTAGACAAACAAAATTATATATACAGGCAAAGAATTAAATGGCTTCGGAGAAGTTATTGTATAATCAAAGGGACCTAGGGGAGGAAGAGTTAGGGCTAGTCATAGAGGGAAAATGCAAAGCTTAAATAGACTGATCTAGGGACAACAGTGTTTATTTGTATAGCATCCGGGCAAGGTAGCATTTATGAGTCAGGTTGTCAAACATAGGAAGCTCACGGTTATGGGACCGTGGCCGCAGCGAGTAGTGAGAAACTAGTTGAGAAGCACAATGTCACAGGGTAGGCTTTCTGATCTTGCACTGCTATCTATTGAGAATGAGTGTGCAGCGTTGCGATTAACATTGCGAAGATGATTGACATTTTTGCTGAACAAAAGGCTAGAAAGAAAACTCTTTAATGCCATGGCATTGTTTATGTACCAGTAATAGGTCTATAGGCCTAAGTAAATAAGTAGGCTAAGCAGCGTGACATGTGTTAAATTCGATTGAGAAATAACTAAAATTATAACACTTTTATTTGTCCGTCTGCCTTAACCCTATGGCTACCAAGCTTTTTTTGTAACACTGACTACCAAGGGGGGGTGGTTACCACCCCCCTGGATTTCGTGTTTGGTTTTACATATCATAACTTGTAATATAGCATTGGATTCAGCATTCATTTCTGCACAGAATGGTATATTTAGTTGTACATTATGTGAATGCACCTCGAAATTACATCACTTTTAACAACGGAACCCATTAATTAGCAATATTGTATATTATTGCGTACATTTTGTACTTTTTGGATAAACAAATATAAGATTATGTGTGTTTTGAAAATAATCTATGTATAAAAGATACACAAAATCATCCCTACACATGTTTATATAGTATAAATGTACATCCATACATATATATCCATACATATATATCGGTTTACGTTGTAATGCTGTATTCAGCCATTTTCACACAGATTACGCGTATTATTATTTATTTTGATCACTTCCGGTATTCAAAAGACAAAGATGTAGATATGCAAATGAAGCCCTTCATTCCCTCTAAAGAATGGTATCTTTGTTTCTCTTCCAGGAAGACAAATGAATACGCTACAGACAAAAACTAAGGGGGGAGTCCTTCCATTCAGCCATTTTTCACGCATATTACGCGTATTATTATTTATTTTGAGCACTTTCGGTTGTCTCAGGTCAACTCAGTGACCATAGAAATGTAGCCCCACATTGCCTCTATAGAATGGTAAAATTTGTGTCTCTTAATATTAAATGACGGATAAGATATAGTCGAAAATCTAGGGGGGTGGTATCCTTGCCTCGGGTATATTGGGTATAACTTTTGAACGGTGTGAGATATCATCTCACATTTTACCTCAAAACGTGTGTAAATGAACCCCTACACTCCTACAGCTACCTAAAAGGTCAAATTTTTATTCCATACGGAAAAAGTTTGAGATGAAAAAAACCTAGGGGGGTGGCAACCACCCCCCCTTGGTAGCCCGAGGGTTAAAGCATTCGTGTTTATTCTGTGAGTATTGTATTCAAACATTTATAAAGCGCCTCTGGTAGGTGAGAAGATATAGGTTTTGAGAAAAGCGAAGGAAGATTAAGGCCGGGTTACCAGTCAGAATTTGAGAGCGAGTAAATGGAGACAACGCATTCTGCTCTTTCATCACAGCCCGACTAGATTAATGTTGTTCATTCTATGTTGGCCTCCTCGCTGGTTGGTTGGGTGCCTGGATCGGGTCCTGCGTTGGATTGTTCGATAACATGCTTTAACGACATGACAACGACTCAATTAAGACACCAAATAGTGTGCTGTCGTGAGATTCTTAAAGAATTAGGCCTATACTTATTTATAATGTATCGATACACACTTAACTGAACCTGATAGCAATTCGCTTAAACTTTTGTAGATCCTTGTTGGTAGTGGATCGTAATAATTGCTTTCTTTGTTTATTGCTTGAACCGTCTTTCTGAAACAATCTTTGGCTGAAATCTCGAAGTGTCCGCTAATCTAGTGCAACCAGTGTTGTGGCCATTTGCATGACTATAAGAAACTGCCTATTTTTCACCACCTTGTGCATCCAGAATCCTGGACCGATTGTCATAAAATTTTATAGGGTGATTAAGTCGTCAAAGCCTCCACTCTGCAAACTTCTAAGAGGCGGGTTGTGCAATGCTGTGCATCCAACAAATACATGTAGGTCTACACCATCTGCTCTGTTTTGCTTTTTTCCTCACCTACAGTCACAAACCCCAAAGAGATGTCTATGCATCATAGCTTATTAGATAACAATTTGTCGTGCACGTGAAAACTTTTGAAGGGATATTGTGTTTCTGAAATAAAGTTTAAACCACATAAATGGTGTTCCTGGCTTCATTCTACCTGATGTAAATTATTCTATTGCACACGACAGAAAAATAAATGGAAGCCTAGAAGACTTTGCAAAACTTACACAAAATTTAAATTTAAACTTAGTCAAAAGTTGACACAAAATTTAGCAAAATATAACTACAAAGCAATTTTATTTATTAATAGTCCATAATATTTTTAAATTTACAGGAAATGAAAATCATAAGCGAAACTCTTATCATTAAGCAAATTGATCAAATTTTATGCTTTTGGCCAAAAAACTGGAAAACTATTTTAAACTTATAGCCTATCAAATCAAATCCATCGCAGATCGTACGATAGAGAACGCAAAGGTATCTAAGAAAGGGTACGTTTTAAGTGACATTAAAAAAGTAAATACATTTTACGAAAAAATGAAAATCACTGTTAAAACAATATGCTAAATTAAAGGGCATTTCTTAAATTGTTATGTTTTATGACCCAAATGAAAGTAAAATTGACTCCGCGTATATGCATTTAGTTCGTTCAAGATACATGCCATCAAATAGCCAATACGTACTGGCAACGTTTAGCTTGATTAGAATGAAAGATCCTATATGAACATGTTTTCAATATAGGCCTACTGCTAGTTGGGGTTTGTCTATTATATGGGAATTATTGGAGTAAATAATTTATGAAAATTCGTATCATGGCATCAGTGACAAATTTCAATGACAGAACTTTTCGTAATACAACATAAGTTTTTATCATCGGCTAATCACGAAATTTGAAAAGAAAAAACTTTATGCTAAAAACTGTTGTGTAAAATACATGCAGTTTGAACACATATTCTAGTAATGCTACAATTATGTGGGATTGAATTAAACTTATAAAAACCTGACAGACAAGACTTATTATAAATATCAAAATACATTAGCCTGTAGATACCTCTGACAAGAGGCAGATGCACAGCAACCTGAATCTGGTACTGAAATTGTCACATCGTCGCTATTTTCATAACGTCACAGATGTAATGCTGCCAGAGCGCTCACTGATACACACTCATGCACACATACACACACACACACACACACACACACACACACACACACACACACACACACACACACACACACACACACACACACACACACACACACACACACACACACACACACTATGCCCTGCCGTCAGATGTATGATTATGCCACAGAAGACTGTGTCTCGCTCTGTAACGCCTCAATCATTGTATTTTGTATTTCCTTGTCAGACATAATATCTACAGGCGAATGTTTTTATATTTATAATAGCAACTGTCAGACACACAGCAATGTATATCGCGGAACGTTCCAACTATAAGGCACTTTATTCTGAAGCGACATAAGTTATCTGAGCTTAGAGTCAGAGTCCTCGACTCTCATTCGCAGATTAAAATTCTCGAAAATCATCAAGGTCCGACTGGAAGGCAAACAATTCAAACAAATTCATCAAAATGATTCAAATAAAACTCTTAGGCGAATCACCGCACCAAATAATCTGTCGACGTTGACGATATGGAATAACTATTATTAGGCTATAAATGATATTCATTTGGGAATTTCAGAGACTGCGAACAACACTGAAGACAGTAGCTGACTGAAATAGCCCTAAACTATGATGTTCAATAATGAATAATGGCAAGAACTAAAGAGCTCGTAAAACGCTGTCTTGTTCAGTGACTGAGGAGAAGGCAGAGTGCTCAAGAAAATATCTAACAGTATCTAGATAAAGGCTTAAATCTAAAGTGATCATGATGTGTGATGATATATAACTTTAAATTTTATGAGCGTTCTGGTCACACGAAACCGTAGCCGTTTAATCCGGCGCAACTCATGAATCGACTGACATTCATTGAAGAGCAATTTAAATTTGTTTTCGTTTCAAGGCATCGCATGTTCTGCGTCTGATGCTGCAGCAGAAGATATCATCCTGTCTCATCCGTGTTAGAAATCCGTTGATCCTGAATCTTCTTGTGATGCCTGTTGACGCAAACGAACGACCTTTACCCGACGTCCTTGTGATGAGGCTAAGGTATCTCCTGCTCCACCATCGACAGTTTCTATTCAAGTAAATAAGGCAACGTCTCATATGTATTTGAATATTCGGCACTGGTGAAAACAAAGGCGATTTAATAGTTTCCTAAAAGTAATCTGCGCCGACATAGTTGCACCAGTTCTATAATGTGCACTAAAACGATCCAACCCGCAGATATGGAAATTGTGCACAGTGCATATAACTGTACGACCTCTAGGCTATAATGGAGTCCTCGCTCTATATCAGTAAAAGAATACTATTGCACGCTAAAGTGACAGAATGAGATTTGTTTGTTTGAATTTGGTTTCATTACTTAACATATTTCTATTGTAACTGGTTGAGGTCTGTCAACCTGTCAGAAAATAAAACGAATATCTATCTATGTTGTTTTTCAAATTTTACCTATGAAACCAATGGTTATTAAGCATAAAACCTTTTAGCCAACGGTTACTGCGGTCTGTGGGTTGATAAATTACTTTTCTATTTTAGCGTTATAATTCAGAGAGACCCCTTGTAAATTAGGCTAGTTCTAAAGTACGAAACAAATTGAAATGCTAATTACTTTTATCTTGAACACTTTAGCGAAGAGCTGCATTGGTTTCTCATTAACTTTTAGTAGGCCCAACAGTAACTACACTCTTGCCGTTGAAGTGTTAAGCGATTACATATAGTCCAGTCTTGGTATACAATACAACAAAATTGTAAAACGAATGTAATCGGTCTTCATATACCGATTTGAATTATATCCGTATTTAATTGTACGCAATTATACACTTGATTTTCACCTCTGAACTGTGCACTTATTACATGCCTGATCACTGTATAGTTTGCTGCATTGCGTGCCATGGTCTCAATTGGAATGCATTAAATAATAAGATCACAGATTTAAAACATGAATACTACGATTACAAGACAAATTACCATTCTAGCCATGTATGATTTCTATAGGAGCCTAGAAGGCTAAAGTAAGATATGCATTCTGAGCCGAGGCAATTTTTGCGATAGCGTACCACGGACTGGAGATTCGTTGGCCCCAATGCTGTGCTGCAGCATTTTGAACGACTGTGAAGGTATGTGTCCTCCCACGTAGCGTATGTCAACGGGTTCATCCGGGTTCTGCCTGTCACCGACTGCTTCCGGTTCGTGTTGCGGAGGAGGAGGTCGTCTCTGTTGCTGACGACGGACTCCAGGGTGAGATCCTGTGCAACACGGAGATGGGTTTTCATAGTAAATACGGAATCAGGTAGAGAAAGGGAGCTCCAGAATATAACCTACTATGACTCAGTCAGCATCACTATACAGATGCTATCATGTAAGCTTATAATATCATATAGACCGTACCTAAATATAGGCTGATGTCCGGTTGTCAGCTTGGCGCTAAGTATACGACGCACAAAAACATTCTCGAGTCAGGCAATCATGCCTATAGAACTATAAGGGTCTATGTCCACTTTTTGAATAATCAACCTAATGCTATTTCCGCTATCAGGGTGACATGGGCTATGTCCTCAACAGTCAAGCTTAACTGAAGGCCTTTCTTAAGCGCTATCTGTGAGTGCTATATCGCTCTATGTCCAGGAAATTAGACAGTATTAAGCAACTACAAAGGTACAAGTTCACATCCAATAGCATTTCGTAAATTCATTAAATTGCAGACACTACGCCCTCACAACTAAACGACACGTGCCTTTGACTTGTACCTTTATAAGTCAATAACTTTGCAAATTATGCTAATCTATATATCTGAATCTGTGGTACTGATGAATGAAGAATTAAGCAACTATTAACAATAGTTTCAAACATAGCTTGCAACATGTTCAGTATGGAAAGAATGCAATAACTGAAAGGGCTATTTTCAGTGAGTTTGTGCTGCATTAACTGCAATCTAAAAGAAATTTATTGCATAATAACTTACATCTGATTTCATGTAGATATGCAATATTATACGGAGATAAGTCCACAACGGCGAAAATAGTCACCTCTGCCATAATTATATCAAAATTACACATACTCTGTTTACATTATGATCGAAAAACACATGTAACCATACTAGGGGGAAACAGTGCTGTCTCCATTAATGGCGAAGGGCAGTTAGTCCTGGACGCGTATCCATCGTTGGAATACAACGCAATTACAACCAACTCAGTGAACTCACACTCCACGTTGTGTGTCTAATGTAGGTTCAAATACGCGTTAAGCTAATGTAATTATTAGGTTGAGACTAATTTACATAATAATAATAATAATATTCTTTATTGAAACAATCCGGTTGACAAACCACAACCGGTTACAGTGTACAGTTATGCAATTGAAACAATTCACAAGAACACAAACGACAGAAGACATAAATCTTAACTACTAACAGAACAGACAGCCTGCAATACACGGCGCTAATAGCAGCCTACAAAGCATGTCCGCCTACGGACCTCGATCTCGGTACCTCTCGCTCTCTATGCCAGTGTGCTATCCAATGCGCTATCGGCCCCCCCACCATGAAAACAAACGAACCACAATGCAGTCATTTTCTCAACACATTTAAAACTATCAATATGAAAACTTTATCTAGATTGGTTTTGTCTTTTAAATCTATAGATGTGCATAATTATGTTAGCTGGTCAAAACCTTTTTTCCTTTGCCTCGTCTTCAGTCTGGACTATTCATAAGGACATCATGCCATGTGTACGGTTCAACTTGCTCCATTCTCATCATATAAATTACTGCATGTGAGTATGAATCTGTATCCGATGAACATCATACAGTGGGAGTCATAAGGTACCTGGAGGAGGAGATGCGGACCCAGCGCCTCCTGTCATCGACTGCAGCATCCGGAAGGACTTGGACGGGATGTTCCTTCCGGTGTATCGGATCGAAGTCTGTTCGTACTCTCCAGCGTCCTGTAGGTCATCTACACCAAAAGACATTCATTGTAGGCCCTATTGTATCTACCACTTGTAGACGCATCACAATTAGATCAAACACTGGCATCTTCAAAAGAACTACTATTGCAGAATTATTTCATTTTGCTTATATATATATATATATATATATATATATATATATATATATATATAACAACTGGATGACCCCTCCCCAATATATATATATATGGGGAGGGGTCACAGTTGTTATAATCAAATTGTATCACGTTGAATGTTACTCTAGCATCACATCGTCAAGTAGAAAGACTAAACATCTCATTTTAATTGGCTTCTTTTACTAATTTACTATAAGAGTGATGTACTCTACTAATTTAGTAGAGTACATATTTTGGGTCTATTGCTTTCTTCTTTTATTACTGACTACTTCTCCCTGCATCATTTATGACCTCTATATCGTAAAATTTGTATAGATATGTAATCTATTATCGGCCTAGCTATAATGGAAACAAAATCTGAAATAGGGGCTTACTACAGTCATTCATTAAGGTTCCGAAGAAGGAATTTTCGAATAGATGACTTTTTAGTGACTATAATTAGGAATGATTAACAGCTGAAGAGTAATATGTGGCCCTTAAAACATGTTTTTATTCGGACTATAATCGCAAACGAGATCTTGTGTAGTGTTCTAAGGTAATCGTGTGATACTTGACGAGGCTGAGCCTGAAGAAGTGAGCTCTACCTCCAAGGTGTAGGTTCTGTCTGATAGAGGTTCTGTCGATCTCGGATCCTCCCTGTGGTGTTCCTGGAGTTCCTGGATGGCTTCCGGTTGTTGCTGTTGCGCCTGTCTTTATCTGAAGACGTTGAAAAGTCTTCGATGGAACATCTGCCGATCTGTGCAGGCCACTGAACCTCACCTCATCGTCCGACGACGGCTCTCGAAGCTGAATCTGTCTGTGCGCTGAAACCCATCAAAGGAGCAACGGGCAGAATCAAAAATCCATAATCTTATCTTGAAGAAGACATTCTAAATACGCTCATCCTAAAAACCAAATATAGCTATTCTAGGAAACGTGTACAAACTTGCAACAATTCAATCCGTTGAGTGTAACGAGTTTGATAGTGTGCATAGAAGTTAGCAGAGTCCATTAAAAAGTGCAGATTTGTAATCTGCCACAAATCAGCTGGCTATACCTGAACGAATTGTGTTATTTTCATAATATTAAGTAGGCTGTGTGGCATATTGTTGGTTAGTAAGTGTTTCGATGCTACCTGTTGGTGGTGTGCTGTCACCTCCTGGTCCACCTGTCATCGACTGGAGAAGGCGGAACGATTTCGATGGTATGTTTCTGCCTGTGTAGCGAAGCGACTTTTCATCATACTGGCCAGGGTCTGAGTCATCTGACAAATTAATCATGCACTTCATTAGAGTTTCCTGTACAAAGAAGCCGTCGGCCAACGATTCGTACGTTGAATTTTAGAGTAGCCTATAGAATGGTGCTCTATGTGGCCGCGTGTGCTTAGTCTACAGACTCTACAAATAATATTATAACTATCACTTGTTCTTGACCTATCTGTCACTTCTCCCTTTATCACCGAAATCGATTCTACAGTAACTCTATCACCTTACACTATGGTAGCGTAGCCCATATATAGATTACCGTACCTACGTAAAACACTTAGGCCTACTTGGCTTTCTCAGAACTCAACAGTTTATCTCCCAAAGAAGCCACCATAACAAAACAGAAGTTAATGGGAGTGTAAAGAACGAACATTACCAACCTCCTGTAATATTTCGACGTATTGATGAAGTGTCAATCTCCGATCCTCCAGTATTCTCTCTGACTGAAGGCTGCGCTGTAAATAAAGTAATACTATTACCTTAAGACTAATGACTATATCTTACAGACCGCGTCATACAACTATAAGGCTTGACCATTTTTTGGGCAATTTTCATTTTCGGCCAACGCAGAATTTGTTCATTTTCTATCAAATCAATAAATCAATCGATAAATCTGGCTGGTTGTCATTTAATAAATTAACCAATCAATCATTCAGACCGAATAAATCAATCACAATCGATCAGAATCAATCCATCAGTAACAACCCAAATCAGTCAATCACTAACCAATCCACTAACCAAGCAATCAGTCAATCACTCGATATTCCAAAAGTTGAAGTTAATTAAATAACTACGGGCAAATCGATAACAATACAATAAAAGTGTATTTCCCTCCTTCCAACGTTCAGAGATCATACATGACCATACATGACCATAAATGACCATAAATGACCGTAATTAACCATACGACAGAGCATCGATGGCGATAAGCAATAATTATGAGCGGGAAGGTCTTGCTCAAGTATTCTAAACAGTTACTGCCTCGGGCGGGGCTCGAACCCGTACGTTCTACGTTTCAGGTCGAGCGCTCTAGCCAATCGGCCACTGTGCCACACAAATCTCTACGATGACCATGACAATCACTTTACCAAAGCAGAAATTTAAATGTAACTCGTTTCAAATAATGGGAAACAATACCAACGATGATGCAATGCAGTCCAACATGTTGACCGTCTTGGCATTTGAATTAATTTAGGGTTTCTTTTAAGCATAATAGTTTAGACGCCAATAAACATCACCTACATGTATTAGAGAATGTGTACTTTAAGTTTTACCTTCTACGAATTTGACAACAGGTTTCGCCCTCGGTTGATCAATGCCATGTATCATCTTATAAACGGGTGACTGAGTGATGTCAGATTTATCCTTCTTGGATGAAAGACTGAAAAACATTGATTGAAGAATAGATACCAGCTGATATTTTTGGAATGCAAACGGATTAGCGTTTCAGTATATTTAGGGTAATTTGTAAACAATCACCTTACACAAAGAAGATGAATAATTATTGGCTCACTTTGCAACGAACATTACACTGAACTCAGTGACTTACATGTCATATGCTTCATATAACCATTCTCACTGCTCCTAAGCAGCTTGTTACCATTAAGCAGCTAATTTAATGTAGTCAGCTCGTTAGTCTTCTGGCATCACATACTATATTAGGGTTTTCGCATCTTCGAAGTGCGCGCAATGGGAACAACTTCACCTCAAGATGCAGAACTTCGGACCACCATTTCGACAGCCCCTTTGACTCGACGCAGCGCTCGTGAATAAGTTGGTGCCCTGCGCTTGGCTTTCGAGTGGCGCTTTAGAAGTGTGGAGATTACGATTACATTTCCACGGCCGAAGTGAGGCAACAGAACTCCCGTAGTAGCCAGAGGCAGTCCTTAACTTGCACAGTCAGACCTAAACTGAAATCCTAAATTCAATGGGTTGAAAAATAACGCAGCCAATGGAGCACATTGCGCATATAACGTGAGACATTGAAGGTGGTTTATTTCAGTGGTGTCCATATTCAGAAAGAGTGATAGTCTAGTTTAGCATGGACTGTGGATGTAGCGAGAGTAGATGCGGCTTTAAAGTCAGGCATTGGGCGCATTCTGCAAAGATCATGGGTATTCATGAAGCAAGAGCAGGAAAAATTAGTGTTATAGCCTACTCAGACACTAGGTTTTGGTCGAAATTCACAATTAAGTAAGTGATTTAATTGCAATAGTATAGAGATACATAGTTAGCACAAAATTTATAATTTTCAGAAAATATTCCTTGCTTAATAATATTAGGTCAAGCTTCAACCAATTCAGTCACATGATTGATCGTGTGAATGCAATAACGACTGACATAAATTATTGTACTACGATGATTCGATGTCAATCATTGGCCTGCCATTTTTAATCTACATCATCATCATTACGACATGTATCAGAATGATAGCGGCATATAAAAAATTTATCTTAAAGTAAAGTTAACTTTAGCCTTGTTTATCAGTGTTTAGGACTCTGCGCTAAGGGAACACTTTTATCGACGACGGTTGATGTAGACTTCCCTATCAGAGGCTGATATGCCTGGACGTGTATATCGTATAAGCTTAATGACGTAAACAAGACTGTTCGTCCAGTTGGACTTGAAATTCTTATACGACATACATCAAATGCCTTCTACAGTGTACAGCTTTCTGTGCAATGTAGTAAGTAACTGCAGAGCACTAGTATAAGTTGCCTTTCGGTCTTGTGAAATCAGGGACAGTCGTTTTAGAGATATAGGAAACTCAAATCGATGGTTTGTGACCTGAAGACTGTCCTTCTTTAGAATTGGTGTATAATATAAGACAGCAATAAGTAAAATAAAAAGTGCGTGCTACTCGTTCTTGGTTTTTAAAGTGGAAACAGAACAATTCAAGTGTATCATCATCAACAAGCATGAATTAATGCTTATATTTCGTTATAGCTTAAATTTTCTAACGTGAATTTCTTACCCAACAACGTCCGACACAAGACCTCCTGTCTGACCTTTCAGTGCTTCGACCACGTTGTCGTTGGAGTAAAGACCGAGCGGAGAGTTGAACTGCAGATTGGCTACGACGGCATCTCCAGAATCTGGATTCTGAACAGGAGGAGTGGATGGAGTCCTGAGAGCGCTTCGTACCCTCGGAGAATCATCAAATTGAGGCATATTCAACATGTGCTGGTACATGGGTAGCGCACATACCGGAGTCCTGCAAACGAAAGGCAAATTGAAAAACTCGCATGTTCGTTACGCTGCTCCCTCTCAGAAATAAGTTCGGTCGTTGTTAAATCGAAAAGATCGCAGTTACTTTAGTTGTAATGTGCTGCGCCTATTCTCATAAAATGCTTCGTATTATAACTTATTCTAAATAGTTAGCCTACGTGAAACTGGCAAGTTGAATTTGCATTGTCGTTAAATTCCCTTCGGACGAAAAGATTTTCACTTCCAAGACAAAGTTGTCAAGGTCAACTGTAGATATAAACGCTTGATAAACAAGATTAGTGTCGACCTTTCCCTGTCTGACGTTATGCTAAGATTCTATTACATTGCTTTAATGCACAATGGGCAATATTATTAACTGATCAATTAGGTTATCTTGGCGTTATAAAATTGCCTCAAGATAAACTCTGCCGAGAAGAAACATGCTACAATAAATAGTATAAAAGTCGTCGAATTTCTTTTCTAGTCTCAGGTTAGGTATGAGTTTAATGAAATGCAGAAACAGCGTCTCCATTAAACGTTTTTCTCAGGTAACACTCCTGTATAATTATGAATCTTACATCATCAATTCATTATTCATCCGGCCCATTATTATATAGTAGGCCCACGTTCTTACTTTTTTCGAACCCGATCTCTCTGTTCCTTGATTGCATTGACGTCGGCGATATAAGAGAATGGTTTCTTGTCTCCTTCGCCCTTCGCCGCCATATTTAAGATGGCGTCCGGCATGCGCTGCGGTGATGGTGCCGCCTTTTGAGGACTTTGGGTCGCTTCAGCCGGGTAGGACGTGTCGTAGTCATAGTCACCGGTGGTAGGGTAGCCTCCGCCTCCGCCTCCGTATGTCTGCTGACCGTTGCTGACCGGAGAGCCTTGACCGAAACCGGAGTCATTGCTGTAGGTTGTTGGCTCTCCGAACGGATACGATGAACTGGTGTAGCCAGTCGATGGTGTATCCTCGTAACTTCTAGGCTAGATAATTATGAAAGCAATTAGCGTTTCCATCCATTTGTCATTATGTAACTTAATGTGGCAGTTTGCTGGAAAGAGCTAGAAAGACTATTTTACAGATCAGATAAAGGATAATTCATTAACGCAAATCAACCTAGACAAGGAGAAGTTTGAGTTACCGTACTCTCAAAAGCAGCGTGTTTAGACAAATTAATATTGACTATCATGTACAATTTACTTCCATAGGGTAACTTTACGAAGATCTTCGCAACTGAGAATAAACTACACGAATAACTACAAATACTTTTTAGTATTAATGCCTCTGATAGATAGGCCTAATAATGTACAGATAGATCTAACCTTGACTATAAGATCATTTAAACATATAAATTGCAGCATTCAAATAGTGCGTCACTAGGTATGAATTTTCCACGACATGTTGATAGGTATGTAGTGAGCGATTCGCACTTTAATGCTTCTGACATGCATGCTGATAGCACGTTTAGTAAGCATTGACTAATGTTTAAGCAAAGCTCAGTGGTTCTAAACTCCAAAAAACCGTAATCACATTGAACAGCTAACCAAACACACATAGGCCTATAGGGTATGTGGGTCAAAAGATGCAGTATCAAACATTCAAGAACACACCTTCAGAAAAGAAGGATTGAAAGTGAATATGGGATTGAATATGTTATTGCATCGATTAGGTATACAATATCACAATCACCTGGTAACATTATCTGAAGTGCATATACTCTGAACAATTATTTTACTGAAAACTTATGTAACGTGTGAAATATTCATACATAGGTAATAATTGTTAGTTGCCATAGGATTTAACTATCCCATCACAATCATGCACATTCAAATTGGCAGGATACGTTGTATTGTTTTTGTTAAAATAGAGCATGCTATAAGTAGCGGATTGCTACCTTTCATGGTCCGTCACATCGTTACAAAAACATGAATAGAAAATAGATCATTTCTATACTTATCTCATAGAAATAACTTGTGTTGGATAACACCAACTCTAAAGTATCTTTAAAGATAGCGTTTCTTCTCATTTATCGGTTGTAAAACTGTGTTGAGAATGTTGGTAACCTTTTATGGAATTGATCAGATAGTATTCTTTGATGCAGTGAACATTAACTATATACAAACTCAAACGAGTTGCACACAAAAACTGAACAGCAAAAGCCAAACCACAATAAGAGCTATGTTGGCTAAGAGATGAATAACGAAAACACATTTCAGTAAAATGCATCGACAGAAAGCATGCAGACATTTTGCCACAGATTCAATATGAAATTGAATTTGCTTTTGCAGCTGTCTTAAGACTTCAGATGTTTTAGATCGGAAGCTATTACTACGACAGTAGACTACCAAACTGATTGATTAGAATCTAATAGTTATACTACGTTATAATGTGTTAGACCAGATTTCTCCCTCGTTAGACTAATCTCTGCTATAGTGTTTGAAGTCGCATTCTCTGCAGCGCGCGTGTTAACTAAATCTAGACTCTGCATCCACCACACACGTGCCACACAGGCGTCGTCGCATGTCATACTACCTGTGGCTGACTGGTTTGACGTTTCCATGGCTGTGCTGCTGCTGCTGCAGAAGGCGACGAAAGCGGTGGTAGAGGAGGTGGAGCGGGTGGTGCAATAGCATTGTAACCCATCCCTTCAAACTGACCATCTGCGTCAGTGTCTACCACTACGACAGGAGGAGATTTGAACCCTGCCTGTTGTTGCATACTCTCATGACTACGAGGACTAAAAGCCTGCGCCTCAGAACTCGGGCTACTCTGGTGGATGAGTTTGGGTGAATGGGTGCCACCAGAGGTTTGGCGCAGAAACCCCGGTTGGGGAAGACAGCTTTGAGAGTTTGGCGACAGAGGATGGAGGTTTCGAGGCATATTCCTTGGAGAATGGTCTCCTCCCTGGCTATCAGAAATCTGTGGCCAAGTATTGCCTGTATTGCTTTCTGAAAAATCATGCAAAGCGTCAGCTTGCTGTGGTAGACTGTAATTTCCCACCTTTGGACTCGTTATGCTGCTACTCACTCCGCCTCTGAAGCAATAAACCACAAGAAAAGTTTGTTAATAATTTTGTCTACATTGCAAGTTCCATTATGCAATAATTCAAATACCACGTCATTACCCATTGCATTTGCTTCAAATGACACGTATGTATATCGACACTATTATTTTACATAGTGATATTTTAATTAAGCTTAGAGGTTTAGCCGGTCTAGTAATTCTGTAGGGCTGAAGTCTTTCATTTTGCATAAAATACAGTAAGATGTCAATCTTTGTTCTATTCATAAACACTGACTCAAAAAAGTCGATTTGTCAGAACACATCACTTAGTTCACCTTATTGTATCTAATTCTGACATTGAAACGCTGAATAACACCTGAATCTACGTGTAATTATACTCTATCCAGAACATTCTATACATTTTTACTGGAGATCCAAATTGGCAGTCTATAGACAGTCTATGCTTATTATGTTTTCGTGAAGCAGACAGTGCCATATGATATATCTCTATGCAGACATTGCCATATATCTCTGCCGACAGTGCCATAGCTCTATACAGACACAGGGTCCGATTTGCCGGGGGGTCGGGGGTTGGACCCCCTGCTTCTTCTTACTGACCCCCTTTGCTTCTAGCCTTAGGCCGACCCCCGGGGGGTCGCCTTGACCCCCTCAAATGCATTACCCACAGTCCTACACCAAATGACTCCATTATGACCAATCGGCCTGATCCAGCTTCTACCTCCCTCTATTCTAGTCTCTCTGAAAGCCCAGCTGGCTATGCACCGATATATATATATATATATATATATAGTTATTTATATATATATATATAATGGTCACCTTTGTATTTAGTAGGCTAATACTGTTTCTTCTCTCTGCTCGACCACTCTCCTCCTTTTCCTCTGTCTTGCAGTTTGATACATGTGTGTCACATCAAAGCACCATCTGCTTTTAGATTAGGGGTCTAAGGAAGAAGAAAGTTATCTTTCAACATGATTCCGTTAAAGTTTTCAGGTCCAGTGGATCAGGTTTCCATGCAGCGTATGCTTCAGGCGAGGACCCCGGGTCCACGCTTCAAGCCTCCCCTCATCCCATGGCTCTAGGAGTCTAGGTAGACGCCCTGCTGACCTTTCCCCTTTCCTGAGGCCAGGACAGGGGCACTGAGAGCCTGAGACCGCTGAGTCACAGGTCGTGGAATATCAGTGTGTACGTTGTGTATTCGAAATTCCAGTTTTATGTGTATTTGTTGTTTATAAAACTGTCTTCGCATCGCTTTACTTTATCGAAAATTAAGCGACATAAACTGAGCGGAGCTAGGTTTAAGAAATTGTCAGAAAAACGAGGAGCAGCTGCAACAAGTTATGTGGAGTTAATGGCAGCACTGAATGCTCAGCAATTCCAGATGAACAAGACATTAAATCCAATCATGCCACAGCAGTTTCATCAGCCACAGTGAAGTAACGCTCCTGTTAATTTTGTGAAGTTCTCAAAGACTTTGCAGTAATATATATCATGGATCGAAAAGTTTTGAGTCTGGTAAGAGCCACATATTCATATCATCGAATAATGTTCAATATAGCGTTTGACTAACAGTGTTTCGCTAAAATTCGAAATTTCTATTGGGGCCGTTTGCCGTTATTCGTCCCGGGCGCCAAAATACCTAGCCACGCCACTGATTAAATCACTTGCATTGTAACTGTCTCAAACAAGTGATAATTACTCCCACCCTAATCCAGTGCTTCCCAACCTGAGTGTCGCGGAAGCAAAGGGCCCCGTGCACATGCACCTGCTCAAGTTTGGATGTCAGAAAGGTAGAACCATAACATTTGTGCAGCTTTTTATGTGAAAAAGTTGTAAAATTTATCACTACTAACATAGGCCTAGGCCTATATATAATTATTTTTAAACGGAAAGTAGTGTAGAAATAGTCGCAACCCGCATGTTTAATAGAAGAAAAGTTTCTTATCAGTAAAATAAAAAACTGACTTAACATAACATAAAATAACAAGGGTTTAAGTGGTTCAGAATACGTTTAGTCTGTGTTAAAACCACTGCAATTAACCTGGAACATGATTAATAGCCCAATTTTCCTTGCTTCTTCTTAAAAGCTGTGATAGTGTCCACTGAGACAGTATTTTCATCCAAACTATTCCACAAATCTACAACTCTTGCACTGAAGAATTTCTGCCCTAATGTCCCTTTCGGTTTCTTAAATAATTTATACCTATGTCCCGGAGTTGCCTTGTTTGGTGCTAATTCAAAAAACTTCTCCTTCTGCACTGCCTCCTTTCCAGTAATAATCTAGTAGTCTTCAATAAATAATCTTGTAGGCTTCTTGAAGAAAAATATTGAAATTAAGGTCAAAGGTGCCGCTGATCTGTTAGTAAGGGTGCCATGCTCTGAACAAGATTGGGAATCGCTGCCATAATTAATCTATCAGTAGGCTACTTTATAAAATATATCTCACTCTTACTGTTACGTTAGCCACTGCAGTACGGCGCCCTAATAGGCCTATAATTATGGCACCCCGTTCGGGCCATCTGGTAATTATAGGCCTACTGCAGAAAGAACTATGAGCAGATTGAAAATAATTTAAAAATATACTTGCGATCCAACATTACCAATGAACGCCAATTTCAAACAGTATTTTATAGGATAGTATCTACTATGGTCTAGTGCACTAACTATTGCGCATAATGTCATTTGTTCGAATGCATACTATCATTTAAAGTTAATTACCATTTTTACCCTGGAACGTGGCGCCCCTCAAAAACAATTACCCTTGCCCCCACATAGGCAATCCTGGATCCGCCACTGTTCCCGACCCCCCTGCTTCTTTTTTGACAAATCGGACCCTGTACAGACAGTGCCATATTTCTATACAGACAGTGCCATAGCACTATGCAGATAGTGCCATATTTCTATACAGACAGTGCCATAGCTCTATACAGATAGTGCCATATTTCTATACAGACAGTGCCATAGCTCTGTACAGACAGTGCCATATATCTATGCAGACAGTGGCATATCTCTTCGAACGATATCTCCATATTTCCGTGAAGCAGACAGCGTCAGATAAGTCATTTACGGCTAAATTCAATCAGGGAATCTGTGCAGCCCTGCCTCGGATGATACCTTTATCTAATATAGACTGGAAACTTCTCTAGCATATTTATTGTAATATAAACGCCATCAATCGATGATCGCTTCAAAGCAAAACCACACGATACAGGTTAATAATAATCCATTGGACAGAATCGGTCGGGATCCATGGTTAAATGAAGTCTCATCGCTCAAAATCAGATAACAAATGTATAATAGAAAAATAAAACCTTGTTGTCAATAAGAGAAGGCCTTTCACTCCATAAATAATATACGAGCGCAGATAAATATACGTCAGTGCTGTAACTCTTAGGTAGGCGCTATATCCATCGATTTGCCTCTGTCATAATCTATCAGCCACAGTAGCTTTTCGGTCAATCAGGATGGTTGGCTGTAGCTGTGTGTGTGTGTAAATATATATATAGTATATTATATGTATATATATAATTATAACTATACATGTCCATGTAACCGTGACTACATATAAATCAATCACATAGATATATTCAATTTCGTGTTCATCATTAGCAGCACAATGTCATTCTCATCATAACCAACTGCGCAACTGCCCTTGCTCTGGTAGTGCCAGTTACAAGCCTGAATGTATGAGGAGGGAAACATTAATCATCTTTGTTGACATGATTATGATCATTATTATCATCTTCATCATTGTCGTCGTCATCATCAACAGCAATATTAATAACAGCAATTTTAACATGAGTATTAATATCATCAGCTTAACATCAAGAGCAACATCGACATCAATATCATCATGTTCATCATCAGCATCATTTTTAGCTTCATCAGCAACAGAATGAACATTTGCAACTAGTTCACTATCCCACTGTAGCATCAGCATTGTCATGATCATCATCAGCAGCGTCATCATCATCATCATCATCATCATCATCATCATCATCATCATCATCATCATCGTTATCATCATCATCATCAATCATCATCATCATCATCATCATCATCATCATCATCATCATCATCATCATCATCATCATCATCATCATCATCATCATCATCATCATCATCATCATCATCATCATCATCATCATCATCATCATCATCATCATCATCATCATCATCATCATCATCATCATCATCATCATCATCATCATCATCATCATCATCATCATCATCATCATCATCATCATCATCATCATCATCATCATCATCATCATCATCATCATCATCATCATCATCATCATCATCATCATCATCATCATCATCATCATCATCATCATCATCATCATCATCATCATCATCATCATCATCATCATCATCATCATCGTGTTCAATATCAGCATCCTTGCAACTTGCAAGAATAAGATTGCATGGTTATACAGTGTAATCAACACTAGTATCTACATCGTGGAAATATGAGCAGTACCAATGCTATACAGTTTCTTACGCCAATGCAGACCTATGCAAAGTCAACCCGACCAATCAGCCCTAACTATGAACCTCTACCAGTCCTGGCATAATAAGATACCGATCGAAATATATTCCAAAAAGCTAGGAGTATACTTGTGTGCCTTTTATATTACTCCCACATGGCTTCGTTTCTTGGAATCTACACAAGTTTATGGGTCTGCATGTGTTCGACTCAACGGGGAAAGTTCGTCTATACGTCTAACACATACTAAGATTTATGGGCTTATGAACAGGACTCAGCTCTCCACTCTGTAGCCTGTCTAGGCCGATCGCTGGCTTTCTGCTCTCTTCGCGTCGGTATACACAGAGGCTACAAGCATCAGCAGCCTCTTGTTTTTTGGTCCGGTGATTAATCAGACATGGAATTCTTAGTGAACAGCAGCATGTCTATGCATATACATAGTTGTCTAGAGCAGAAATAAATATTATAGGATTTATATTTCAACGATCAAGGCGGATGAAAGGCCTTGATCGACTTGTGCTACCGACTGATGCACAGGCAGTCTCAGCATGCAGATTAGTCAAGATGTCTTCCAATGTGAAGCGCTCCAAAATGTAAGCACATTTAAGCCTACATGCATAAAAATATAATTCGTTAGTTATAAGCCAACTTTGAGTTACTACTGAAACTGAGTTTCGTAACTCCATAGTTAATATAATATCAAGGTCGTGTCTAAGCAATGATTGCTTTTCAAACTGAGATCATAAAGCTCGTGCATAAAGGTCATCCTGAAGCCAGCACTTTCTACAGCAAAACGTGTAATCATAAGTGAAAGTGTACCGTTCATCCAGCCATTACTAATCGTTATTGTTATTCTATTTTTAAGGCGTCATCACTAATGGAAAATGCTTTAGCGTTACTGACTTCAAAGTTCATTCACAGCTATTGTCTCTATAGAGGTTTGAACATCACCAGATCAGAAATCTGTTTCCCGATCATTCACAGATTTAACTAAATAAACAACTAGCCGGACCAACAAAACTGATCCGTAATAACGACTGGATAAGCGGTACACGATGAATAAAATATTCTTTTGTGCGTATAGAGGTCATAGTTTATTCCCTTCCTCATCTTAGCTAAAACACTGTGCATCTGAATCTGTGCGAAATATAACAGCCTTTAGCCTGTGATTTTCGAGGGCCAGAAGCTGAGGCTGGATTTGACAGTTCGAGGAGCATCGGACAACAGATTGATCGAATGAGTGACGAACCCTTGAATGCATCATCGCAACCATGGTAGCATCCAGTATATATACCTTAGACCAAAGTGAACTGGTAAGGTCTGATGTTATTTCGACTGAGTTAGACAGAGCAGTCGTCTTTGGAGTATTTCGCTAGAGATTTATCTGCATTCTTTCAGCCGATATCCCCTCCTATTTCTCTGGACCTTTCCGCGTGTATACGCATGAACTTTGACCTTTGGCTGGTTCCGGCGCAATAAATACCAACTAGGAAGATGGCGATGAGCAACTGCTGCCTCCGTCGGCGGCAATAGATGGCAGCAGAGGAGACGGAGGAAGGTGGAGGAACTTCCATCTGGAATTCACAGTTGTCCGTCGGCTGAAGGAATATGGAAAAATGCAGGCAACAGTTCACACAACAGCAGCAGCAGCAACAACAACAACAAGGTCACAGTAGACGTCGTAGGCGGAAGAAACCGTCATCACTCGACAACAACAACATTTGTAATTGTAACTGAACATTCATATAGCGCCTTTTCAGAGCAAACTAATCCCAGAGACTCTTCTTCTTCTGGTTCTCTGCCTCCTATAGACAGCTTCAAATGTGCGACCCCGCCACTCCTCTCGCTTTTGTGTCTCTTCTTTGAGCTTTCCGTATCCATCTGTCATCATCCAATCCAACATCATCTGTCTTGGTCTTCCTCTTGTTCGCCTCCCCTCAACTTTTCCTTCTATGACCGTTCTTAGTAATGTAATTGTAATGTAATTAAACACCTGAATCTTTCTATACTTGCCTCAAAACTGTCCTTTTCAGCCGTGCTGGGGTCGGGAGCGCTCCTGAGTAGTAACCTTGAAGGGGCGCTATATAAAACTTCTTAATGAATGAATGAATGACTCTATATAGCGCCGCTTCAAGATTTCTACTCACAGGCGCTCTGCGCTAGCCTATAATGATGTTAAATGTCATTACGAACGAATATATTACATCAGTTGGCAAAACAATGCACAGTAAGCTGAAAGAGTCACCATGGCACTGGCGGGCCCACGCACACACGTGGAACCAACCAACCAGCCCTCACGTGCACCCTGCGGCTCGATAGATAGCCGAAGACCGTCATCTTCTACCAATGAAAGACTGCTTGGCGGTGTAGCTATCGTGTGCCGAGGACGGCTGTCATTGCTCCACGCTATCGATGCAACTTGGCCCAGAGACGCTCAGCATTTTGCTAATCTGTCAACATTGGTTGGGTTCCACCGCCGCGCATGGATCGTCACTGACGACTCTTCTAGTGTTCTGTGCATGTTTTTTTGCTCACTTATGATATTCTGTTCTTAGTTACATTTGACATCATTTGAGCTTACGCAGAGTACTGAAGTTGCGCTATGAAAATGTCCTAGAAGACCTAGGTGAAATAAAGAAATGAATGAGGCATCAGCATTTATCGTCATCTGTCGTCGTCGTCGTCGTTACCTTCATAGTCATAACTGCATCTCTATCTGCATGATAGTCATAATCATCTTCATTAGACTTGTTGCATCAAATATTTTCAACTGCAAAACGTTGAAGTTTTCGGAAAGTCATCGAAATCTATCAGATGGTTTCTCCCTCAATGCATGCGAAGGCTAAAGCCTGCTTTACTTTATCAACCAAACTAATCCCAGAGACTCTTTTATGCTTTTTGTGGTTTTTATAAACGACATTGACAGTGGAATAGTGTCGAAGATATCAAAGTTCGCTGATGATACGAAAATGGGCAGAGGGGTGGACACGAAAGAAGAAGCCGACGTACTGAGGAAAGACATCGAAGGACTGCACAGATGGGCCGAGGAATGGCAGATGATGTTCAACACAGAAAAATGCTCAGTTATGCACATGGGAAAAACAAACAAAAAATTCCAATATGAAATGGGAGGAACAAACTGAGAGAAACAGAAGAGGAGAGGGACCTAGGAGTCATCGTAAACAACAGCACGAAACCATCAAGGCAATGTGCAGAGGCTGCAAAGAAAGCGAACAAAGTATTGGGAATGATTAAGAGGACAATAGTCAGCAGGGAAAAGGAAATAATGCTCGAATTGTACAAATCACTGGTTAGGCCTAATTTGGAGTACTGTGTGCAAGTGTGGTGTCCTTACCTGAGACAAGATGTAGAAAAACTAGAGAAAATACAAAGGAGAGCAACGAAGATGATAAAGGGATTCGGCAACCTGCCATATGAAGAAAGACTGAGGAGATGCAAGCTGACAACATTAGAGAAAAGGAGAGATAGAGGAGACTTAATAGAGACATTCAAGATAGTGACAGGAAGAGACAAGATACCAGCACAGAGGCTATTTAAATTCTCAGTTGATAAGAGAACTCGAGGACACAGATACAAGATCAATAAGGAAACAGCTGGGACAATAATGCAAAGATTCTTCAGTACAAGAGTAGTTAACAGTTGGAACAAGTTGGACGATGAAATTGTTGCTGCGGACTCGGTGATGGAATTCAAGAAGAGGCTCACTAAGATTGGATATTAGGTCAAGATGCATTGGATAAGACTTGAGAGAGTGGCTCTGACACAGATGCAAGTCTTCTGAGCCACTATAAACCATGTTATGTTATGTTATGTTATGTTAACCAACTGGCACTTGCATAGTTCGACAAAGCATTTGAGGAGGAATATAGTTGTAGAGATGATATTTTATTAACTTTTAGGTACATCTTGAAATCAAGCATCAAGTTTGTCAGACGACTTTTATCAACACGACAGCTAACTATAGGCCTACAACGTAACTGGAGCGTATAGGAGCGAGTCAATTCCTCCGGGTACTGGCAGTAACCATCGGCTCTGATCTTCGCATGGCCCCGCACCTTGCAGAGGTTCTATCTTCCTGCACCTCGTCCATGTACACCCTCCAAGTCTTGCGATCGCATGGTCTCCCGCCTTCCGCCATCCAAGAGGTCGCAAGAATTACTGCAATCGCATCTTTGATGTACACATCGCCAGCCTGATGAGGGTATACACTTGCACGGGATAGAGTGAGCCTCAGTGAGGATCGAGCTATTACTGCAGAGGATGAAGCGATGCTGGTTTCTCCCGCCAACCACCCCAAGTGAGGAGCAACGGGCAGATGAATCCCTATTTAGGTTATCATCTTAGATCAAAACCATGTTCTCAGAAGATTTCTCCCAGAGCCTTGTAGCCATCCGATCCAGGTTGCATGGGTTAGCACTGCCACAAAAGGATGACCACAACGTTATACCATCACTCCTCTATATGAACATGTATTAGAACTAATGAGAAGGCCTCGGGCGGGCTGACCGGTTGCGGCGGTTGGCCCCGAATGGCCCGTCGCCCTGAATATAGCTGTAAACTGTCCCATTATCTGTTCTTAGTTGCGTCTGGGTCAACTTGAATATTTCCAATAAAGGAATATTGATTGATTAGTATTTCAGTGAAGATAATTCACATTTCTCCTCTAGTCTCAAGGCAGAGACAACTTGCAAAAGTGCATCTCCTTACACAAAAATCTATTCAGTTGGTTAAACTGCAGAAAAGTTAACTGTAGGTCTAACTATAACCGCTTCTAGAGGTGACCTATTGTCTTAAAGTGTCTTAAGAATAAGGTAATATCTTGTTTAGTAATACATATCTCCCTAAACAATAACTGATCTTCAATCGTCTCTTTCAAGCAATACACAACTTCATTTTAACGTGAAGCCATCTTCCAGCTTTGCTATGCATAATTACCGATAAAACATGTGATTGATAACGATGCTACTGCTGCTGAAGATAAAGAATGTCACCATTATATTGATATCAGATTATTATAATTATGATGATGATGATGATGATGATGATGATGATGATGATGATGATGATGATACTGTTGTTGTTGTTGTTGTTGATGATGATGATGATGATGATGATGATGATGATGATGATGATGATGATGATGATGATGATACTGTTGATTATTATGATGAATTTGTGCGATGAAGATGATGATGATAATAATAGTGATGTTGCTGATAAATAATTTATGATGAATATTATACTATGATGATTATTATTATTATTAGGTCCTATTAATATTATAGTCAGATAGCATCAATATCAGCAAACATGTGGAAAAACAGTAAAACTAAAATAATGTGTTTTTGCAGCAAATTTTGCAATGTTGAAAAACACTTAGGCTAACTGCCAATCAATATTATACAGTGTCCATATAATTATATAAAGCAGAGCATACAACACATGCGTTTACACCAGCGAACACTTGTACAAGTGGCACACAGCAGATCTGACACTGCTAGAGTGTAGGCTACTGACTTGGCGAATGGCGACAGCGCACGGCTCTGTCTATGCGAATTAGCGCATACAGGTCCCTTACACGCGACCAGGGAACGATCTGCCTGCAGATTAGATGGAGCGCGGTAACTGATAATGCCTCAGTATACAGACACTTTTTATGATAAATACCAAGCAGTTTAATTGCAAAACGGAAGCTGTGAACGACTTACTTGGAAATTCTCAACTCCAACGCGTTTCCACAAGTCTTGATTTTTAGCATTGCTTGCGCATGCGTCAGCGATTCCGTCTGAGCATCTCCGATCCGAAGAATGACGTCACCGGAACTGAGATTACTTGCGGCTATACTCCCAGAAGTCACCTGATCACAGAAGACATATCACACGCGTTGCTGTAAGGCTATAACTGCAATCGGAAATCTGTTAAGCGCCCCTTAAAGAGAACTACTCAGAGGCGCTGTGGATTATTAAAAAGAAAATAAAGAAAAGATGATGAATGGTCATTTTCTTCTAGGCCAGTACCTTAGGGCTTAGATTGTAAGACTTCAACCGAAAGCAGATAGTTTTTATAAGGCAAATCCAGTCGTATAGAATAAGTTAGGTCTTGCAGAGCAAGAGTGATTTTCTAGAATGAGGCCAAATTGGTAATGCTAATGGAATCGTTAAGTACAGTGTAGATCCATTCAAGTTCTTTTACGATCTTCCGCTCTAACACTCAGCCGCCAATAGCAGCATCGATAACCAGCTGTGATCAAATTCTTACTAAGCATAACAGTTTGCTCACGGAATTCTTCAATGTCTTTGATCTTTTCTAGCGGGGCCTTCATAAATTACAAATTTATTGATAATTATGTTAGAATCAAAACGGTTTTGGAATTTTAAGAATCGATTAATATTTACTAGTTTATTTTCATATTACCATAAGGGATCTTTTTCACGGACATAGTATTATATGGTACCCCGTCAGAACGGCCCAGGACAAATCGGCCCCGACAAAACGGCCCCGACAAATGGGCCCCGACAAAACGGTCCCGACAAAACGGCCCTCGTCAAAATGGCCTCGACAAAACAGCCCCGTCATTTCGGCCCCCGTCATAACGGCCCCCGTCATATCGACCCCCGTCATATCGGCCCCTGTCAAATCGGCCCCCGTCAAATCGGCCCCCGTCAAACCGGCCCCAGTCATATCGGCCCCAGTCACATCGGCCCATCATAAAATATCCCATGTCCCAAGTACTTTAAAGTTGGATTGATGAGAAGTGTGTAAAGCATCCTAGAAGTAGCTTGCTACTGACGATGCTCTATAAATTGTCGTAATTACAATTACAATTACAAGAATTCTTTGCGTAATTAGAACTCGGATTGGTAAAACCGTAGTTTACGTTGCCAAATTATTTTATGTGGTCAGTTTAAAATGGAAGTTGGATTGCTGAAAATAATTTTGGCGATAAAATGGAAGTTGGATTTATGAAAAATAATTCTTTGCGTAAATAGAAGTTGGATTTATGATAGTTGTAATTGAAAGCATTTAAATAATTAAATACGCCAACCAGTTAGCATTAGACGATGGACCCGCAGTCCATTGTCGAGCTGAACAGTCTCTTGAGGCCTCATTTCAACATAGTTTGTCAGCGTAAGCTTAAAAGTACTTGCAACATTGGATATTTTGTATGGGGCCGATATGACTGGGGCCGATATGACTGGGGCCGATATGACGGGGGCCGATATGACTGGGGCCGATATGACGGGGCCGAAATGACGGGGCCGATATGACGGGGCCGAAATGACGGTGGCCGATTTGACGGGGCCGATTTGACGGGGCTGTTTTGTCGAGGCCATTTTGACGGGGGCCGTTTTGTCGGGGCCGTTTTGTCGGGGCCCATTTGTCGGGGCCGTTTTGTCGGGGCCGATTTGTCCTGGGCCGTTCTGACGGGTCACCGTATTATATATATATATATATATACACTGTCCGGAAAAAAGGGACCCCTTTTGTTATCATGAAAATAAACTAGTAAATATTCATCGATTTTAAAATTCCAAAACCATTTTAATCCTGACATAATTTGCTAACATGGTTAAAATGTAAAATTTCCTGTCATCAAATAATTACGTCATAATGACGTCATTCGCATCAAAATTTAAGTATGACAAAAAATTGGTGCGTCGGATGATCGGATCGTCGTAAAACGGAAATCCATTTAACAGAACCAGGCGGGAAAATAAGTGGAACTTTTCCCCGTGATTGTTTGCTGTCGGAAAAATTGTTGTCTGATATCCAGGGTATATTCGGATTATTACACATTCCAACAAGATGGCGCTCCAGCTCACTGAGCTCGTGAAACTGTTGAACTGCAGACAAAGGATGCTCTGGATTTCATGCCTCCTAATCTTTGACTGCCAAACAGCCCGAACTTTAATCCCGTTGATTACAAGATTTGGGGACTAATGCAATAGAAGGTTTACAGGACAAAGATCAGAGACATTGAAGAACTCCGTGCGCGTATTGTTAATGCCTGGGATGAATTTGATCAGCTGGTTATCGCTGCTGCTATTGGCCTGTGGCGCGCTCGTCTTGAAGCTTGTGTTGAGGCAGAAGGTGGACACTTTGAGCACGCCTTGTAGTCTAATATTATTGAAATGTAAAAATTAAATTAAACTAAACTTTATAATTGATAAATGACAGTTTAAAATAATATTGAAACTTTTAGATGATTTTTGTGCCGTCCTTGACACTTGAATTTTGATGAAAATGACGTCATTATGACGTCATTATTAAATAACAAAAACTTTCATACTTTAACCAGTATTTAGCAAATTATATCAGGATTAAAATGGTCTTGGAATTTTAAAAATCGATGAACATTTACTAGTTTATTTTCATATTACCAAAATGGGTCCCTTTTTTCCGGACACAGTGTATATATATATATATATTATCGAAGGCTTATCTCATTCGCGCAACATCGCTTGTATACATTTGGCTGACAGTTTGATGTAGAGTCCATGCTATAGCCTACATAAGCACGCGCTGCTACAAGAACCGTTCCATGCAACCGATGATAAAGGGTGAGCAGGTGGAGCACCAGTCTAACTCACGCAGTGGAGGCAACAGGGCTCTAGATGCAATCTGTTCCTCTACAGAGGGAGCTCCAACCAGCGCTTAAAGCTGAGCAGAGGCCTACATACATACTATGCCAAGGGCTCGATCGTTCGTAGCCCCTTTAGGCCATAATATATGCAGGAAGAATTTATCAGCTGATCTTGGAAAACTCGCAACAACGTCATAAGCAGCTTTGAGGCGCAGTCTGTTGAATAATGATGAGTAGTTCTGAATAGGTCGATTTCATTTTCAAAGTCATTATTTGCCCGTACTTCAATGGTTCAATGGTTACAGCCGTATGCTGAAGGTCTAAAGCCGCATGTGCTTCGACCTAGCCTACATGCAAAATAAGTGAAATGCCTCTATTACATGGACGTATTTAGGGGGTGGTTTTACGGGTTCAGACCCCCGAATAAATGCAGTAGGCCTACTGTAATTAAAAACTAAAAATGTAGAAAAATACGACCATTTCCAATGGAAACCCCGAAAACTTAAAACCCCTCCGAAATATTTTCCTGGCTACGCCCCCGTTCTATTATGTTGCCTGGTGTAAATGATACAGCGGAGAGAGCTTAAACAGCAAACTTGCTCAAGTATCGCGCTATGGAAACATGTTTAGGCATAGTAGGCTCATAGACACATTGTGTAAGAGTGAAATCTTGCATTTCCTCGTATAATCCAAAGACCAAGATTGTATGGTCTCGAATTCATTTCGTTTTTAGACAAATTTATTGGTGTCTTTAGTCGCGTTCTCTAAATCATGTTCCTATTTTTTTACACTTCGGTCTTGACACAGCATTTGGAACTGTCTTGAGGCAATTGCCATGTTCAGTCTTGAACTAAGGATCTTGACACGAATCGCGCCAGTCGAAAGTTCTGTTGAAATCGACATGATTGTAACCTAGCATGGCTAACTGCTAATAATATTATTTTTTGGTGTGTTTTGTAACCTGTTTATAATCGATGTTAAGAACTAAATTGTATATTAAAAACCTGCACCAGTTACATTTTGAATTAAAACAACTGAACTTATTAACAAAACGAAGCAGAAGAAGTTATACTCTTAATTGTTTGCTGCACCAACTGAAACGATCGGACTACTTCAAGCTTCTTTAGATGATCTATTTTGCAGATATATAATTTCTGTTTATTTTCAACGATGGCGAAAATTGGTTAGTAGATAGGCCTATTAGCAATAAAACGCAACGTGAATGCAGGGCGGTCAGTTTGGGAAGATGAGAATTAAGATAACATACATGGAATAATTCTTTAGTTGGAAATGGTCTTGAGTCAGTGTCTTTGTATTTGGAACTGTCTTCTTATTTTCTGTAGACCGACAGCTAGGCCTATAGTCGTTCATTAAGCCATGCATGCATACTTCAATATAACAGGCATCAATGGGCTAAAGGTCACTTACACAAAGCCTATTTTTGCCATTCTATGATAGGGTTAGCCCTTCCGGTTGAAGCTACTAAAGAGTTTTAAACATACAAACAACCAAACTTTGCTCCCTGATTGAATAGCTAATTGTTAATTTAATAGGAAGTAGGTCTGCTAGGAATCAGTGGTTGACTCAATAGTGAAGTGTTAACGAGACATAAACCAGATTCCGCCAATAGCATAACTTATTTACCCCCCCCCCTAACCCCCATAGACTTTCGGTTAGATATTTACTCTTAGATAATGCCGTGTACTGAACGATCATTCTTCCGGAAAGCCTACCTTTTGAACGGTCAGCGGTTGTTGGAAATCCTTTCCACCTTGAAGCCGAAATCCCCAAGGTACTTCCTCGCCTGGTCGTTGTAACCAGATCGTGTCCTCCATTGCTGCTATCTGACCAATGAACTACGTTACCCCAACTCAAAAAACGCCCCAAACCCTAGAAGCCTCGTTACGATCGTCGGCAATCGCTCGACCACTCACTCCAGACGAGACTTTGGCGCAGTTCCTGTCAGCGTCAAGAAGCAGCAAAGCACACGGCAAGTCAGGTAGACGCAGACGCAGAGGCAGAGGCAGACGCTGCCGAGGGAAAGCAACGCCGCAGCGGAGGCCGACCGGGCAAACGGGCGTGGGCCGGGATCTGCCAAGGGTAGCTGCTGTCTGATGCAGAAACACAGTCTCGGCGCCTACTGTAGTATATTAGTCTGTACGCGTCGGCCCACGCATGATGCAGCGAAGGCAGCAAACGCAGTCTATCGGATAAACAGAGATAAGTAAAACAACGGAGAGAGACTTGCTAGGCAATATACCTACCAACGAAAGGCCGTGGTCTGCAGTAGGCTAAGCGTAAGTAAGGAAAGCATAGACCGAGACATGCTCAGCATCTACAGATTCCAACTGCAGCCAGGCTATTTTTAGCGTCGGTTACAGGAACTGCTGGCGAGGAGGAGGAGGAGGAGGCAGCATCCTTTGGTGATGCCTGGCCTGTGGAAGTCTAGATACCCCGGCCTTCGTCTGTGTGCAGCTGAGGAACTTGTAATATTACCCTTCCATGAGCGCCGTCTTGCTAACTGTTGTTGGTCTGCTTGTGTGTGCAAGATGCATGCGTTTGGCATTTTGTACACAACCAATCAACAGTCACTGAAGTCAGGGTTTAATGTTTGTATTTCTTTTAGACGGCATGCCACTGTACAATACAATACAATACAACTGCATTTGATATCGCTCTTCTTTCAAAGATGGCCCAAAGCTCAGAAGTGCATACGCCTCGGTGGCGCAGAAGCAATTATATTGCAGAGCAATTGTGAGCGAAGGACTTGCTCAAGGTCCCTAACACAGTAACCGCCCCGGACGAGGATCGAACCCGTACTCTCCGCGTTACAGGCCAACCGATCTAACCAGTCGGCCACACTGGAGACGTGTAGTCCATTTAAGTCAATCAATCGGACTCTACCCCTCCACCTGATCAGTCTTAAATATCACTTTGGGGGTGCAACTAAGTAATTTACAGCGCTTATATCTAAATCATTTCAATACAATAGGCCTATTTGTCATTGTTAACCATAGATACAATAAAATTGTAGCTGGCTTAGACTTTAGACGCGTGGTCTGTTGCTCATTTACAGCCCTGCCACAATGCCCATCTGGCTACCTTATATTAACTGTGGGACCCTTGTAGAGCCCCTATGGGTCCATCTAATGCCCATGAAAATGCTGGCAAAAAAATGTGATATAGCCTCATATAGGCTATGGCGCCGACGACGTCTCGCGAATAATAATTACAAAAAAGGTTGTTGCCAACGTAAGCCCAGAATAGACTTTTTGCAAACTAGTGCAAAATTATTGGTAAACACACAGATCTGGGTTTTAAAAGCCCTCAAATGAGTTGCCTCCTATATACGCAAAGAGTTGAATAATATTGCAAGAGTGTCTAATATTATATTGATTTATATGAATCCTCATAGAAAAATCATCGATGAGTAGTTTAAATATCACAAATGCACAATTGACATTAATTTTTTAATACCATAAAAAATGCTACAAAGGTAAGACGCTATAAATTATAAAATGACATTCTCCAACTGAGAAGTTTGTACCTTCTCCTGATCTTTATAGAAAAACATTTTTATTAGTTATCGATTGCGAGCACGTGCATTGATTTTTTAAATAATAACTTTTCAATCAACATAAATAGGAGTATAAACTCAAATATCAGTTTGAAGTTAAACCTAGAGGATAACAACATTTAACTACAGTTTGCATTAAAAGACACTCTAGGTACGAAGTTGAGCAGTATCTATGTCGTAGATTGATTCTGCAAGTTTTGCTGTAATGCAATAACTTTATAGCTGGCCATCTTCAATTGCAGTTTGTCCTAAAGATTTCTCTAACGCTGTCGTTTTGTAAGTGTTTCTGATCATCGCAATCACGATTCGAAGGAGATTGAAAAGGAGCAAATCCACCATTTGACTGCAATCGACAACTTCCAGCGCTTGTGCCTTCTGGCCAGTCCTGCAAAAAGAAATTATATTGACAATACTTACAGGATAAGTTAACACTACATGTGGCATAACAATGCTATGCATTGCTTGGACATTTCGCCAGTTAGACCTACAGTATGCTTTTATCGTGAATGTTCTGTCTTGACTTATCCTACACATGAGTGTTTTTCATTGATTTCGATCGCTCCTAGCTGATGCAACGACAAGTAATCACTCTACCTTATCTACACTTCTGACCTTGCCTCACTGCTCGCCTCTTATTCTGCTTTGGCAGAACAGCTGCCCTAGTCTGGCGCTGCTTACTAGGTTTCGCTCCTGCCTATCTTCGTGAGCTCTGCTGTCCTGTCCTTAGTGCTAGGGGCTCTCGATCCCTCCGCTCATCTGAACAGGCACTCCTACTTGTCCCTTTTGCTCGAACCTCCACTATGCAGAATCGCGCTTTCTCGGTGGGGGGGCCCTCGACCTGGAATGGCCTTCCTCTGGAGCTTCGCCTTGTTCCTAGGACCTTCTCTCCCACGTTCTTTTCTCACCTTAAACCCGTTCTTTTTGGCCGTGCTGGAGTCGGGAGCGCCTCTGAGTAGTTTCCTTGAAGGGGCGCTATACAAATGTTCGGTATGAATGAATGAATGAATGAGATGAAGAAGGAAAAACAATCACAGGTAAGGCAACGTATTGTAAATTGTAATGGTTCACGCAAGATTAATTAATAATTATCTTACCCTCTGGAGAATTGCAACTGGGATAGACCCAGTATGTTGAAAAGCCTCTACACATCTCTCTCGATGTCTTGCTTAAGAACGATGTATCTGGTATTGCAGTACTTGCTGCACGATACTGCATAGAGTAAGTATAGTTCTGTTTCTGAAAATAAAGTAGACTTACGTTGAGTGTGAGAGAAACATTAATGATCGATATACTCTGTGAATATTAACCTTTCTGTGTTCTACAGATTCTAAACCTGATTCAGAGTTTGCCATTCCTATAGTTAGTTTTCAAATTATCATGCTATCGTTTCCTTGAATACGAATGATAGCCTAGAGTTTGATCGTCAATCTGACTGCATGGATAGTTTCAATTAACTTCATATTTTCAGTCTACTAATATAATGCCCAAACAGCCAGCTGTTTTGTTTAGCCAAGGCATAGGCTACAGCCTACTGGGCATGCACTCAATATAGGATGCACCACGCTCAATTGCTTGTGCATAACTGGGCATGCTCTGTCAGGATGGATGATGGCAGGATAGGCTTTATGAAAACAGCTATGCACTGTGTTGACATCAGTTTGTACGTTTATTGATACACAGTTTATGCAGGCATAGATAGCAATGTGTGTATCCTTATCAATAGTATTTTGTCTACATGACGATTCGTTACAGCAGAAATGTCTCGTTAATGTCACAACAGCCGCGATACATTTGTGGCGAGTGTAGGGCCTACGCTTAATCCTTGAAGACGCAGAATGGCTGTAGGCCTAATTATTAAGAGAATGTATAAGCTTTACTTCTTTTGTAGAATTGGTGATTATGACAAACCCTGAGGTTCTCACATTTGCTGTACAATGTTTCCTGTACAGCAAATGTGAGGAGCTCTGATAACTTACTATTGTCACAGGATTTGGAGCTGTGCTGAATTCGGATGGATCCGATGCTGTTGTTCTATTCAGTGGCGTCGCATAGCAAGTGATTCTGGACCCGGCCAAAATTTTCAATACCCGGATATCCTAAAAATAAGATAAATATAATACACTGTATAACATACATTTACTAGGCATTAGTTTGCATTTGTTGTGATACGAATTACGAAGCTGTCTTTTGAGTTAAAACAAAGTACTGTGTTGATGATGTTTTAAGATGACAACTGAATGCAATTTTAAAATGCAAAACAACTTATGCATTTCACAGAAAGAGAATGCGAAATAATATATACTGTGTATAGGATGTTAAATCTTTTGCATTTTCGCCTTTTACAGGCACGCATACACACGTGTAAGTTTTATGTAGCCAGTGCCGGATTAACACTTTAACGACGAGCTGCATTGGTTCCCAGTCACTTTCAGCCCACGCTCGTCGTTAAAGGGTTAAGGCATAATTAAGCCAGATAAGCCATGGCTTAGGGCCCCGCAAGGTTTTGGGGCCTCCAAATCCGGAGGAATTAAATGAAATTGTTGTAGCAAATTCCTAATATTGAATACGCTTAATTTTGAATAATTTAGCGCTAGTAAGTTTTAGTTACTACTTACTGAATACTGACCCTAGCTGCAGATTCACACTCTCAGTCTGTACAGGGCCCTTAGCGATTGACGGCAGACGTCAAAGGCTCAAAGCGAAACTAATATTTCACACTCTGTGTCAACCATAGACACATTGTTGACACGGTGACCGGGCACAAGCGGGTGAAATTCTGAAATTACCTAAATTTAGTAGGCCTATAACGGAACATAATCATGGGCGTCCGCAGGAATTTTTGAGGGGCAAACAATTCTTTTTAGAGGGTCAAAGTTCGACAATATGCCATTGGTTAAAACCATAAGCTATTATTATTAATAAATATGAGTTTGCCGTGTTTCATTTAAGTTGTACTATACTTAAAAAGTAACTTTTGTACAATGGCCTATTATCAGAATATTCGAGAACAATAATTGCGGTTGTTTACGTCTAGGAACGGTCTAGTCTTGAATTGTTGGGACGCAGAATAACCAGTGTGCGGAAAGCAACCTATCATCAGTACTCGCTCCTGCAATTATTAGGGTTCTGGCGCGGATCCCAATAGCCGACAATGCTTTTGCAAGCTTTTGGATATGGAGCCAGTACTGTTGTTAGCGTTCTTGGATCCGTTTTAAGCTATTTCTGAACGTTTATTTCAAACACAAAACTGTTAAAAGTTTCAATGTTTTTATATATTGAAATTTTTTCAAAACCAAGATGATAAGTAATTTTTTAAATATCGGCAAAATCCGGGGTGGGGCAAATGCTCCCTTCCCCCTCCGGACTCCCATGTTTGGGTTTAGGGCCCCCGGAAGCCTTAATCCGGCCCTATATGTAGCCTATCGTTTAACCGGCAATTTATGCCTAAGGGCTTACAGTAAATGTAGCCTATTTGAGTAGGCTACATCCCTGCCGTATATTGCACTAGCTATGAACAAAATAGAATAATTATGAAGCTCCTGATCACCAAAATCAAATAAGGGTCCAGGGCCTACACTTGGACTCATATTTATTAATAATAATAGCTTATGGTTTTAACCAATGGCATATTGTCGATCAACTGCTCTGTTTTGACAAATTAACTGAGAATCTTATTTTGTAAAAGTTCTTAGATATCAAACGTTGTTTGAATTGAATTAGATGAATATGAATACTTAGCACATAAAGAAAATCGTCAGAAAAATTCACCGTGTTAAAGTTATCCTCGACCCACATTTCATAGGTTGGACTGTTGACATGGAACTGCACAGTGTTGCTATTGGAATCGCTGGTTACTTCCTCTTTAGTTTCAGGGTCAGGATTGTAAGAGAACTGCACAAATAACAACAGATAAAATATTTTATCGTATAGGTGGTCCAGTTATAGTAGACTTCTCTGGCAGTATTATTTACTTGTGACATAGCTCTATGCTTATGTAATGGTCAAAGTTACTATATTGCTATTAGTACTATAAAGTAATTCCACACTGTAGTTTGATATCTTATGCTTCATTTGGTAACTATTCAATGATCGGCTGACTCGATCCGAGAACACAGTGATCCCTTAGGCTATGAATGCCAGAACGACAAGAACCAACTACATAACTTATAGGTTCGTCCCAGCAGGAGAATCCTTTACTAGACCGTTTCCTAGACGTAAACAACCGCAATTATTGTTCTCGAATATTCTGATATTAGGCCATTGTACAAAAGTTACTTTTTAAGTATAGTACAACTTAAATGAAACACGGCAAACAGAACTGGTTAGCCTTCCTAATTTCACTCTCTCATAAAAATGCATGCTTAATGATTTGCGAACTTGAACGATCCACGAGCGCTTCATGATCTTACCTTTACGATGCTCTCCGGTGCTATTGTTCCAAGACCAAAACCAACAAAGAATCCAGTCAGAACAATAATCACTGCGACCAGCGTTCCAATCACAGCAGAGGCGACGACGTATTTCTTGTACGGATGTGAATTTGAATAGCCAATCAAATATACTGGCTACAAGAAGATCCAAATCAATCAATATATGACTTGCATATTATATCGTAAAACCGAGACAAATATAAAACGGTAGAGGTAGACCTATAGGTCCTATACATGTATACTGTAATCGTAAGCGCACAGAGCGCTTCTTTAAGATAATTAACTCATTAAAGTGCCTCCGTCCAGACAACATAATTATAGTCTTCAACCGATGGCGAAATAGAAGCAGAGAGAGAGAGACAGACAGACAGACAGACAGACAGACAAGCAGACAGACAGACAGACAGAAAGACAGAAAGACAAAGAGAGGGGGAGAGAGAAGGAGGAACAGAAGAAGAACTGCAGCGTTTCAAGCGGCTTGAATTCGAAAATATTATAAAAGAATATTAGGCCTACAGACTTTGAAAAATTAAAGTTTCACATGACTCCATAAATTATAGTGTATCGTGCTGTATCTATAAATTTATATAGCACCTCTCGCAGTGCACACCAATCAGAGGTGCTCCCAATGCGAAAGACCCAAGGAGGAGAAAGTGGCATTGAGACAACGAAAAGAGGCATATGGCCACGAGTAAATAAGGAGGAACGTGTCGAAGGAGGGAGCTGGTTAAATAGCGCAGAGCCAATGAAGGCAAAGGCTCGATCATGCTTTAGCCAAAGCAATCCTCGCTCGAAGGAACAAAAAGATCAGCTGGTCAAGTGAGCGTAGCTGGCGAAGAGCAGTGGCTGAGGTCGGAAGGCGCATGAGGTAACGTACGTAGGCCCTAGATACTTGGGATCTCGGCCAGTATACGACCGGTAGATTAATGTGAGAACCTTGAGTGGAGCCCGAGCAGTAAGATGGAGTCAGCGAAGGTGGCCAAACATGAGTGCAGAAATGTGGGACGAGCGATCGAGGAAGTCGGGATATTAGAACAGATTATGAACAAGTGACGGCCAACGTTAACTCTAAATTTAACGATTTAGAAACGCTTAGCAGTTGACCTCAAAACTAGTAGGTATGACGTATGGTGCTTCCATTTCAATCAAACATGCATAGACCCTACGGATACAACATAAAATGTCATGAAATCCACCATAACATAAAGCATGAATTCCATCAATTCTTCGTTCCTCTATAGGCCTACCAATGCATCTCGTCGCTCACCCACCATCATCTGTCTCAAGTTCCTCCATCTCTGACTACTCTGGCTTTCCATTCAAACCTAGTCCCATCCTTCCAAGGAATCTTACTCCCATCTTTTCAAGGAATCTTACTCCGATTCATTCACTTGGCCGCCTCCCACTTTCTCTCATTCTAGACACAACCATACGCGCTTCTCTGCAGTCTTCCTCACTTTCTAGTATTCTGGCAAACATTGTTTTTCCCGCGGCATCTTTAAATCTTTGAACAACCCCATTGATTTGAAGCAGCGCTCATGAATATGCTGATATCCTACCCTGCGATTAGGTTTTAAATTGTGCTTTTGAAATTTTCGAGCCAACAGATTACGATTAGAAAGAGTCTCAAAGAGACGATAATTCAAAGTTTACCTCTGATTCAGCAGCGTCGAAAGCTGGCAAAGGCAAAAAGTTGATTTTCTCTTCCGCCATCATTTGACGTCCGTCGAGGTTGCTCTGAATCAGTGGAAATAACTTCCTAAATCAGTGAAACACCTTTCTATATGCTCACCTCCGATCCAAAGCAAGCACTGAGCTACAGACTTATATGCGTTTCCACAATATGCCTGATCACCTAGACTCCTATAAATAGACACGGGAAAATCAGAAGATTTCGCTTTCTGGATGCATCCTCAGCAGCATTGAAGGATTCTGTAGGTAGAGACTTCCCGTGGTTTTGCAGAGCATATAATATGTGCTATATATTATATAGGCTAAGCAACCGAAGGAGAAAATTAAACGAAATAAAACTGATGATCGAGGTAGAAAGAAGGAGATGATGATGATGATGGGTTCTCTGCCCGAAGGCAGGTCCATTGGCTTTTACGCCACTGACAACTGACAACTTTTTATTTCCAGAAGCACAATGCATAATTATAACAATTAACAACAATTATAACTTGACTATTACATATCGGTGCATTGGCTAGAGAACAGAGGAGATGAGATGAGTGAGGTGGTTCCCCGTTGCCTAGCTTCCTCACAGATTGTGAGTGAGCACCTTTATCCAAGGTCGCTATAGGCAGTGGCTTGAGGTAGATTCGAACCTGCGACCCTCCGGTTACAAGGCACAAAACATACCGCTACACCACCGCGTCCCACCTGATAAAACTGATGAGGTAGAAAGGTGGAGATATAAAGGTATCTAAACGTAGACTTATCCATGAGTATACAGGCGCTGTAATCGTTAACCCTGCTTGAAGCTTTGAACTGTTGAAGTGAAGCATGTACATCTGCAGTATAAAACGATGGCTAAATCTATTGTAAATATTAACAACGTGATTTATGCCACTTAGGGTGCTCAGAGGTTGAATCCAGGTCACACGGACTGCAGGTCAGAGCCTTAACCTCTCGACCACCACTCCACCCGATCGTCTATAACGATTTGCCAATAATTGCACCATCTTTGTCTTTGTACAACCACGGGAAACCCATATGGCACGTCTATGGTTAAACATTGAAAATGTAATTATCTTCCAGATATTTTACATAACCTTCAAACCATGATTCTGATAGATTTCTATTGACGTTTAGAAGCAGATTTGCTACTGTAGCCTTTTCAGATTTATGTTTACCCACGATGTATATATTTTACACGTGTACACTGAACAACCAGTGGCAAATCCAACTGTTTCACAATGCCTGGATTTTTACCACAGTGCGGGATTTTCTTACAGTATTGATTCATGAAACGGCTGATATATGCGCTGGATACATTGGAGATATAGCCTATTATAATTAAGCCAAATTCTGTTAGGCCTATAGCAGGTAAAGGTTCAGAGATAATTTGGTATAGAAGTCGGTGAAGTATATATAAAATTATGGCATACAAAATGCGAAGAGCCAGAACAGCGGATGTACAGATCAGAACAAGCAAAAACAATTTTAGGTAAAGGTTTGAGGAATAGGTATAGGCGTAATTTTTTAATGGAAGGTACCGTGCCCCTCACTTTTCATACCCAGAAGAAACAATGCCCATTATTATTTTCTTGAAGGAAGGCTTTCATATGAGCCCTCAAGACTCAAAACAATTACCGAGCATCATCATCATCCTCATCCTCATCATCATCATCATCATCATCATCATCATCATCATCATCATCATCATCATCATCACAATCCTCATTCTCATCACCATCATTATCGTCATCTTCATTATATTTATTAGGCATGGTGCATAATAGGCGCTGTTGTAATTTGTGTAACAAACGTGATGCCAAAAACGATGCCAAACTTCGTAGGGGCCTACTCAGTTTGTTAGGCCAAAGTTACGCCTCTGCATGGGAATAGGAGCACTGTATGAGAAAGTTCGAGGCAGTGAATCCAGGGAGCGAGAAGTTTATTTGCAACAAGCCTATAAGCTTCGTTTGTTATAGAATGAATTAAATTTACAAAGAACTATTATTATCTTACAGGCTGTTTTAAGATTGCTTGAAATTCAAGTGAAGTAATACGTAGGCCTAGTTAAGAGCAGAGATGTAGTACTTGGTACTTGTAGGCCTACTCGAGCGTACCGGTAGGCTACTCAAGTACAACTCGAGTACAGTTTTTAAGTTCGTGTACTCAAATCAAATCAAATCAAATCATTTATTTGGTGACCAACAAACAACAGTAGTACACAATCAATGGGAAAGTAGAGTCACACAGGGGACCCTGAAAGGGTCTTACGGCCCCGCTAAGTAGGGCCCCCTAAGGTTGCAGTACAGCCTCATGAGGAAAGCCAATTTATTTAACTGGTCTGAAACTAAGCGTATTAAACAACAAAACGATAAATCTTAACTAATGACTCAGCAACACATATATTAGGTCAACAGTCAATTTGTGTGAATATCTATGACACAATTAACTTAGGCTCACATTTAAACTCATTTTAAACATGTTAATTTCAAACATTTTAAACATGTGGATGGGGTGGATAAGTAACTGCTGTTGTATCAAAAAGGTTCATGGGAGCCCTGGGTCAGTCATTTCCAATTAAAAAGTGACGCAGCCCTCTTTTGAAGAGGCATAAATTAGGGAGTTCCCTAATAGACTGTGGAATCTCGTACTCGTACTTGAGACCTAAGTACTTGGACACAACTGACAGTTTTTACAGGCACTGTCCTGGCACTCGGATAGGTTACCACTGTTAGTTTTGCCTTTTCTTTTAGTCGATAATTCTTACGCTCTGGACAGTGGACTATTTTGCTGTTGTTTTTGTTTACCGGTGTTTAGACGAAAGGCATCTTTATAAAAATTTCCTTCTGGTTGTCTTGTTCAGGCCCGTCCCTAGAAATACGCTGAATACGCAACCGCGTGAGGCCACGGCGATTCCGCCGGAAGTTAAAATAATTGATGATGATGATGATGATGATGATGATGATGATGATGACGACAACGACGATAATGATGATAATAATAATAATAATAATAATAATAATAATAATAATAATAATAATAATAATAATAATAATGACATCACACGCCGCAAAAGTCTAAATTAAGTTCAAAATAACAAATGCTTAAATTATTAAGTTAAATAGCCTATGTTGCTTGTGATATCAGTTGGGAAATAAAGTCGGTTATGGCCTTAGAAAAGGGTCAGCAAGCTAGGCGACTGCCATTAAGAGAATCATGGAAACTGGAAACCCTACTTTCTGGGCCTGAGTGAAAGCTACAACAGATGTAAAGTTGGTTGTTGAAAGATAGATTTGGGTCCATGGTAAATCCAAAGCCGGAGAAGTTTGATTGACGCGAGCAATATAGGCCTAATTATTATCCTACAGAGAGTCGTCGGATATAAAGAAAAGAGATGGTTCACCTAATAATTAATACTGCTGTGATATAGTACCTATATATATTAGGGTGGTTCCATCCATAATGACAAATTTTCATGTTGGTTCTTTTTTTATTCTCCAACCCACCATTTGGTGATATGACTTATAGAGACTCTTTAACCAAAATATTTTCAATATATAAAATTATTTAGGACTTGCCCAAGCCAGTTGAAGTTACGATAATTGCGCATGTTCCCATAATTTCAGTTTCGTTGGTTAAAATTATGAGCTATTTTGTTACTGGAATTTTTACAGCTGTGCCACTGCAAACTCAACAACCTCATCCTTCCATGATGCAATCATGGCTACCAATAACGACACTGGTCTGTGGACATAATGTAATCATGCTGTTGTCTGTACCAGAACTTGATGATGGAACAGCAGTTACAATGTCACATGCAATGGTTGATAGCATTAATGAATAGGGTTTGCATAGTCGTATCAAAGTTTTATAATTTGATACTACAGCCTTAAATACTGGAAGAAATGGTGACGTGTGCGTATTGTTGGAAAGAGAAATAGATCGAGAACTCTTCAAACTGGCATGCAGACACCACATTTCTGAAATCATGTTGGAGAAACTTGAGAAAGTCATTAGCCTGTATGATGCATCGAAGTCTCCCAACATTGAGCTATTTGGCCACTTTAAAGATTTATGGCCTAGAATAGATCAGGCCTCCTTTTCCAAAACCACAGAGAATGAGCAGATGACAGCCATGATTGCATCATGGAAGGATGAGGTTATTTAGTTTGCAGTGGCAGAGCTGGAGAAATTCCAGCCAAGGGATGACTACTGCGAACTTCTTGAGCTATCTGTCATTTTCCTCCGTGGCATGCCCCCAAATGGAATACGTTTCTGCTATCCAGGAGCTATACACCGTGCGCGGTGGATAGCCAGAGCCATTTGCCCACTTAAAATGTGGATATTCCACTCACAATATGAACCTCTGCACTGTCTGCACTGTCTGCAGCCAGGTTCAACCATAACTTGGAAGTTTCGTGGTCCTTCATATGGTGAACAAGTCTGGAATCATATGAAGGAAGTGTCACTCTTTGTGACAGGCATATATGTCAAGTACTGGTGCCAGTGCGCATCAACTACAGAGGTTCCCAAAAATGACCTGAATTTGCTCTTCATGCTGTCGAAGAGACTCATGGTAAAGACCCATAACGAAAATTCAGGTTCTGTCGAGCCATTAAAACGAATCAGGCCATTCCAAGACTCCACAACTTCTTTACTACATCAACCATGAGATTCTTCCACATTTTCGAACTCTCTGAGGACTTTCTACAGTATGATCCAAGCGAATGGGGTCTCATTCAAACATACCAAAGAAGCCGCGAGGTTGCCCAATCTGTTAAAGAGGTTAACGATCTCGCAGAAAGATGTTTAGTGCAAGAATTTAAGTCTTCTCTAACAAGAAATGAAGAACAAAGGCAGTTCTTGTTACAGGTTGTAGATGAACACAGGAAGCTGTTCTCAGCGCCAACAAGGACTGCAACCATAGGCCTACTAAGGTCACAATCGGATGACTGACAAATTCATCGGCAAAATTGATGATGTTCTCGGCTACATTTTCTGATTATTTTCGAAGTTTTGCAGTCATTATCTTAAGCTAATAATAAAATTAACTCATTCTTACGACTTTGATTCCATTATTCAGCAATTATATTGTAGCTGCACATTAATTGTTTGCTAGTATGCAATTATGTTAAACCCTGCTGAGCGCCGATGTCATGGTAACGTTTGAGGAAACCAGCAGCAAATTATGAAAACTTTGTCAGCTTTGGGCAAGTCCTAAATATTATTATTTTCTTTTAATTTTTTAACTGCGACCTATTAATACCTGACGTCACCATATGCCGGGTTGGAGAACTATTTTTAACAACTTCCATTTTCTAGGACCACCCTAATATATATAATAGGCTATATATATATATATATATATATATATGTGTGTGTGTGTGTGTGTGTGTGTGTGTGTGTGTGTGTGTGTGTGTGTGTGTGTGTGCTTTCAGAGTTGAAGAAGAAAGAGAGACTAGATCAGTTTATCTCGAGGCCCCATTCGAGCGTACAACAGAGGATTTCAAATAAATTTTAATTAAATAAATAAAATTGATAAATAAAGCTGTCGTTTTCCAATTAAGTCACCATGGCGCTGGATGGTGCGACGGTGAGTACAACTAAACAGTGCAAGTGCAAGTGCACACTACTTGAACTGTTGAGACTGCATTTCACATTTAGCCTATATAATACATGTGAAACTGGGAGATCGTCAATGGGAATGGGACGCGCGGGTACGAAGATCAGAAGGACGCGAGTTCGATACCTGCTAGTCCCACAAGGTTGACTCAGCCTTCAACTCCCTAGAGGCGACTGTAAAATGAGCAGTAGGACAGATGGGCACCTTGCAGGCTGCCACACAGTTACTGTTAAACTTGTTATCATCTGTTAACCATATCATGTACGCTAATCTTACTACGTACCGTACTTGTCAGTTTGAATTAATAAACGAATATTATTATAATAATAATAATTATTATTATTATATTATTATTATTATTATTATTATTATTATTATTATTATTATTATTATTATTATTATTATTATTATTATGTAAGTTAAACAATCTGCAATAGCCTAAATCAGAAAATTGACAAACAGCACTAGGCCTATAGATGGCAAAAATCGTGAAAATGTTATTTCTTCCACGCAAAAAATCGTTTTGGTCGCAGTTTATACTGCATCAAGCTCATCCTTTTGATGTGTACGATCGAGTCTGAGCCATATAATATAGGGTCTTTTATGCCGCATTTAGCCGAGTGCTTTCGTCTCGGTGGAGGGTGACCGATGCGGGCCATTGGAGTGCGTCAGTCACTGATGGATTTATAATCTACCAACCGACATGATGCGACGAATGCCTTTTCTGCCTACTCCTTGTGTCTCGACAGCTGACCGGACGTGTGTCATTTTCCACAAGTGAGGGACTGCTCGTCGGCAGCGTCATCGTGTGTACGAATTAACGCTGTGAGTAGTAGGATTGACTGCTGCAGAACCATCTATGTTGACCTCCCCTTCGGGCGCGTTGCTCAGCTTCAGCGCGTGCTTCGTGGAGCAGCTAGGCTTGTTGGTTTCTCTAAATTTCTCGCATTACATGCGTGACGTACTCTACATGGCTTCCTGCTTCCCACTAGTTCCTAGCGTATTCAATTTAAGATTTCGGTCTGGGTCTGGCGGTGCCAACTAGGGAGCGCCTCTGCCTACTTGAGGGAGCTTTGTTGTCCCACCTCAGGTTTGGCTGCCCACAGAAATCTTCGTTCTGAATGATTGAATGAATCCCATAATTGATTGAAAGTCTGTTCAAAATCATTCTCAAACGTAAGTACTAAAATCTTACAGTTGTTAACTATTCTCTTTTCACTATTATTTAATAGTGAAGCTCTATCAATAGATGGGAGCTTTGTAGGCTACTGCCTAGATCTATTTTATGTTCTTTAACATAGAAGTTATAATATCAGTTAACGACAGTCTAACATAAGTTTAAGACTCGGATTAAAGAACTGAGTATTAACAAATTCTAAAAGTTCGTCCAGACCACAAAAAGTTCATCAATAAAATGGAAATGCTAAAATACTTCCAGATAAGTGTAGGATAGTTTTCTTCAAAACTTCTAAAACTTTAAACGTAATTTTAGCTGCTTGGACGGAGGAGGAAACTCCCACTGTAAGGTTTTGTATTTGCTTGCAATTCATTGGTGGCCACACATCCTGTCCCCTCGAAACTTCCACAGTCCGTATTTTGGATTACATCTCACTCCTGCTTCATCGTCTTTCTATGGCCACCATGCCAAGCAAATGCTTATCATGGCATCTTCACTTTCCGTTGCAGTTCTTCATATTTAAAATGACATACACTTCACGTAGGTAACTCAAACATGTACACAAACAATCAGTACTTCATATTGATAGCTACTAATTAAGGCTTTGATTTATTTTATAGCATGTACACAGGTAAAATAATGGCACAAATTGCATAATATAAAATCAGATAGTTTGTAAAAAGTCTAGTACAACAAATATTACGGATAGGCACACAATCTACTACACAGCAAAGATACATTGAACACGTGGTTCAACAAGTCATAAAGAAATAAGATAGTTTCTCGTGTTCTGCTTAACAACTACTTATCTAATCAGATCATCCACTTAATTAAACTACAAAGCTGTAAAGAACAACTTAACTAATCACATCATCCATTGCACAAAATTACCAAAAACGTTTCAATACACGTGGTATATAACAAGTTTTATTTAGAACCACAAGTCTTTATGCTGCATGACTATGAAGTGACAGACATTACATTAGCTGCACTTTGAACTATGTAGAGGACATCTTTGAAGATAAATGTAGTGCTGCCTACATCCAGACCTATTACTGATAATCCAGATATTTTACGAAATATTTGTGGAAAAATATGTAAAATTGCACAAAATTGTCTTCACAACAGCTCATCAATCCACATAAAAAAGTGCCATGCTTACCGGTAATAGTTCTTATTACATTACATTACATTACACTAAATAGGTATTGTTGAGACCCATAATGTAACTGCTCGTTAAGAGGATTCGTGGGTAAGGCTAATTACTCAAACTCTGGTTAAAAAAAATTTGTAACATACACAAAACTATGAAACTCGAGAACAGAGTGTCAAGCCTAGTGTGATGCTGTTGCTGTCCACTTCCTTGCATAAAGAATTTGTAAGATAACTACGTAAAACGTCAACGTAAAAAAGAACATCCAATCAGTGTGGTGCAAACAGTAAACCAAACAGACGAGAAATCTTTCCAGAAGTAGAACCCAAATATTGGCATCAACATATACTGGTAGCTAACCAACTTTACTATCAACTCAGATAAAATGAGAATAAAATACATTTGTAACAAAGGTAGGCTTACGTCAAACTTGGAAAAACAAAATAATATACATTGATGAAGAGTAAGAGACTGTCATACATGTCAAGTGCATGTTTATTTCTCTTCTAAAATACAGGCACACACGTAAAAGTTTTGATGAATACCGGGTTACTAGTAAACATGGGCTAACGAATCAGTTGATAGTTCAGACATTTATATGCAAAATAAACAATTTATATGCAAAATAAACAATCAAAGATTTCAAGATCAAGATGAATTCATGGACAGAAGCAGAGGACCGAGTGCAGAATAGCTTGATGACATAAAAGACTTGCACAAAATAAACATTCACAGCTTGACTCTGGAGTGCAAGAGAAGCAAACATGGAAATACATTGCAATTAGCAAGTAAGTTTTTATTTAATACATCTCTTATTACTCGTAAATTTACTGTAATCAATCTGAAAAGCTTCTAGCAGAAATCAGCACATATAAGAAGGCATTGGTTGACACACTTTGTAAAAAATGAGTCAACCAAACGATGACCAAAGCTGTAAAGACACTAAAAATTTTATAGAAATGTTTGAAGACATTACAATATAAAGCACCTCTGTTCATCGCCATCACCAAAATCACCTTTATACAAGTGAAACAAGATGGCAGGCAGGTACGATCAAAGAAGCAGCTGTACTATTATGGTGCTCTAGTTCTGTTTCTTTTGCTGAGACTCAAAGTACATGAAATCCTAAACAAAAACAAAGAACACCTTTAGAAATGCAATACATCTACTTATTTTTTATTTGCTGTATAGTTCCAATAATTATTCTTGTGTGCACTATACTACACATATAGCAAAATACTCCTCTCTTTTTTATAAAAGAGCAATTACCTATCTTATACTTCATAGAATTTTATAGAAGAGCAATGGCAGGCCAAGTAGTTAAAGATGTATATTATGTATTTATTTATGTATGTACCGGTATGTAATGCTAAGTATGTATCTTGACTTTATAAAGTGCATTTTAGGAAACCCTCAGAAGTGCTATGAACACGGCTGTTTAAGAGACCTGAACAGGTGCAATCAAAGATACGATCAAAATGGCACCTCATTTCTGACTCTGAATTAGATGAGTTGATGGAATTGTGGATCATGAATGCTTTATCCAATAATCCCCGTCAAAACCCTAAATGCATCGGTAATTAAATTAGTAAATTTTGACCAATCTTACTCTACTGAATAAGATTATGACAGTAAACACTGACTTTTTAGCTCTAGTGTTTATGATACAGTGAGTTTCACTTAATAAAGGAAACCTTTTAAACTATTGGGTATAATATTATTTTCCTAACAGGGAAACATTTTGTGAATATTTAGTTCTGAGCCACTGTACTTAGTGTGTAAACTTTTTCCTGTGTTATGAACCACTCAGAGCAAAACCTTTGGGTGCTGCATGTTTTTTCTTGTCAGTTATCATTTGTTATTTTAAATGCCATGAATATGTATATATGTATCATTTGAACGTTATGGTGAACTGCATAATGAGTAAAACTAAACACCTATTATTTTCTATAAACTCTTTGACATTGTAACTGATTGCCGTGTGCCAATCAGAGTTGACTTTCTCAATAAACGAATATAATTAAGTGCAGACAACTTTTGTTGCAGTGAAGTGACATTTTTGCTGTCAGAAATGTTCTATTACTCCAGGTACTAGGAAAAGTTATTACTGTTATTTTTGGTGCAAGACTGGAGACTAAGATAAAGCTGGGCTCCACATATTATCTGTTGCAATACTTGCACTTGTCAGCTCCAGAACTGGTTAAATTGAAAAGGCTGCTCTTTGCCTTTACCTGTTGCCTATGATATGGAGAGAGCCAACCAATCATGTGACAGACTGCTATATTTTGTATGGTGCCACTCCTTCAGCAGGAAAGCTTCAAGGAGAAGAAATGGAATGTCAGCTACCTTGATATACTGTCTGCAGAGGAAAAATCAGATAATGACAAAGATAAATCTTCTGAGCCCTCAAACACAGAAGATCCTGATTTTGTTCCTGATATATCCTCTGCAGAGCCACACAGAATTACACAGAATGAATTGAGTGACCTAATCAGAGACCTAGATTTGTCAAAAAAATAAGGCATAAATTTTGGCCTCCACATTGCAACAATGGAACCCGCTTGACGAGAATGTGACAATCTCAGTATCTGCTACAGTTCTTCACTATGGAAAACTGATGTTGTCATAAGATCAATGGTGTCATGACGTCACTCAAAGTTGAACACAAACTTGAAGAGTGGCGACTTTTCATTAACACTTTAAAGCTAAGTTTAAAAGCAGTGTAACTGGATAATGGAATGAATCAATTCTTGTTGAACATGCTGTTCACATGAAAGACTCTCACTTCAACATGCAGCCTGTTCTTGACTACTCTAGTAACTACAAGGACTACCAGTGGCCAATCAGTGGCCATCTAAAAGTAACTGCTATCTTGCTGGAAAAGCAACCAGAGTACACAATTTTACTGCTTTCTCTGTGAATGGGATAGTACAGCGCACGGTCTTTCCACTATGAAAGAAACATAATTATGGCCTACATGGAAATCTCTTGATCCGGGAACTAAAAGTGTACAGTACAGCAGACCCAGAAAAGGTTATCTTACCATCATTGCATATAAATTTGGGACTTGTAAAGAATTCCAAAGGTGCTGGACCAAGGTGAACTGGCTTTCAAGAACCTCAAAGAAAAATTCCCAAGACTGAGTGAAGCCAAAATAAAGGAAGGTATTGTTGTTGACATGCAGCTACATGAACATCTGAAAGATGGACATTTTGATCAGATCGTCCATGGTCATGAGAAAACAGCTTGGGAATCATCCAAACTTGTAGCTGAAAACTTTTTGGTAAACAACAAAGCAGATGACCATAAAGAACTTGTGAGCAAACTTCTGTCAGTGTCAGCCTATCAGAAATTAGGCTGCAGCATGTCATTGAAGATCCACTTTCTACACATTATCATTTGGACATTTTTCCTGATAACTGTGGTGCAGAAAGTGATTAACATGGTGAACGTTTCCACCATGACATCTTGGTGATGGAAAGCAGATATGAAGGAAAATTTAGTTCTGCTATGCTAACAGACTACTACTGGACTATGACCCAGGTGTACAGTACAAGTACCAGGCAAAGAAAAACATACTCCCTATAATGTAATAGAGGAAGGTATTTCTTCATCCAAATATCATGTCATTTATCATTATTAAAGTTATTATACAAATACTTAGAAGTTTCATTTGTATATTTTAAAAACTGTTCTTAAAATTTGTAGTAAAGTTCTGCTTTAACATTCACTTTTAACTATCAAACTTAGTGTAATATATGTGTTAATACTTATGCCCATATTTTCAGTACTGGATAAAATTAATTTTTTTCAAGTCAGATTTGCAATCATAATTGAAAAAGATAGGTTAAAAATTATCAAGGATACAAATTGTTTTGTAATTTATTGACCAGTGGATGAATTATAATTGATGTATGTGTGCACTGGGGCTCTGTACTGAATAGTATTTTCTACAGCTGAATATGAATAATCAAACATAGTTTTTAGCCAAGTGAAACACAGTGCATATACTATTCGTACTCAAGTGCATTTTATATTTATATACCACATATACTGTTTGGATTCAAGAAACTATTCAGCTGAATATGAATAAACTATTTGAAGAACTATTTGGGTCTGAAGCGAATCGAATATAAATATTTGGTAGAGCAGCTTTAGTGTGCACTGTTATACTAGATGTCTAGGAAAATGTTCATCCTACTTTTACAGTACAGTTGTGAAAGATAAAGATCGAATGCAGCATGGTTTTGTCATTTTGGTATAAGTCACAACTGGTTTTCTGGGTGAACTTTCTGCTTACTTCACTTACCAAGCAACTAGATTTGGTCTCAATGCCGGTTTGGTATTACAGCTTTGTTGATTGATGCCGCACCCTTTAGTACAACATCACTCAATAAGACAATATATTAGAATAAAATGCATAATCTTATATTAACCAAAAGTAATTAATGATAGAATAAGCAAAGTTCTTCTCACGATGAGAAACACTGTTCCAAGAAGTGCAGCCTTAACACGCACATCAAGATCCATAGGAACTGAAACAATTAAAAACAAAGGGTAAGGCTCGTTCAGAACGAAACATGTAAACTGCACATAGGTAATTAGGTATAGAGTAAGGGCTGTTGGGGCCCCTAGGACTTCCCATAACTTCCACAAAGCAGCTTACCTTGAGGCACAGTGGGTCTAAAAGCATGTTGAGCTCCACAGGCAGGGTCTGGGGAGAAGCCATAGCCAAATATGCTATTCAATGCATGTATAAGCTAAGCTGAACTTCCAGAGGTCACCTTGTTTATGCGCTGGATAGATCAATGATAAGATCTCCATTCTAAGGTTCCCTCAAGTCACCTGTCCACAATCTTGGCCTCATTTTTGACCCATAAATCTCGTCTTAATAACCATGCCTCCAAGCTTTCCCACGCCTGTTTCTGTCATAATTATGACCTTCCCTCATTCATTATCACAACCTTTCCCTCATTCATAATCGTGACTTTTTCCTCATTCATAATCATGACCTTTCCATCATTCATAATTGTGACCTTTCCCTCATTCATAATCATGACCTTTCCCTCATTCATAATTAATCGTGACCTTTCCCTCATTCATAATTAATCATGACCTTTCCCTCATTCATAATCATGACCTTTCCCTCATTCATAATCATGACCTTTCCCTCATTCATTCTCTACTGCCTTTCAAAACCACCTATGCCATCAATAATGTCCATTGTTCACTGCAAGTTAGATTATGTAATTTCATTTTCCTTAACCTTATATCCACTCAAATCCAGCATCTTTAGCTATTCTAAAATGCACTTCTAAGCCTTCAATGTACTCTGGGTTAATGAGCTAACAGGAAGTCCTTAAAGACTAATGCTGGAGTGACACATTTATAGATTGGCTTCTACATTAGGTCTACATGTAGGCATAGCAACTTCAAAAACCACCCAGTTTTTGCGGCTTACTTTTTCCTTCAATCACTGAAAGTTTTTCTTTCCCCATTAAATATCTACTCTGTACTGCCGCTTCACCTGAGGGTGTACGATACAATATTAGACTAAATTTTACACCATTACCACTTATTCGTCCATCTAAACATGCCATCTGATCATCCACTCAATCATCCATTCCAAAGTTGCTTTTATGAGCAAGTAAGTAAGTAATTCACCACATTAAAAGGCCAACTTCTAACTGAAGATAAAATGCTCTGCAAAACTTATTGGTGCCGTTGGATGGAGATCCATGACCTTGCAGCTGCCCAGTTTGCCTACTCATTAATACCACCTAACATTAATCTCAAAATTAAAAATGGTGCACCATGGAAACAGAATACTTAACACGTTGGCCGCTAGGGACGTGTTAACACGTCCCAAATTGGGATTGTTCAGACGCTAGGGACGTGTATACACGTCCCTTAGGTATCGGCCGTTCAGAGGTTGTTCAGCGTCCCAGTAATAATTCCTGCCGCTTATAAGTAATAGTGGACATGTGCTGCTACCTACTGAATGCATATAAGATTATTTTTTGGCAATGTTTAGTGACTAAAAAATTGAATAATTATATGATATGAAGCGTCTGTTGTTGTGTCGGCCATCTTGGTGTAGGCTTTTTGCGGTAAACATAATAAATTTATATGAATTATTTGAAAAAGAAAAGGTTCAATGTACAGCAGCCTGTGAAGATGTCGTGCGAATTAGACGATGATTCTTTTGTTGATAGTGTACACGAGGTTTGGAACAAAATAGCCTAATGTTATTCGGTCTCTGCACGGAAGCCAAGATCGGCCAGAGACAGCCACCACCATCGGTGGCTAGGAACACAAGGCTTCGGACTTATCCAGACTCAGTGGACAGCATTACCTGGATGTTATCCCAGCAACTGCTACCAAAGCAGGACATTGCAATAGATGTGTTGTTTCCAACAAGCAGGAAAGGCGCAAAGAAACGCGTTATTTTTGGGAAACTTTCCCTTTAGAGCCTGTAAGCCTACTGTGCGTTGTAGGCAGGGGCGGACTGGGCTGTGAATTTCTACCGGGAAAAGTCCATCGAAGACACTGTTACTTATGTTACGAAAACAAATACTCTACAGTTGCGTGTGTAGACGGTTGAACTGCACCGAATAGTGTTCAACGATTCATTGTTCGGTAGCGAGTCGGTACAAAAAAAAACTAAAATGACTGTATACAGAAACAGCATCTTAGCAAAGACTTGTGAATCTTTGGCCATGACATGGATCAGATCATCTACATGTATAGTGATGTAGTCACGAACATCTTTTCGGAACACATCAGCATAAACATCTCTAGTTTTTCACGTATCCGTTTCTTGATCTTAAGCTTACTAACTCACAGTACACTTTTTTCACAGCATACACTTGTGAAAAAACAGAGTGAGTGAGCACTGATAAGCAAGGTACAGACTGGAGAAAGCAGATGCGTTAAATGAATATAGGCCTACACTCTTAAAAATGCAGAGTTTTTTCAGCTATGCTTTTCTTAGCTGTCATGATATACTTAATCGAACTATGAAAAATAGCCATAACAAGAGAAAACTTAGTTTATTCAGCAAACTTTAGCTGAAAGAGGTAACTTGTGCTTTGTTAATTCTGCTAAGAATGCGTAGACTCTTAGCATAGCAGAAATAACTTTTTGCTAACGTGCCCTGACTAAGCCTTTGTTTGTGCAGCTTTTCCGTATACGTGAATTGTCTATGCAGGCTTTGCTGAAATAGCATCGCGTCTTCGACATGAAGCGTTCTTGAGTCAGCTATGCAGCTCAGCTGACTTAGCCATCATTGATAGGTAGCAGCCCAGCTGTCCCGCCTAATGCGTTTGCTGGATTAACAACGCCACTTAGCTAGGCATCAGACAGCATTGATTAGATATATTGGCAGTACACACACACTCACACACACACACACACACACACACACACACACACACACACACACACACACACACACACACACACATATTGTGCATCCGAGCGTATTAACCAAATCAGCCCAATGTGAGAAATGCCAACACCGAAACATGAACAAATTACATGATTTGCATGCATGGAAGAATGCGAAAAACGCGTGAATTGCATGGTTACATGTGATTCACAGTTTTTCACGCAGGATATATATATATATATATATATATATATATATATATATTGGTTATTCCCAAGGTCTGTGCATGTATGAAGGGTAGTGTTATTGCCCAACGTTTGTATAATGTCTTAAGTAGAAGTGAGTAAGTAAAGCATATATAAAACGTCGTCAATTGTTGTGCAGCAAACTGAAAATATCTATATATGTCTTCTTATATATTCGCACTGCAACATCCATCTCCACTTTTCGTTCCAACTTTAAAACTTATCCATAAATAATTAATTCCTCTGTTGAACGGATCTTTTGGAATTTGACTGGAAAGTTTGTGCATATACCAGACTGTTAAGCACCATCGATTGACTTAGACACGGTACGTGGAGACAAGTAAAGTGCTAATTAGACTGCACCGCCGAGGCGTGTGCACTTCTGAGCTTTGGACCACCTGTGGGGGAAGGGTGATATCAAATGCAGTTGCATTGTATTGTATCTTACTCACTCACGGGCCACCACCTACCGAAAGCTGCATAAACAACCGATGTCTTCAAAAACACCGCCTGTGGAGCATTGCCTAAACTACCCACGACTCCAGGAACGTAACCAACCGCTCGTATACTGTACTATAGATGTGCAAATCACTTATAACCTTTATACAAGGCGGCCTAGACGGCCATTGCAACAATACTCTCAGTGTGTTATTGCCGTATGAAAGCTAAAATGCCTGAAACTCGCAGCATACTTCGACATTACTAGAATACCAGAGCAGCATCTTGAATATAAAATAAACGTTTGCTATACATCATTACAGAGAGTCTCGTCATTTATTAATATAATTCCAGAAGTAAACTAACTCGGGCTCTTGTTATGAGAAATGATCTGGCAACAACAACGGAGGCCTTGCATTAATAATAATAATAATAATAATAATAATAATAATAATAATAATAATAATAATGATAATGATAATGATAATGATAATGATAATGATAATGATAATGATAATGATAATGATAATGATAATGATAACGATAACGATAACGATAACGATAACGATAACGATAACGATAACGATAACGATAACAATAATAATAATAATAACAATAACAATAATACTAATAATACTTTAAAAAGAGCTCTTCAGATTCGCTTCATCGTCAACATTCAGGAGCTAATCTGGTCTAGTATCTATTGCTTAACTTCATCTTATGACTACTATCGTTGACGTCGACCCTACATTTCCTGTTTGTCTTCAAATAAAAAGCCAATGTTTTGACCATAAGAGTTTTTAGCTTCACACTATAGAGCGCTAAGTAAGTTCTATACTGGCACACATGATTCAATTTTCACATTTGAAATTTGAAATTTTATTAGATTTAAACGACGGCAGGAAATATAACCATCCATCCACTTCAGCCCCACCCAAGGGCCGGCGAATCCCGCACATGGAGCTAACGATCCATAAACATCGGATGCCAGGCCCGATCCCAGGGGACCAGCCGTGAACACCGAAATTTCGGTCCAACTCACAGGCCAGTGCAAAGCTGGTAATAGGCCCATGCCACATGGGCAATGTAGGTCCCATCAAATTCAAATGCTCATTATGTATTTCGGTAATCAATCAGTGCGAACTACATAAGCATATTATGTATGTTCGATGTTTATATATATATATATATGGGTATGTATGTAGATGTATGTACATGCATATAAGCTATATGTGTGTATGCATGTTTGCATGTACAGGGATGTACGTATTAGCTAAGTTATTAGTTCACTAAAAGTTAAACTAACCACTATTGCATTCTCTTATTTACAGTTGGCAACATTACTTATCTACTGCATAGCTGTTCTGAGATGGCCCTGGCTAGCGGGATCTTAGGCCTCTTCTGGGTCTCCTGTGTAACTTTAACGAATCTGCCCGAATCCGATGGAATTGTTACCGCGAGCTTTGTAGACAACGGACGAAGAGCACAGTATTTGGTCAGATGATTTTGGTATACCATGATCCATTTGTGATGTCCACTATAGGCATGGACTGCATATCATTCAGGTCCACTTGTCCATGTGAGCCATTATTATAATAGTCCGTCACCACTCGTTATGTTGGCGTACTTGACAGCCAATACATAAAACAAACAGATGTAGCCTACATGCATGCCTCAAAGTTCTTGTGAAATGGAACAGTAGATGTTACACATACCCTGAAATTTTCAGGGTATTTGTATAGAAATCTGTCTTAATGTGTTATTGCTCAACTAGTAAAGCCTTTCAGGGTATATGTGTAGAAATCACATGAAATTTTCAGGGTATATGTATATACCCTGGTTTTTTCAGGGAATGTATACATTCCCCGAGTGAATCAGGGAATATGCATCTACCCTGAAAATTTCAGGGTATATTATACACATTCTCTGATTATGCAAATTCCCTGTAACATATATACATATATATACCTCCATGTACATATACACATACAAATGCACATACATACCTCCACAATGCATACATACATATATATTTATTGTACCTACATACAATACATATCCAGTTATCCACACACATATACCTATATACGAACCCTTACATATGCAAATACACACTTGCATATATACATGCATATACCCATACATAAACATGCTCAGCTATGCATACCTACATACATCCCCACATACATAAACCCACCTATATGAGCACAACCACCTATATATACATCCATATACAATATTAAACAATATTATAGTGCCTCTTTTCTTTGTCTGAAGACCTCTTTCTTTTCTCTGGGTCTTTCGCACTGGGTGCGCCTCTGATTGGTTTGCACTGCGAGAGGTGCCATATAAATTGATAGATACAATACAATACAATACAATGAAATACATACATGTATATATATATCTATATATACCTATATATATACATATATATATATACTTCACATGAATATGCCTAGATTTATACACATACATATACATACATACATATACATACATACATACATACATACATACATACATACATACATACATACATACATACATACATACATACATACATACATACATACATACATACATACATACATACATATGCCCATCTACATTTGCGTACTTGACATTGTATATGCCCCTATACACTACCTATAGACCTGGATCCATATATATATATATATATATATATATATAAAATATGTGTGTGTGTATGTATACATATACATGCACACACACAAACACACACATATATATATCCACATATGCACACATACTTCTCTTCCCCATCCTTCGACTAATGAACCCCGTTTGCGTCGTAAAATCAACTAATTAGGCCGATTATTATCTGCGTGGTTCAGCAGTTTAATGTAGTCCCCCTCTTCTAGCGAGGAGCAAGTCAAGGCGAATCAGCGTCCGAAACATTTAAACTTTGTAGAAGGATTCAACTACCGAATCGGAACGCCATGTAGGCTAGTAATGATGCGGTGTTACTAAATGTTCAAGGAACAAAACATTTTGAAATTTGACATTTTGAAATTTGAAGATAACGCTCAAGAGAACCCATTTAGTTGTACAGATATAATATTTGTACAGATCTTATATTAGCAGTAGATTATACTCGTTATAATATGATAGTAGGCCTATCATATATTAGGATAGTAAATAATATCATTATATTACACAATAGAATCATATAGTATAATAGTAAATAGTAATAGTAAATAATATAATAATATATTATAACAGTTCATATATGATATCATGACGTCAGCAACAACTCAAAACTATTATTGTTTTGTTAGATTTCTTGGGGGGAATACATCATGGGGAACATCCCCCAGAGGTGCATAGATTAAACAATTAACTGATGGTTGAGTACCTGACCCAAAAACGCTACAGAAGTAAGCAACAGAACGTTGCACTTTATATTCTATGACTATGCCGCGTTGATGACCGCGCTTTCTCAGCGGCCGGCCACAGAAGCTGGAACGGTCTTCCTCCTGCCCTGCGAGCGGCTAACTCAGTTGACTCCATTAAATCTGAACTCAAGAGTTATTTGTTTTCTAAGGCCTACCCTACTCTTAGTTGACTGTGAGGCGCCCTGTGTAACGGCATGACTGAGTTACGGCGCCATATAAATTGTCATTATTATTTATATGCAATGCAATGTATAGGCCTATAGGTGAAGTCATTGTTTTTAAGGTGAATTCTAGTAGTCCCAGTATGTCTCTGTCAGATCGTAATCGTAATCGTAATCAAGCATTTATATAGCGCCACTCAAAACAGAGGCGCTCCCGACCCGGGCCAGTGTCTTCACTGGTAAAGGGAGGTTTTCAGGCGCTTGCGGAACTGGTCAAAAGAAATAGAAAAAGGTCAGTCCTGAGGGACTGAGGTAACTGGTTCCAGCTATTGGGACCAACAATAGCAAAACTCCTAGACTGGGCCGTAGAAGTACGCACCCGCGGGACAACCAAGTAACCACGGGTCGAGGACCGAAGGGAGGAACGACTGTGCAGAGAAGATACTGGGGTACAAAAGGCCCTAAGATAGTGAGGAGCAGACCCAGCAAGACAACTTCGCATGAGGGAACAGACCTTGAATTGGATGCGCTGGCGGATGGGGAGCCAGTGAAGGGAGTCACGGATAAAATAGGAGATATGGTCAGATGTATGGGTATCTGGAGAAGGCTTAAAATAGGAGACCGTACTTGAAATTTTAAATGAAAACCGTTCATGAACGAACCACGGGTAATCAAAACCGTTAATACGGACACCTCATTAATCACCGTGGCGAACCCCAATGGATTTCCTGCTGAGGCAGTAATACACGCCCGGCAGACCTCTATAATCGGAACATCTGTTCTGGGGCAGAACCCTACACCGCTAATGACACTCTATAACGACCTATCGTGCGACGTATACCCCTCAACTGTTATATCAGTGGCGAAGCCTTGTACAGTTGTCTTGATTCTGTTGCCTTTGCGTAGTTGAATTTTGGTCGCTGTGAGTATTTATAAAGGTAAGACCTTAACTTTTATTTCTTCAAAAATAATATGTAGAAAATAATATACAATACAATAATATATGTATGTATGTATGTATGTATGTATGTATGTATGTATGCATATAAAAACATCTACTAAATACATTATCTCCGGTCTATGCCATATTGGTTACCTCGTTCGGTGCCCTAACTAACATCACCACAAGCCTAATCCTTTTTAGTTAGAGCAGAGATAATATTTGCTATCTCAACCCATTTAATAACTAACTGTCAGAGCTTAGACAATTTTTCCTATCTGTTCCCTGTAACAAGTTGCGACCTGTCAGCTTGGTATTGTCAATAAACGAAATTGATTGATTGATTGATCTATGCATATATGTATGTATGTATGTTTGTAACTATGTATGTAGCCTATGTAGGCCCCTATGCATGCATGCATGTATATATGTATGCATGCATGTATGTATGTATGTATGTATGTATATATGTGTGTATGTATGTAATGTATGTATGTGTGCATATATAAATGTATGTATGTATGCATGTATATAATTATGTATGTTTGTATGTATGTATGCGTCAATTTTCATGGCGCCGTAACAACAGGCTCCTTTGTCAAGTGTAGGCTATCACTGGGATCCGAGAAATGCATGCAACAGAAAATGATGATGATGATGATAATGCTGCTGCTGATGATGATGATGCTGCTGCTGCTGCTGCTGCTGATGATGATGATGATGATGATGCTGATGATGCTGCTGATGATGATAATGCTGCTGATGATGCTGCTGCTGCTGCTGCTGATGCTGCTGATGCTGCTGCTGATGCTGCTGCTGCTGCTGCTGCTGATGATGCTGCTGATGCTGCTGCTGATGATGATGCTGCTGATGATGATGCTGCTGCTGCTGCTGATGATGATGATGCTGCTGATGCTGCTGATGATGATGATGATGACTGCTGATGATGATGCTGCTGCTGCTGATGATGATGGTGATGATGCTGCTGCTGCTGCTGCTGATGATGATGATGATGATGATGCTGCTGCTGATGATGATGATGATGATGATGATGATGATGATGATGCTGCTGCTGCTGCTGATGATGATGATGATGATGATGATGATGATGATGATGATGATGATGATGATGATGCTGATGATGATGATGCTGCTGCTGCTGATGATGATGCTGCTGATGATGTTGCTGCTGCTGATGATGATGATGCTGCTACTGCTGCTGATGCTGATGATGACGCTGCTGCTGCTGCTGATGATGCTGCTGCTGCTGATGATGATGATGATGCTGCTGCTGCTGCTGATGATGATGATGATGATAATGATGCTGCTGCTGCTGATGATGATGATGATGATGCTGCTGATGATGCTGCTGCTGCTGCTGATGATGATGATGATGATGATGAATGATGCTGATGATGATGATGATGATGATGATGATGATGATGATGATGCTGATGATGATGATGATGATGACGCTGATGATGATGATGATGATGATGATGATGATGATGATGATGATGATGATGATGATGCTGCTGATGATGATGATGCTGCTGCTGCTGATGATGATGATGATGATGATGCTGCTGATGATGATGATGATGATGATGATGATGATGATGATGATGCTGCTGCTGCTGATGATGATGATGATGATGATGCTGCTGCTGCTGCTGATGATGATGATGATGCTGCTGATGATGCTGCTGCTGCTGATGATGATGATGATGATGCTGCTGCTGCTGCTGCTGCTGATGATGATGATGATGCTGCTGCTGCTGATGATGATGATGATGATGATGATGATGATGATGATGATGATGATGATGATGATGATGATGATGATGATGATGATGATGATGATGATGATGATGATGATGATGATGATGCTGCTGCTGATGATGATGATGGAGATGATGATGATGATGATGATGATGATGATGATGATGATGATGCTGCTGCTGCTGATGATGATGATGATGATGATGATGATGATGATGATGATGATGATGATGATGCTGATGATGATGATGATGATGATGATGATGATGATGATGATGATGATGATGCTGATGATGATGATGATGATGATGATGATGATGATGATGATGATGATGATGATGATGATGATGATGATGATGATGATGATGATGATGATGATGATGATGATGATGATGATGATGCTGCTGCTGATGATGATGATGATGATGATGATGATGCTGCTACTGCTGCTGATGCTGATGATGGTGATGATTTTTGCTGCTGACGATGATGATGATGATGATGATGACGATGATGCTGATGCTGATTATGATGATGATGCATGCACTTTTCTTTATTTAGTGTAACTGATGATTTAAGTTTGAGCACTATGTTTATTTCTATGAAAGCAAAATATTAATTTTGGTTTTTCTGTCATTTTTAAACAGCCTGGAATAAATATGTGACAGCACATCAAGGAGAAGGCAGATGATCTGGAAAAGAAGGGATTACGGATGCAACCCCATGTGGTTGCACTCGTCCAGGACTCAAACAATCTCGTCCTGTTTTTATGCAGTGATTTCCAGGGATATTTATTTTGCAGTGTCCACTGCGATGATTGCAGTGGACATCTGCATGAAGACATTCTTTGTATTCGACGTGAAATTTCCAGACTCTGCAAGGTCAACTTGGTTGTTCCTGCAGAGGGCGGTATATGGAATAGCCACCCACCAAGACAACACCGGAACAAAAGTGCTGCAGTTGTTGTCTGATTTGCATTGTGCATTTTAACTGAAACATTTCTGAGGAAGAACAGTGCCGTAGCAATGGGTGTTCCATCGGTGTCATACAACAGGGCGCAACTCAGAGTCGGGTGCAAATTTTTAGATGAATTTAATTATTAAACTGTACTTTATCTTGAAATATGATCATATTAAATATCCATAATTAATGAAATAAATGTAATAGATAAAAGTGTAGGCCTATTTGTATAGGCCTAATATTCATAGATAGATAAATGTATAGGCTTAATTAAAATTATCTTTGACTCATCGAACATGTTAGTAAATCGCCGGTCAGAACTGTTAGTTTACATTGCAATGTTTCGTGTGTGTACATAGCCTATATATATATAATTATATATATATATAATTAGAAATATATATATTATATATATTAATTTGTTTTGTAACATCTTCAAATGCCTACAACACGCAAACAAAGTTGCTTAAGTGACATGATTCTTCAGTGACGTAGCAAGCTATAGTTTCGCCCTGTACTAAGCATCAATCTAGCGCCTATCATCTATACTCTCATAATACGTTGCATAATTTACGTCGTTATTTGTTAAGTTAATCTTGGGGTGCTAGATTTGCGCTTGGTACAGGACGCAATTGAAGGTATTAACTATATAATCCAAGGTACCAACAACGAATCTGATATATATATATATATATATATATATATATATATTATTTATATATATGCCCTTACCCTTTTATATTCGTCTATTACCTGTTCTGCATATCTTTAAGAATAAACTATGCCTTTATCTGATTCAACAAATTACTTGAATGCTTTTTTCATTGGGTGTGTTAGTTAAGTTATGTTAGTAATCTTCTATTAATTAAGCCATTTTCTGATTTTCAAAGTATTCCTATAACAGTGTTTCTTAACCAGTGCTCGACCGAACCCCTGGGGTTCGGTGAGCCAGTGCCAGGGGTTCGGCAGAGGTCCTCTGAAATATATAGGACATATTCAGGGTCAGTGAGTGTGCGTGAAAAATCATTTGCTATTTTATTTTTATTTTTTCGACTTTTATTTAATAAAATAGTTAACTGTTAGTAGTTCATGTATTAATATTGTATCACATTTTGGTACAATTTTTTATTTCCTTTTGTTCCCATTAGTTAAAAAATTATTGTTCAAACTTGAGGGGTTCGGTGAGTGGTCATGGATTTCTCTTGGGGTTCGGCTCCCTTGAAAAGGTTAAGAACCACTGTCCTATAACTATATGAACAGGCTGTCATGCGTTATTGTGACTTCTATTACACACAATTACTGCATGGCCCTATTAGCGGGAATCTTCATCAATTCTGGGTCCCCCTTGGAAACCACTATTAACGTTAATTACTACGTCTACTGCTATAGTTGTACTACGTTGGTTCAGGAAAATAAACTGAATTGAATTATATTGAATTGAATATATATATATATATTGATTATATATATCTATATATTATATATATATATATATATATATATATATATATTAGCTACAATGATTGGCAGCTCTGGCTGAATTTGTTTTTGACCTATAAGTTCAACTTATAAGTTTAATTCAACTATGTGATGCGCCTCTCCAACAAAGCTGCCCCTTCTGAAACTATGCCCATCTAACAATAGGCGGGCTATAATACCATGAATTAGTTAATCCAGCAACGCAGGCATAGCTGGATACCCAAATACGCAGCATAGCTGATCAAACAACGCAGCATGGCTAACCAAGCAACGCAGCATAGCTGACAAAACAACGTAGCATCGCTGACCCAACAACGGAGCATAGCCGACCAAACAACGGAGCATAGCTGACCAAGCAACGCAGCATAGCTGACCAAACAACCGAGCATAGCTGACCAAACAACAGAGCATAGCTAACCAAACAACGGAGCATAGCTGACCAAACAACGGAGCATAGCTGACCAAACAACGGAGCATAGCTGACCAAACAACGGAGCATAGCTGACCAAACAACGACCAAGCAACGGAGCATAGCTGACCAAGCAACGCAGCATAGCTGACCAAGCAACGCAGCATAGCTGACCAAACAACGGAGCATAGCTGACCAAACAACGGAGCATAGCTGACCAAACAACGGAGCATAGGAGATCCAACTATTCGCTTACTCAAGTCACCAACGTAATCAAAGAAGAATCAGCTTGGTATTTAAGTCAAATTAGGTACATTCCGATAACTATGTAGAACTACTTGGATCAGCTCAAGGCTTAGTAAGCTAATTTTTAGCTATGAATTTTAGCTGTTTTGACCGCGGATTAAGCTGATCCAACATTGCAAATTTAAGAGTGTACCTGTACAAAATCTTAAGTGACAACAATTTTGATACATTGCTTACAGGCTCCAGCGCCTTGACAACACGTGAATCAGCATCCAATGTGTTAAATATGCCAATGACAATTATTTGATAATACCATCGTCTCATGCCGTCACAGTTGTCGAAGAGCTGGACCACGTGAAATGGGCAGAGACATGTAACCTTAACTGAATCAGAATAAGACTAATGGGATGCTGATTGGGCAGGGAGGAGTAGGGTGGGGCAGTGGATGCCCCGTCATACCAGAGGTACCTAGAGTAGATAAATTTACTGTCTTAGGGGTAACCCTTATGGAAACCCTTAATTTTGAAGTGCACATAAGTCGGATATGTTGCAAGGCTAGACAGCCCATGTATGCATTGCGCAATTTAACTGCTCATGGCCTCAAGGGCCCAAACCTTTTTGATGTGGTTCGCGCCACAACTGTGTCACGCCTGCAGCCTGCTGTATGCTAGCACAGCATGGTGGGGTTTTGCTCATAAACAGCATAAAAACAGGCTTCAATCCATCATATTGTAGGATGCTCCGGTGGGGGTACCAACTCGTTGCCACCCAAACCTTTGACTGGCTATGTTGACAGGATGATACCAATCTCTTCACAGCTGTTCTAAACAACCCCAGGCATGTCTTAAACAAGTTGCTCCCACCAAAGAAATCAACTACCTATGCCCTTTGCCCCCGGTCTCATGACAAGGTCTTGACTCTTATTGACAATAATATGAGGAAAACATTTTTAGGAAGAATGCTGCACTCCTATTGATTTTGTATTTGTACTACAAGGTTTGTACACTGGAGTGCGGCTCTTCTGTAACCAGTTTAATAAAAAATATACTTACTTACTTACTTCCTATCAATCAGCAATGCAAAATGGAGCCATGCTGTCAACAGTCGTCAATCAGAAAGTCTTTAAAGTCAAACAAGATGGCATCCACATAAATGAAATGTTGAAAATGGTGGATAATATCCACAACAATAAGGTAGAATGCACTGGTATTTTTAGTAGAAGAAATCTGAAAACTGCAAACCAAAAATAAAGAATTTTAAAAATCAGTACGAAATGAGACCTCACATGAAACACTGAAGTTGTCTGCATCCGTGAGCATCTCTTTGACGATTCCAGTCCACTGTTTCGTTACTTTCCCTATCTCTTGACTTCGGTCACTTGGCATAATCTAAGCAAAGCAAAGATAATGCAGTGTCTCTGTCCAGATACAGACACAGAGAAAGGAACATGCCTGGAGAAAGACACACACTGACAGCAAAGCAATGAAGCTGACAACGACAGAAAGTAGATGAAACCTACAGGATACATGTACACATTGTACAGGTAGTTTCAGTTTCTGACTACCCATTACCAAAACGTCAAAAATAGCAGATAATGACATTGTATAAACAACAGATAACAGTTTTGCTCTGAAACCTTTACCTTAACAGTGCAAAGGAGTGCTGGGTCATCAGACTGCTCCTATTTTGACCATAAGCAGCCAAAGCAAATGACTGGTCCAAAGTAACTGCAGAAGACCAGTGACTTTCTTGAAGCAGACAAGAGTAGACAAGAGCAATGAACAAATGACTGTCTGCTTCAAAAGCAATGAATGAATGACTATGACAATTTCTACAGCGCCATAACATGGCACATGCCGTTGCAAGGGCGCTTTAACAAGTTCAACACGGAGTCAGAACTATGCTTTTTCGAAGTAATATGTCTTGAGCCTGGACCTGAATGACTCAATAGTAGATGCAGCGCGTATTGAACATGGAATGATATTCCAGCACCTGGTTCCTGCCATGGAAAAGGCACGATCACCACAGGGTTGGGTTAATGCCGGCAAAAACCTATTTTTGCCAGGACAGTGGCAATAACCGGTTATTGCCAGTTATTGCCCGTTTTTTCAAAAGTAAAGGCAAAGCAAATGCAAATCATATTTCACTGCACAGACTGCATAGTTATAACAAATGTTTCTTGTGAGATATTAAAACTACTGTGGTAAATCTATATAACCAAATAGCATAAATGCAGTTAAAGTCAACTATGAGACTAAGAAAAAAAAATTCTGACCTACAAATGAAAGTCAATAATTTATATGATAGGCCTATTTTGGAAGCAGAAGTATCCATCAACATCTTGGTGACAACAAACATGTAAGTTAATCTGCTGCATACTGTTAATATGATCTTCATGCTCTGGAGCTGTAGGCCTGTGCTAAGACTTGACTTAAAGAAGCTGTTCATTAGGTCGTATTGCTGTAGAAAACACAGACGACTCAGACTATGATGACCATACCCTGAACTCCTGAGACACAGACTACGATGACCATACCCTGAACTCCTGATCCCAAGTGCAGCAGATCCCTTGACAAACACACAGAGGTCCTTCAATGTAGAGAACTTCCTGGTGATCTGCATCCATGATGGAAAAGCGTGGACGTGTGCACGTCTGACTGTTTCACAATCAGCAATCGATTACAGTAATTTAGGTTCAAAGCAGGACTTCAAAAGACATTTATCAATTTACTCCTTTCAAAAATATATGTCAGCTTCCTAGTTAGTCAACATCTAAAATGACTAAACTCACTTAGGTCCTACAATTAGCAACTTTAGCAAGGACTTGTGGGCCAAGGATGAAGCTAAGTCTGATAAAGCTGTGGACAAATGACCACAACACAAGAACCCTAGAAGGTCAAGGTTAACCATTGTAACATAAATACACTGATACATAAAGGTAATGGTTTATCATCTGCCACATCTTGCACTTCCCATGCTGAGTAGGGCTAATGTAAGACTGATATTAAAGAAGAAACCAAAAATATATGAAAGGACAGTTACCTCAGATCTTAACAATTTAAGGTTGAAAATGCTACTTACAGCAGTTAAACATTCCTGAAATCATTAATAAAGTCCAGTCAAATCACTTTTGCCAAATTTAATTCCAAAGATGCATACAGTGAAAACTCAAAATCTTCAGATCCTTTAGCAAGGGGTGCAGTATATTGAATTTGCATGATTCTTCTCAAGCATCACTTTCCAAGGCAGTCAGCTTTTTCTCTACAGCCACCGTAAGCGTCCAGACTCCAGGTCTCCGCCCAACAAAGCAGCACAGAGAGTTTCAAAGTGTAAAACGGTGGACTTTGTGTCCAGCCAAATATTTCATACTTCAGATTTCCTGACCAAGGCTGCTCATACAACCACAGGCAACTGCTATTCACCATTGGCTGTTAGACTTACTGCTGCATCACAGTTGATATTTGACCCAAGGGAAGCGAACCAACCTACCAGTTGCACCATGTTTCCCACAACTTGTATGCGATCCACCACTGGGGTGGTTCCACCAGTGGTCTTGGTTTTGACCCAGTAGATATCCATCCAAAAACAAACCTTATGATTAGATACCAGGATAATGAGCTTAATAAGATCAAATTACAAATAAACTAACAGTCTACTTACAGTTGTTTTGCAAAGCCAACAACTTGACCGACAGGAGCTTCTATCTGAATTTCGTAGGCACAACAATCCGAACAGGCGCAACAGGGACAACAAGCACAACACTTAAAATCCCGTGTCACTCGAATAATTTCCTACAAATTAAAAAATAATGGCCTCATGTTTTACCTACTTTCACATATACAAAAGTTAAAAGTTTTCACATGAGATCTTATTACCATGCAATAATTCATTTTAACATGATCTAGGTGAATAGCCATCAAGTTAAGCTGAATTGGCTGTCACAGTAAGCCTAGTCTGGTTTAAGGTTTGTGCTCACTATTGTAAGGTGTGTTATACCTTGACAGACATGTTAATGGCAACAACTAATTAAAGCACATCAAAACATACTCTCCTTTATGGAACTTGCAGGTAACAAAGATTTTAGACTACGGTCAATGCCTGACGCTCTGTCACTTTGCTAGACACGGTCTAGCAGCATCAACATTATGCTGTTCTACACCTTTCACGTTTGCTCTTCTTGTTCCTGTTTTTTTTTATTTTCTCTCCCTCTCATGTAGTCTTCAGACATCATCTGCATTTCCTCTGCCAGTTTGCTGTCTAGAATTCCCACAACTACTCGACTGCATATCAGTTCCTCTTTGAGGGTCCTGCACTCTCTTGTCTGAACCACAATTTGATGCACAGTTGCAAATGCCTGAACTGTTAAACTAGGTCATTACATGAATCACATATTTCTAAACAATGAAGTAGGCAACAAAATATCTTCTTACTTTCCCATAATCCTGGAACTGTTTTGTCAGCCAAATAGAGATAAGGCCGAGGATATCAGGATATCCTCGGCATTATCTCCCTTGCAATAGAACGGTGAATCCATCTGTCATTTTTGGTTCATCTTGTCAAGTCCATAAATCAAATGGAAATGCTTGAAATGTCACTCACGTCAATCAGCAACTGCAAATGCGTGAACTGGCACCAGAGGGATATCTTCCTCAGGTTTACAAAAGTAGAAAGGTTCTGTGTGGTGAAAGCCCAACTGTACGAGTTCACACAATGTCCCGAATGCATATTTTAAACTTTAACAGTTGAAACTATGGTCAAACATTCAGTCTATCGAACATCTGAACAGCGATCCAATAGTTTGCTACTGCCACTATGTCACGTCATCTAAAACACTGCACTCCCCATACTATACTCAGTCATTTCCCTATTCTAGATGTGCTATTGGCACTGCTTCAGTTCACCCCAATGTGCAGGTACAAAGTGCGAAACATATATACAAGTTGATAAATCTGACTTAATCATTTTGTCTGAAGTGCTCATAAATAATTAATTGAACTCACTTGTCCTAGATTGTCAGTGATGTGCATAATGAATCCTCTGTGAGATCCACAAAACTGACGTGTGCAACAGCCAGACTCTTCAGCTGCAAAGTAGACTTGTTGTCCAAGTGTATTCTTGATCTGGTATTTGTTATGACTTTCCCAACCAGTCAATGCTGGAAATAACAAGAATTTCAATAAATATAATTTATAACAGATTTATAACTAATTTGTAACTAATATATGCATAACCTTCGAGGCCATCAATATTGATATCAGCATCTCCTTAAATCCAAAATAAATCTGTCCCTGAAGTAACAAATATATACAAATGGACATATAAATGTAGCATGGCATGTCAAGTTATACATGGATACAGCAGTTTTATGCTGACCAAAGATTACAGTCCATAACTAAGCAGGTCAGATTAAACTATATCTGACACTACTTATCTGTAGCCACTAGCCACTGAGACAAAAGCCATATAACTACCTTCAAGCAGCTCGACTTGCTGGTGAATGAGTAGCTGAGCTACCTGAGACAGGTACTCCAGGCCTGGTGGAACACCTGGAATCGCAGGAGGGCGTGGCATGAACTGAATCTGAGTTGGAGGCTGCTGAAAACCAGGATGGCCTAATACAGAGAAACATTGTATTACAATATAACACAAGTATCATTTTCAGTATCAGTGCATCAGTGTCCTTCAAATGCTTGAAAGAGCTTTGATCACATGGACCATACGTCTACAAATCTTGCACTGAAACATTTCTGCCTTAATGTTTCTTTCGGTTTCTTAAATAATTTATACATAATGTCCTCAGTATATATTAACGTAACAAAGGTTACAACTCGTTCAGAAGACATGAGAACTGTATTAGAACCACTGCCAGTTAACCTGGAATGCTTAATGGCCAAGTTTCTTTCTAAAAGCTGTGATAGTGTCCACCGAGACAGTAGTTTATCGCAACTCTTGCACTGAAGAATTTCTGCCTTAATGTTTCTTTCGGCTTCTTAGATAATTTATACCTATGGCCTCGAGTCACTCTGCTTGGTGCTAATTCACAAAACCTCTTCCATTGCACTGCCTCCTTTCCAGTGATAAACTTAAAAGCTTCAATTTAGGTTTCCTCTGGTCTCCCTAGTGGTGTTAGCCACAAGTAATCAACCTTTCTTCATAGATCAGATCCTTGCAACCTGCTTCGCTTTCCAAATGTCTCCTTCTCTCCTTCAGTGCGTGTAACCTTACATACATTATGTCTTATTGTAGGTGAATTATGCTGATTTGGGGGTGTGTTGTTATTCTAGTGAAGTGTGCTGGACTGTCAACCGAGACGTTGGGGTTCAAATCCTTACCAGGAAAGAAATTTATGTAGAGATTTCACCTGCACTCCTAGGCAACTCAGCTATGATGAGTACACCAACTGTACACTGTCAGCACTTGGGACGATGAGACGGCGATGGAGAGGACTGTCCACCTGCCATCATATGCCGAGGGTAAGAAAATGAAGTTGCTAACACTTCATACCCATGGCTGCCTCACGGCTAGCTTAAGGGACTACACTTGCTCACCTCCTGCCACAAGTTGAGGGTTGTTGTAGCCTTGTACAGGCATAGGTTGAGAGTTGTACCCTTGTCCTGGCATAGGTTGAGGGTAGTTGTACCCTTGTCCAGGCATAGGTTCACCTGAAAAATAAGAAACCAGAACACATTGTTAGCACATGCATGTCTACATATTCTAGATAGATATGACTGTACTGTAGTCAGGATGCTATACGAGGCCTGGTGGGGGTTTGTTGGGTATGGGGAATGAACTCGACTCCAAACAATGCTGCAACGGCTGACTAGAGCAGGGTTCTTGGCAGACTCAGACCAGGATGTTCAACAGTTATAAGTGGCTGCAGACATTCGTCTGTTTAATGCAATAACTAATAATCCATTACATGTCATTCATGGACTGTTGCCTCCAATTAAGCAGACTCCATACTGACTATTACTAAGAGCCCACAACAGAGAAATACCACAGGCCGACAGTTTGGCGTGCAGTACATTTATAATGCAGATGATTTATGCAGCCATTTAAAGCCTGGAATAGGTGGGGGAAAATGTATGGACAATTAGTCTTTCTTAATACATAAATGCAATTCACATGTAAAACAGAATGCGGTTAGCAACTGGTGTATTAAAGGATATACTTACGTACTTACTGACTTACTGATAAGATTTCTGGCCTATGAAATATTGAACATTTAAATTACCAGTAGCCCCTCCAGTAGCACCAAGAATACAGGTCTGTTCCTATTCCTATTCTTGTGTTCTTTGGTCAGACTCTATGTCACGTGTGGGAACTGAATAAAGTTCCAATACTTTTCCACAGGTCATCTCACTCAGCAACATGGTTCAAAACATGCCAAGTACGGTAAGTAAAAGTAAGTTAGCATATTCTTCTTAACCCTTTAACGATGAGCTGCTTATGGTTTCCCATACACTTTAGTACACGCTCGTCGTTAAAGGGTTAAGCCAGTTGCAGAACAGCCGCACTCCAATGCATATCGCTGTACAGACATCACAAGACAAATACAAAATCAACAGTACAGCATTCCTCATATAAATGTTTCCCCATATTGTCAACATTGTACTGGCACTAATTTGTCTGTCTTAACCCTTTGACTTGCCCTATTTTTTCCCGATAAAAGGTAAATGTGTATGTGTGTATGTAGCATATGTATGTATGTATGTATGTATATATGTATGTATGCATAATTGCATATATGTATATATGTATGTATGTATGTATGTATGTATGTACGTATATATGTATGTATGTATATATATAATGTATGTATATATATATGTATATATATATGTATGTATATATAAATGTATGTATATATATATACATATATATATGTATGTATATATAAATGTATGTATATATATATACGTATATATATGTATATATATATATATATATGTATATATGTATGTATATATATATGAATGTATATATATATATGTATGTATATATGTATGTATGTATATATGTATGTGTGTATATATATTAGGGTGTCCCATGACAGCATTGAAAAATAATAATTGATTAAACTTTTAACGCAGTCCCTCTAAAAAGTTTCTTTATGGTCCGATAATAACACCTTCCAAATTTTTTGACATTTAAAAAATATTTAGGGGTCCCCCAATGCTCATAGAATTAGTGTAATTTCTCCTATTTTACGCGTGACATTTCTGAGTTTGACAATTTTCGTAGGATCACACTTTGATCCCATAATAACATGCGCAGTACCTTTAGAAAGCTCTTAAATAGTAGAATCTACAAACATATAGCCTTATTGTTTATGTGAATAAAGTTTTAAGTGTGAAGAAGATAGAAATCATGCAGAATAAAGATGTTTTCGCAGTGAAACTGCCGAACAAACCACGGATGACTTTCGAGCCTGAAAATCTGTCATGCACTGGGATTCCAAGCTGCTGCCTGACATCACTGGAGTAGACATGGGCAAAGTGGACAGATTGCCAGTCCTGATTTCTTCTCTAGTTGATGGAAATACCAAACTTCTGGGTGTGCCAGAGTTGGTCTCTAGGTCAGGACATGCAGCAGCGGTAGCAGTTCTGGACCTTTTAAAGTTGTGGCAGTGCAATGCATTTGTAATCGCCATGTGCTTTGACACAACGGCCTCAAATACTGGCAGAGTTGGAGTCTGCAGCCATCTAGAGACAGCCATAATCTGCTGTAGATGGCTTGTCGACATCACATGTTTGAAGTCCTGTTGTCTGACGCATTCGGTTATCCAGTTGACGGCCCGTGAATTACAGGGCATCCAACGATTTAACAGATTTGTTATTAACGTCTACACGTACATCCAATCGTGGTTCTCATGTTGAGTCCCTGCTGCAGTAAACCCATCAATGACATTCAACTAATCCAAAGGCTGCATGACTATGATGTTGTCGCTCTGCAATCCACAGGACTGAAGATGATGCAGCGTCATTCTTGATACCTAAGACAGGAGCCATCGACCATATCTCTGTTCTCTCAGCATCTGTCTACTGAAGAGAAAGCAGTTTATCTCGACAATGGGAGATGCTTGAGGATTGCAACTGGTTCAGTCTCTTTCCTGTAGATCAACGGAGTTATCTATTTCTTGAAGCTTCTTCCGAACTACTGCCATCGACGACAGTTTTCTTGATTTTCCAGTTGAAGAATGGTCGGAAAGTCAATCGTATGAGATCACATAATGAGTTTGTTAATTACTTGACCTGTGTGAATAACAATGCTGAACGTGGCGTAGCTCTGAAACAAAATTTCATTTCAACAATAACGAAGAACGAGGTTTCTTCTACAAGTTGTCGAAAAACATCGGCATGACTTTTCTAAGAACAATCGTGACAATCTTGCAGACATGTAGAATTGTAAATCGGTCCATAGCCATAGCTGTACCGCCTCTTTGGAACAAACTCCCACCAGTGCTACGACAAATATCTGATCCATTCCACGAACTCACCAAAACCTCACCTCTTGCTATCTTTCCACAGGTCTTCCACTCGAAACTGAAAACACTGCTTTTTCACAAAGTCTATCCCGATCCTATTCCTTCTCTTCCCTCACCTCCCTCGCCATTTCAACTCCAAGCATCATCCACCTTAGCCGTCTGACTGTCTGCCTGCCTGACTCACTGGATCTTGACCACCTGCTATCGATTCTGTTTTGATTAAGCGCCTGTGAATAAGTTGGTTCTTGCGTCTTCGCTTAATGGGCGCTCTAGATATCTCGAGTTTGCGATTACGATTAGAATGTAGATTGTAGAACTGAAGAATAAGCACCTAAAGGTGTAAGCAGTGATAAAGAATGAGCAGATGAATGTATGGAGGAGCTGAAACCATGGCTTGTTGCATTATCAAGGATTTGTAATAATGACTACCCTTAGCAATGAGTGCATAGCAGTTACTGATATTGCGAGTTTTGTACAATTTTTGCATTATTTGATCGTAAAACAATACCTAAGTATCGGATTGTATCCAATAAAGTTATATACTTGTAGATTCTACTATATAAGAACTTTCCAGTGGTATTAAATATGTTATAATGGGGTCAAAGGTTGGTATCTTACAGCGTTTAGAAATTGAACACGTCAGGCGCAAATTATGCCAATATGGCCCTATATGGGGTAAATGTAAGTGTCTTGGGGGACCCCTAAATATTTTTTAACTGTCATAAAACTTTCCAGTTATTATTATGGGACCATAAAGAAACTTTTTAGAGGAACTGCATAAAAAATTTAAACAACAAATATTTCTGGGACACCCTAATATATATATATGTATATATATATGTATATATATGTATATATATATGTATGTATATATATGTATGTATATATATGTATGTATATATATGCATATATATGTATATATATGTATATATATATGTATATATGTATGTATGTATATATATATGTATGTATATATGTTTATATATGTATGTATATATGTATATATGTATGTATATATATATGTATGTATATATATATATATGTATATATATGTATGTATATATATATGCATATATATATGTATATATATGTATATATATATATGATCCTCGGGATCATGTCACACCGACCCTCCGTGAACTACACTGGCTTCCCATACAAGCTCGCATCAATTTCAAAATCTGTCTTCTAATGTACAGAATCTACACAAACTGTTCTCCTGCATACCTTTCTTCACTTGTTACACCCTGTTCCTCTCTCCAATCCAGACGAGGGCTACGTTCATCGTCTCAAGGTGATTTTGTTGTGACACGATCACTCAAAAAACTTGGTAACAGGGCATTTGCGCTAGCCGGCCCGGCTGAATGGAACAAACTCCCTGTCTTTATCCGCAAATCCCCAACTTTATCGATTTTCAAAACTAACCTTAAAACACATCTGTTTAAGATTTACTATGATTGATTTTTCTGTTACACGCCTTTGTGCAAGATTCCAATTTTGTTTAGGCGCGCTATAAATAACAGTCTAATAATAATAATAATAATAATAATAATATATGTATGTATTAGGGTGGTTCTTAAAAATAAAAGTTTGAAACTAATGTTCGCCAAGGTTCCATTTGGTTCCATTCCATCCAGAAACATCACACAAAAAGTTGTATGAAAATATTTTAATATTTAGGACTGCCACAACACCATCAAAGTTTCACCCTTTATCAAATATAGGAGCACTCGAACAGTAAGCATAATAGTTGTAATCAACCATGAAAAGTGAACACTTAAACCAGGAATAAATTCAACTGCCTGTAGTAGGTCCAGATTACAGCACAATTACATTTATTGCATGCCTGGTTACTAGTGATTACACTGATTAATGATTAAAATTATTTATAGAGTTATTATTATTATTGAGGAAATGGTAAAAAGTTAATAACTTCAACAAATATGGGCATATTCTGAAAATTAACACATCATTTTATTCAGTTTTAAGAGCTCTTTCTAGCGGTATATTGCATGGCAGTTAATTAGTTTTCAATTAGAATATTTTACAAGAAAACCTACCATTTTCTCGAAAAACGCTTTGTCTCGTAACTTTGGCCCTCTGGTGGGGGCGGAAGACATTAATATTTTTATTTAAATTTTGAACAGTGTTTGATCCATGCCAGTAGGCAACTTTTGGTTGCAATCACTTTTCGAATTTCGAATTTTCGCTTATTTTACACTCCACTCTTTTGTGTATGCTTGTTCGAATAGATTTGTGGTTATCGGTCTCAGGAACTCACGGATCAAATACCACTAAAATGCCCAAAAAATAATAATAAACAATCAACGAGAACATAAACATTGTAGAAATTATTTTTAAGTTGTGCTTAAGTAAAATCATCCAGCTTTTCTGTTGAAAACTAAACATAGGTCCAAAAATGCGAATCAAATACTTATACTCGAAATGACGAAAATTATTTGTAAAAGTCAAAATTTCAAAGACGTTGTGGCAGTCCTAGATATTGTTCAATCCTGAAAATTTTTGGGCTACATTACTTCTAAACCAATTGGCACGGAATGCCGGGTTGGCGAAAGTAAACAACTGAAGTTTAAAATTTTCCATTAGAGATGCAACCACCCTAGTATGTATGTATGTATATATGTATGTATATATGTATGTATTTATGTATGTATGTATGTATGTATACATGTATACATGTATGTATGTATGTATGTATGTATGTATGTATGTATGTATGTGCGCTTTAAAGCGCGGTTGCCCGTCAAAGGGTTAATATATACTTTGAACTGCATATAAAATGCATATGTGTCCAAGATCGACAGTCGATGTATGCCCTGCGCATCAAGACGACACATGGTCTTGCTAATTAGGGAACAATGCAGGACTCACAAGACTAAAAAGAATTTGAAATTCTTAGTAACCTTTATTGAAAAAAACCAAAGTAAAATGAAGAACTAAATATGATAAGAACTCAGCTAGATATAGAAGTTAAGGGTGGCCAGGCAAGCAGGGCTGTATCTAACTTTACCGAAATATTTTTGATGACTTTTTACTCATTAACTGTTTCAAAGATGTTTTTGGGAGATCAACTACCAAATGCAAATGGGAGGACCATGGCCATATTGATTAGCCTCTGAATCCACCATTTCTGTGTAACAAAGCCCTATGGCAAAAAATAAACAGTTTACCATGTCAAAGTGATCTAATTGATGTGTACTTGAAAGATCTCCTAATGCTACGCAGTTGCTTTGTTCAGTATTTCAAACAAACTTAATTGAATTGTGCTCAACATGGTTAAATCACTTTTATACTAGCAGAAATGAGCAGCATGTTATTCACATATTTCAAGACAGATTCTGCAGATAGTGGAGAAAATTTACAGGACAACTAGTAACCTTGGCAGCACCACCAACACTGAATAAACTCATGAAACATGTCTTGCTATAAATCTTGCTAATATGCATTTTGCCACTCACACAAGTAATGAAAATTCATTAGAATGTTCTATTCAAAATAATGAAGAAGTATTGGACAGATATTCTGGTTAACCCTTTAGCCATTAGCTGTTTATGCTAGTGCTCCTACTCTGGCAATGCCAGTTCCAAGCCTGGGGAAAGGGCAAGGGTGATGCTAATTATCTTTGTTATGACACAGCATTGTTAAACAGCAATTAACCAAACAAAAACAAGCTCTTTTTTCAACAAGACTAAACTGTCATCTGTTTTTAAGTTTATTTAATTTGCTAATCTTTCATTCTCACACTACAAAGTTTACAATTCATAGGCCAATCACCCGAACATTTACTGGAAACATCAAAAAGGAATAGAATCAAATGTTGTCTGCACTGTTTGCTGGTGTTGCTCCCCCCCATGCCAACCTATATAAAGAAGAAAACAGAAGTCCTTGTAAGCCAGCCCAAAGACACAGACAGGGATATACAAAATTTTAGCGACTTCAATTTCTTGGCATCAGCACATGAGTGCAGATGGCTAGTCCTCTCCATTGCCACCTCTTCACTTACACTGTACAGTCAGTGCACTCATTTTATAACCACATTTGCTCATTCAGACTAAATCAAATTTTTGCTCTGAGTTGGGTCCCTTCACCTCAAAAGCACCCTAACACATGCAGTATTTTTCATATCTACGATTTAAAATTGTTGCCCAGCATAAAGCAAAACATGTCTGCACTAACGGATCATAGGTTTCATTGTATATGCTGTCATTTTTGTGTTCTATTGCACAGTACAATGTTGCCATATACTACAATAACCTATTATGTAACTTTGATACATAATACCTTACAGCTGTAAGTCAATCACATTTGTTCCAAATGTGTTGTTGGGGCCACCCATTTAGCAAGTACGCAGAAATCCGGAAAAATTGGCCGCCCTCCCCTCCGTGTACTTTCTAGCACCCCTCATCTGTATACGGTATGCTTGACACACACCCCACCCCACCCCGAATCCTATAGAATGGTCGGAGTCCTGATTGAATATTTAAAAAAAATTTATTATGATTTTATGATTTTTAAACACAATTTAATATAACTCGGTGAAGTAGTCTCTATATGCGAACGCGGCCAAGAAAAGGAACCGCTTGTCAAGAATGGACTTATTAACCGTTTCCATAAGCTTAAACCTTAAGGAAATGAGGCTAAAAAATTTCAGAACGTTTGGCCCAAAATTTAGGCACTTTTTAAAGAAAATATAAAATATCAGTTGGTAAGAAATCACCTATAGGTAAATGTTTAAACTGTCTCTAACCATCATGTAGGGTAGTAGAGTGTGTTATACAGCGAGTCTTAGCTGCAGGTGCAATAATTAGACGCAAAAATCAATAATAACGGTATTATGAAAAGACCATTTTTCCGGCTGTTCCAGTAAGTGACAAGTGGTCCCTTTTCTGCGCCAAGGCCACATATAACAAGTGTATCGACTGAACGTCTGCTGTACTAATAATAGACCAAATGCACAGACTGGTTTTAAAGTCAGGGCAGCAGCAGCAGCACGAACAAGCACCCCACCATCTCAAGTTTTGGGCCAGAGGCAGTCTGCAGTTTACGCCAGATTGAAGGATCCAAGGGGTAGGCGCCTAGACTGTCGGACTCACTGCAGAGCTGCATGATAGTTAATAGCAGTCAGAAGTCACGGATACACATTATACAAGTGTGTGATACCTCTCCCACAGTCCAACTTCTTTCTCCCTACAGAAATTTATAGGTTCGTCCAGGTCTCTTTGGGCCCCTTTCCCTTTTGGGGTGCCCCAAGGTTCTATCCTGGGATTGCTGCTGTATCTTCTCTATACTGCTGATTTCTGCCCCTTGCTGGCAACTCAGGGCTTCTGCACCAACTATTTGCCAATGATGTGCAAGCCTACATCCACACCCATTCAGCTGATGTGGTGGCTACTGTGAGTCAGATGTGTCTGACTATGGATGTCCTCTCTTCTTGGATGGCCTCCAATCAGCTTCTCTTAAATCCCTCTAAAACACAGCTTATTTGGTTGGGTGGCCATAGGCAACTTCAAGGTATCGACTTTCCCCAGCTTACCCTGCTCTTTCCTCACATAACCTTTTCCGTCACAGTTCATGATCTGGTAGTTATTCTTGACTCTGAGCTTACTTTGTCTTAACATGTGAACCTGATTGCACGGAGTTGTTATTATCAGCTTCGTCAGCTTCTCTCTCATGACTCGATCGTGGTCCTTGTTCATGCCTTTGTTTCTGGTCGAACTGACTACAGTAACTGTTGCTCCTAACTTGCTGGCCTTCCCCTTGGGGTCCTACAGCGACTATGTATGTATGTATGTATGTATGTATGAGCACTTGCTATAGCACCCCTTCAAGATTTCTACTCAGAGGCGCTCCCGACTAGAGCGCGGACACTGAATCGGAGTCTCACGCCAAAGCGCATGAGCAATTGCGAGTGAGGACTTGCCCAGGGGCCCTACGCAGCAGCTTAAGGTGGATTCGAACCCGCAACCCTCCGGCTGCAAGGCACCGAACATACCCTCTACACCACCGCGCCCCACACGACTAGATCGAGTTCCGCGCTTGGTTGCTCGGCTTATTGGGCAGCTTCCTAAATTCGCCCCTGTCGCTGCATACATGCGTCATGTATTTGCATTGGCTGCCTATATCTCAGCGGATTTCATATCGCATTGCTACTCTGGTTTCTCATTGCATTCTTGGCTGTGCTCTATCTTACTTGTGCAGTCTTCGTCACCCAGTGTCTGCCATTGCAGCACGTCGGGTGCTTCGCTCGGCGATGAGGGGTGAGCTCCTAGTTCCATGGGCTCACTTGGCTTTTAGGCAGCGCCGTGCTTCTTCGGTTTGTGGGCCCTACCATCTGGAATGACCTCCTGCTCAAGCTCTGCTCTTTACATGAGAGCCATCTGGCAGGGTTCTACAAGTCCCTCAAGTCTTTTTTCGATAGTCGTGGCTGGTCCAGGAGCACTCCTAAGTAGGTTCTTGAAGGGCACTATGTACATGCTCTGAATGAATGAATGAATGAATGAATGAATGAATGAATGAATGAGTAATTGTCTGATAGCTGAGCTGTGACTTATTTGAAGGAAGGTCAATATAGACAAATTATTGAGGTTTGCCCTTCCCCTCCCTTTGCTATGCGTACATACATAATCAATACACCCCCCCATACACAAGCATATGCAAGCAGATGCATTTGGGTTACCTGTTCATGCGTACGTACTATATGGATTGTGCTCTGAGCAGATTAAATGCAGTTCAATATTGCCACCACTCTGAGACAGGCATAAAATTAATACTTTCATAATTCTCAGATTTCTAATTTGCTGTTTTAGAAGAAGAAAAGGAAAACTAGCATCAGGTTCATGCATATGAAGGTAAGCAAGTAAATAGCGATGCTGGGGCATCCACTGTAGTTTGGATTGGAATGGTAAGAAACCTTTGGTTAATGCACAACAATCATTGGCATCTGTTTTTGCTTTGGACTTCATCTTTTTCTGAGTTTTCATTTCAACATTTCAAACATTTCTTCAATCTTGAGCAAAATTTCAAAACTTCAAAAAAGAACGGGACTAGCAAGTGGGAATAAAATTTAGAGCAACAGAGTTTTGAAATACATGGGAATAAGTGAGTCTCAAATCATCATTTGTCTCACAAAAGATTCTAAACTTCGTGAAAAAGTGTATTGCTATCAAGTATCACTTATAACAGTTACATATTTGCAATACATATGCGATACCAAAAATTAAAGTGGACTGCAGAAGAATGCGTGATACTATTAAATCAATCGGTAATGCCAAGCCAGAGTGATGCAATGTTCAGCTCAATACATATATCAATGCAGCTTCATCAAAGATTTACATATCCAAAAATAGTAAAATGAATTTTTCAAGCAGACGGCTCTATTCATCATGGGCCGACTTAATAAAGTGCAGTTATCTGTCACCTGTGAAGCCACAGGGCCGGAGTTATCAAGTTGCAGTAGAGTAAAGCATATAGAATAAATAGAATAACAAATTTCTTGAGTCTCAGAGCATACTCGGGTTCCATGCTCAAAGTCAACAGAATTTAGTGCGCTGTTACACAGGAACCCTGAAAGATTATCATGGCCTTGTGGGTAGGGTGACTGCTTACCTACCTTTTAATTAGGCATAATTAAAAGGACGCACTTGCAAGCCCTTGGAGGATTTATTATCTAATGATGGAGTGACCAGTAGTTGTACCCTCTAAGCAATACTGGGGTACATAGGTTGTATTTTACCAAAAGTTTGACACCACTAGGCTTGAGTACAAATCTATGCCACTTACCTTTTGTAAGGAGTTCATGTTGTTCTGGTGGAACATTCATTTTTAAGTAGCAAGGCAGTCAATCTGAAAATACAATATGCTACATGAATTATGATAATGCCTAAAATGTACATAATGTATATTTTAGGCATCTAACGTTCAAGGGGGTTTAGGTGCATGGTTAACACTCCAGCACGAAGAACAGAAGATCAGTTTGGATGTGGAATTGATTCCTGTTACCCTCCCAAAGGTTGATTCAGCCTTTCATTTGCCAGATGGCATTGATAAACTGAACTGAAGAACAGATGGGCACCTTGCATGGCTGCCATACAGTTAAAATTCAAATCCTGTAATAACTTGTAATCATCCATTCATACTATATCTTGTAATCATACTGCGTTCAGGTCAGTTTGAATCAATAAACAAAGATATTTATTGTTATTATTATTGTGACTCATCAACAGTCAATCCTGGGGCCATTTCTCTTCCTGCTATTTACTTAAGGCTGACAACTGTTGATTTTGCCAACCCAGGACGCCTGCATAGTCACTCGATATGCCATTACGAATTTACTCTGTCCACATCACTGAAAGTAACGAACAATCTGCTAAAAGCTAAAATTAGATTAATGCTAGACATGGCAACAGGGTTGCTGCTGTGCCATTCCATAGAGGATAGATTACTAACCGAACAACCCTTTATGGCCACTCTGTAAAACTTATTTGAGTTCAGTGTATGAAAACAAGAACAGCATTTGGTGAAGTGGATATTTACCACCAAGTTCCAGAACAATTTGGAATCAATCCAGGACACAGGACACACAAGGTTGATTCTGTGACTGTTCAGGCGAATCTGGAATGGTTGGCAGCCGTATATTATGCACTGCTGACATTGTTTGCATAGTCATGTCTTTTCAGATGACTGACTGATCGAAGGCTTCTGTTGTTCAGGTGTCACTGAAGTCAAGCATCTGATGCCACTCAAACAAGCTGATTTGTGACATTGTGGGCAACTGTGGGCACCTTCTTTGTTCTGTTCTTGTTCTGTTCCGTTTGATCAGGGTTCTCACTGCTTGGTTGGGAGTGAAAATAAGTGAGTTTCTCTTGAAGTTGTGCTGTTCAAGTTTTCCCTTGTGTTCTGTCATAGATGAAGTGCAATCGTATGCAGCTCCAATCCTCAAAAGCCCGATTCTTCTCTCTCTCAGACTGTCTAATTAGTCCACCTTCAATAAGATCAAACATCAGACTTCTCTGGTGATTGACCGATTCGAGATGGACTAATCAGACAGCAGCCCCTGTTCATTGGTGCAGATCCTAAAGTGATGTCCATGATCTTGTCCTTACCTTCAACAGACATTGCTAAATTGTCACACGTGACAGGACTCATGAAGACCAGATCATTCCTAAGACAACTGAAGTCCGTCTCCTAATCTCTCACAAAGGATGTGGCTCACCAACAAAGCTTGAATCCAAACAGATTTGACTACTGTAATGTCGCCTTCACTGGCTAGACACAGCACACATTTGTCTTCATGTGGTCATCAATGTATGTACATGTATCTGGGCATTTACAGAGCACATTTGAAGAGCCTCTTTAAAAAGTCTGCTTTTCCAGTCACTTGACTAAAGAAGTTCTACCACATCACACTTGAGTGTTGCAAGATCGGCTTCAGTGATTCACAAAAATTCATAAGCGTGTCAAATTTAAACTTTGCATTCTTGTATATGAGTGCCTATATCTGTGAACTATGCTAAACTTGCAGACTGCATTAGACCACTATCTGATAACTCTTATCAATTGCGGCTGCAATCACAAAGTCTGCTGATGTCTTTGTACCAACAATTAGGAATAAAATGGGTGATAGGTCCTAACAGCCCAACACTGCTTTGGCAAGAAGCACAGCAAGAGTCAAAGTACATGCTCGGTCTGATTCTTCTCTTTGCAGTGTTGTGGTTACCAGACATAGCCAATCATTTTGGAGTCCAGTTACAGCAGCACACCAACCAATATCCAGTTTCACATTATTCTGCCACCCATGAATCCATTATTATTTACAATCTTCACTTTACCAGCAGTCAGTCACACGACAAATCACTCCAGATTCCAGTTACGGCAGTACCCCGACAATATTGCTCTGTCACCCACGGATCAGTCAGGCAAAGTAAAACCTGAGAAGTGCTTCTCTTGTCTGCTTTTCTCCTGATTATGCCAACTCTGTTTTGTAGGTAACTCGTATTCTTGAAGTCAACAGGCAAACAAAATTCTCTCTCTTGTGTGGTGCTGCATGCATCTTCACAAACAAATTCCTTAATCCTACTTGGTCAGCTGCATTGGCTCCTGTAGAATTCAGAATAAGATTTAAACTGGTCTGTATGACCTGCAAATACCTTACAACAAGCACTTGTACCCACCTTCAACCACTAGTAGCTCCTGAGATCCCTCCCCTCAGTCTGTGACCTTCGGCTTGGGTCTTTTTGTTGAGCCTTGATATAGAACTGCAATCAACTCTTGTGCATTCTTTCAAACATCTGGATATCTAACTGCTCTTAACCTCGTGACTGACTAACCACACCTCAGCTTTGCAGTTATGTATGACTCTAAATTCATTAAAATGTTTCATAATGATGACAACAATGAGTGATAAAGTAGGAAAACAAGAAGCTGGATTAATAATTTAGTAAATTACAAGTATGAATATAATTATCCTTAAAAATAATACCAAGTGATATTATAAGAATTTACAGATTTTTATGTGAAATTAAAATTGTGTCTAAAAGCCTGTTTATTTGGCAAAATTGAATCCAAAATAACAGTTTACGCCTAACCACACTTGCATCAACAAGTTTGTCTAAAATAATGAGGGGCATGGGGGCCTTCCGGTGTTACGTAAAGCGTATGAAATGGGTCAGTTTTGTTTACATGTAAATTTGTTTCATGTTCAAGTCTTGAAGATTTGAAGATACTGAAGATTAAAATCTTTGTTTTCATTATGGAATTTCTTATAGTATTTCAGTTCTTAGTAATATTTTTAAAAATTCTCAAAAAAATTCTCCTCTGTCAGGCTTTTTTGGGGCAGTGCCCTCCTCAATTAATGGAAGGCACCATGCCCCAGCTGCCCCAGAGTCTACGCCTATGCCTACCTAACACCTCGTCTCTGTCATCTGTAGCCAAACCCATTCAGACAATAATTGTCCATTTTGAAAAGAGGTAAAAGGGACATTAGAATGTGCTGCCCTCAACTGTTTACCTTGGAATAACTGGTCATTAAGCAAAAGACAGTGTCTGATTTGCCAGAGGTCGGGGATGGACCCCAGCTTCTTATTTTGACCCCATGCTTCTAGCATTTGGCCAACCCCGGGCTAGGTAGGCTTGACCTCCTCATATTCATTACCCACAGTCCTACACAAAACGACTCCATAATAAAAGTATAGTCTCTATTATGACCAATCGGCCTGATACAAGTAGGTTGATTTGTGATACACTTTTTAAGGAATAAGGTTATCCTTTCAGACAACTTGGTCCTTCTTGGCCATCGTACTTTCATCTGCTTTCATCATTTGGTTACTATGACAGGCAGGGCTTATGAGAGGGGTGAGACTGGTTCATTGTTCTTGGGTCCGGAGGGCCAGGAGTGTTGATTTTTGGACATATAAAAAAGTAACAGTACATCCACTTGTGATTTTCCAAGTCTATTGCTGTTGTTGTCATCTCTAATTCTCTATGTATTACTTAAGCCTGAGGCATGTACCCGGGTATAAGAGCATAGCTCTGTCTGAAGTAAGGCAGACAGACAGATAAAAGAATGTAGGTCTACTATAGCTGCATAAATATGTAGGCCTAACTGGAGACAGGCAGTCAGATTATCACGTATTCCCGTGTACCGACTGGCTGGCTGACCGATCAAGGCCCTGCTGTAAGACTGCTAGCCTGCTGTGCCCTTCACATCATGTAGGTCAGTGCTAAAGCTTTCTTCCAAAGTCTCCTATAGACCCCATTACTTAAGTCTTAGATATAAAAAGTAAAAGTTGTAAATAAGCCATCCAAAATGTAGCCCTGAAAAGTTGGCTTTCTTGTGAAAATATCTCCAAATGACTTGGAACGAAAAGCTTTAGCTTTAGCAAAGCAGAATCCTGCTGCCCTTAATGGTCAGAATTTCATAGGGCCCATCCATAAATGACGTCACGTGATTTTGGCCGATTTTTGACCCCCTCGTCACACGTCGTCACAAAAGTAACACCCCTGAAAATGACGTCACAAAGCTCTGACCCCCCCCATTAAACCAAATTTCCATTTGATAATTAAACATGTTTCAAATCAAATTTAATCACATGACATTTGTAAAAAGTATTTAATGTAGCACAGCACTCTGATGTTGTATTAAAGGAGAAAGTCAGTTATTAAAAAGGAGTCGTTGGAAAGCTGATATTAGCACAAAATTAACTTGAATATTCATCATCTAACCAATTACTATAGATGCTCAAAATATTTTGTAGTAGAACAAAGCAAAATGTAAAGAGTAGAATTATCACAGTAACATATTCATTCCACAGAATGAAAATCTCTGATAGAATCATTAGAATTAAATGTTTAATATAAACAATTTATCAAAAAATTAACAGAATTGATGCTTCTCCATTCTCCCATGGCAAAGCAAAATGCTCCTTCATGGAACAAATAGGGAGAGCATTAATATTTTAAAATCTGATGGTGACCAAATATTTAAATAATTAGAAAATTATTAAAGATGATGCCCGTATACATTAAAATAATTAAAAAATAATGAAAATTCAGTACTCAAAATTAGTGATGTTATTTTAAAATTAAATTGTTGCTAATTGTTAAATTTAATAACATAGACCTGATGTGACGTCACACTTCTCAGACCCCCACCCCATGTCACACATCGTCACAAATTTCCGACCCCTAGGTGCGTGACGTCATTTATGGACGGCCCCATAACAGAAATGCAACATTTACCCTCTGTACATAGGCAAATTTTGGATGTGCTCAGTTAACACCATTGGACCTGTTGAACCTTTTAACACAGTAAATCTTTCTGAGCTATTTCCAAATGTTTGTCTCGGCCTACATCAGTGTTATTTCTATTAACTGTAACTGTAACTGAAATAGCAAAATAACTGAAAAATGTTGGTCAGTTAACTGTAACTGTAACTGAAACTGAAAAATACTGAATAACTGAAACTGTAATAGTAACTGAAAAACAAAAACTGTATAACTGAAAAATAACAAAAGTTAACTGAAAAATAAAACATGAGTGTTTTTCTTACTTACTTTTTGAATGGTAATCCTACTCTAGTCTACGGTCAGTTTTCTATACTCATTTCACTTCTAGTTTCTTTTCAGTTTTCTATGCTAGTTTCACTTCTGGTTCCTTTTCAGTCTTCTATGCTAGTCACTTCTGGTTACTTTTCAGTTTTCTATATTCATTTAACTTCCGGTTCCTTTTCCTTTCGTTATGTTGTCGTTGGCGCTAAACCATAAATTCGTAAAACAATCCACAACTACGAGAATAATGTTTAAGCCAAGTAGTGGTCGAAAAGTAGAAACTGGCGTGTGGGAACATTTTGTTTATGAAGCCGCAGACGACAAAAGTCGATGTTGTGTTCGCACTGTTGCTTTCAAGGATGCTGAAAACAACGAGTGTGGCACACTAATTGTCGGAACAGAGCAAGTGTTAATCTGGAACGTCGTGTTTTCTTTAAAGTAAACCGACAATACTTTGATTTGCTGTGTAAATATTTCAGGTAACTGTTCAGAATACTTGTGGTCAGTGTGTCATTAGTCATGACTTGTGAAAAAATAACTGATGCTATAACTGAAAAATAAAGAGAAATAACTTAAACTGTAACTGAAAAATAAAAAAAATAACTTTTAACTGAAAAATCTGATTTCAGTTAACTGTAACTATAACTTTAACTGAAAAATCATAAATTAGATAACTTTAACTGTAACTGTAACTGAAAAACCATAACTGAAATAACACTGGCCTACATATACTGTTGACAATTCCAGCAAGAGTAACCTCTGCAGAGAGATCATTCAGCAAACTCAAGCTGATTAAGAATTTTTAAGGTCTACAATGTCTCCAGAACATCTTGTGGGTTTGGACAGGTTGAGTATTGAGTCAAATATTGCCAGAAAATTGATTTTGACACTGTTGTCACAAATTTTGCAGAAAAGGCCAGGAAAGCTCCTTGTTAAGTAAATAAGCCTACCGGTATTATGTTCATAGGCGTAGCTACATGGAGGCACGAGGAGGCATTTGCCTCCTCTTGCTTTTGTTATATAGTGGAGCTTCAATTGACCAATGACGCAAATGACCATGATTTTGCTAATGGTCTGTGAAGTTGCCTCCTCTTGAATTGAAGTCTTGTTAGGCCCGTGTGTTTTCTTGGAAAACTCTTGTTACTACCCCCCTCGAAAATTGGTGTAAACCTGTCGTTAGTATCTCCCCTCCCTCGAGAAATTCTTGGAGAACTGCATGGTCGTTTACTACCCCTCGAAAATTCTCTGAAAACTCTCGTTACTACCCCTACCCCCCTCGAAAGTTCTTGGAGATCACTTGCTACTCTCCCCCCCCCGGGTCGTCAACTTTTAAAATATCATCTTGGGTATCCCCGAGAACCCTCCATTCGCCCCCACAGCAAGGGGAGTAGATTAAACACTGGTTTCTAATAATGTCTAAAAAAAGGTCATTGGGAAAAATATGCACTGGTCTTGCTTGCACTGGTCTGTGAAGTTGCCTCCTCTTGAATTTAAGTCTGGCTACGCCCCTGATTATGTTTTTAAAGTATGAACATATTATTCTTATTTGTGGCTTTGTGACAGTCGCCAGGGTGTGGTTGCTACCCATTTTTTCTTTTAATTGAATCTTCATAATTCCATTTGAAATTTCTTATGAAGCAAAGGCACACAGTAACAGCAGGTAATTGTTTTGTTAACAAAAGTTGCATTGTACTATAGCAATTTACAAATCGTGCTCTGTAGTCTTTGCATTCTATAATATATATATATATATATATATATATATATATATATATATATATATATATATATATATATAGGCCTAAATATTTATATTTATGATGGTTGTTGGGAAGAAAACAGGAGGGATGCTGGGAAGGCAACTCTCTCCTGGTTGGCCGTCCAAAGTTGGTCTCTTACCTCTCCAGTCTGTGCCAAATGCAGGGACCCAAAAACATTAATGCGGTTTAGTAAATTTTTATCATTTCTATTGATTTCCGATCCCCTCTGCTTCTTTTTTGACAAATCAGACCCTGGCAAAAGATGAGCATCATAATCATTATGTGCTCTGCAAACACTTCTTCTGCCCTGTTCTTCAGCTCAATTCAAAGGAGGACTCTGAATGCACATCAACTGTCAACCATGGTTTGGAATTTGTTGGTCACACCCTCGATCTGCACGTAGACATGTAGGCCCTACAGAGGGTGAGCGAACAGAGGGTGAGACAGTGCGCTGAGACCGTCTGGCTACATTTGCATACAAATGAACCTGTCATTCTTTTAGAAATATACATGTAACATCATTTAGGCTAGTGACAAGCACTGTTTTAATAATTCAAACATGTTCGTGCTGCTGCTGCTGCTGCTGATGATGATGATGATGACGACGACAACGACGATGATGATGCTTTCAATGCAGAAAATACGATAGTGATAACGAATTGATGCCGACATCAACTATTATAAGTAGCCTTGAAATCAAAACCTTTAAGAACATAACAACGCAATGTCGGTCTCTTGCAAAAAACCCAGTTACGATGTTTAAATCGCCCGAATTAATTATATATATACAGACCAATAAAACGATCTTCGTCTCAACGCTTTATTTTCCGTTTCCACAGC
>JACEVL010000124.1:3255000-3257500 GCA_020284085.1 Aporrectodea caliginosa | reverse complement strand
ATTACCCGCTGTGTAAAACGAAGCGATGCTGGTCTGCTGCGCGCGGAGGCGATGCTGGTCCGTTTGCGGGCGAAGTTATTAGGCGTGTAATACTTAGACCCGCCGATTACCCGCTGTGTAAAACGAAGCGATGCTGGTCTGCGCGCGTGGAGGCGATGCTGGTCCGTTTGCGGGCGAAAGCATCGTTATTAGGCGTGTAATACTTAGACCCGCCGATTACCCGCTGTGTAAAACGAAGCGATGCTGGTCTGCTGCGCGTGGAGGCGATGCTGGTCCGTTTGCGGGCGAAATCATCGTTATTAGGCGTGTAATACTTAGACCCGCCGATTACCCGCTGTGTAAAACGAAGCGATGCTGGTCTGCTGCGCGTGGAGGCGATGCTGGTCCGTTTGCGGGCGAAAGCATCGTTATTAGGCGTGTAATACTTAGTACCGCCGATTACCCGCTGTGTAAAACGAAGCGATGCTGGTCTGCTGCGCGTGGAGGCGATGCTGGTCCGTTTGCGGGCGAAATCATCGTTATTAGGCGTGTAATACTTAGACCCGCCGATTACCCTCTGTGTAAAACGATGCGATGCTGGTCTGCTGCGCGTGGAGGCGATGCTGGTCCGTTTGCGGGCGAAAGCATCGTTATTAGGCGTGTAATACTTAGACCCGCCGATTACCCGCTGTGTAAAACGAAGCGATGCTGGTCTGCTGCGCGTGGAGGCGATGCTGGTCCGTTTGCGGGCGAGATCATCGTTATTAGGCGTGTAATACTTAGACCCGCCGATTACCCGCTGTGTAAAACGAAGCGATGCTGGTCTGTTGCGCGTGGAGGCGATGCTGGTCCGTTTGCGGGCGAAATCATCGTTATTAGGCGTGTAATACTTAGACCCGCCGATTACCCGCTGTGTAAAACGAAGCGATGCTGGTCTGCTGCGCGTGGAGGCGATGCTGGTCCGTTTGCGGGCGAAATCATCGTTATTAGGCGTGTAATACTTAGACCCGCCGATTACCCGCTGTGTAAAACGAAGCGATGCTGGTCTGCTGCGCGTGGAGGCGATGCTGGTCCGTTTGCGGGCGAAATCATCGTTATTAGGCGTGTAATACTTAGTACCGCCGATTACCCGCTGTGTAAAACGAAGCGATGCTGGTCTGCTGCGCGTGGAGGCGATGCTGGTCCGTTTGCGGGCGAAATCATCGTTATTAGGCGTGTAATACTTAGACCCGCCGATTACCCGCTGTGTAAAACGAAGCGATGCTGGTCTGCTGCGCGTGGAGGCGATGCTGGTCCGTTTGCGGGCGAAATCATCGTTATTAGGCGTGTAATACTTAGACCCGCCGATTACCCGCTGTGTAAAACGAAGCGATGCTGGTCTGCTGCGCGTGGAGGCGATGCTGGTCCGTTTGCGGGCGAAATCATCGTTATTAGGCGTGTAATACTTAGACCCGCCGATTACCCGCTGTGTAAAACGAAGCGATGCTGGTCTGCTGCGCGTGGAGGCGATGCTGGTCCGTTTGCGGGCGAAAGCATCGTTATTAGGCGTGTAATACTTAGTACCGCCGATTACCCGCTGTGTAAAACGAAGCGATCGCTGGTCGGGTCGGTCGGTCGGTCGGTCGGTCGGTCGATGGGTCCGTCGGTCGGTCGGTCGGTCGGCGGTCGGTCGGTCGGTCGGTCGGTCGGTCGGTCGGTCGGTCGGTCGGTCGGTCGGTCGGTCGGTCGGTCGGTCGGTCGGTCGGTCGGTCGGTCGGTCGGTCGGTCGGTCGGTCGGTCGGTCGGTCGGTCGGTCGGTCGGTCGGTCGGTCGGTGCTCGGTCGGTCGGCCGGTCGGCCGGCCGGTTTGGCTACCTTAAGAAAGTCGGTAGTTACTCCCGCCGGTTACGCATCGGTGGGCTCTGTCGGTCGATGCTGGCCTCCGGCCGGCCGGTTTGGCTACCTTAAGAAAGTCATAGTTACTCCCGCCGTTTACCGAGCGGCCGGCCTGTCGGTCGATGCTGGTCGGCCGTAACCGGCAGGCGATGCTGGCCGGTCGGTCGGTTTGTCGACGCTAACCGAGCGGCCGGCCTTCCGGCCGGCTGTTCGGTTTGTCCACGCTCCGAGCGGCCGGCCTCACGCTGGTTGCTCCGAGCGGCCGGCCTTGACGGCCGGCTTTTTGGCTACCTTAAGAAAGTCATAGTTACTCCCGCCGTTTACCGGCACGGAGGCAGGAGGCAGATGCTGGCAGGTCAATCAGTCAGCAAGTAAGTACGTTCATGTATTGGGTAGGTATGTAAGTAAGCAAGTAACACCAGGTGTCCATGTAGGTAAGTCTCTATGTATGTAAGTAAGTCAGTCAGTCAGTCAGTCAGTCAGTCAGTAAGCAAACAAGCAAGCAAGGAAGCAGGCAACCCAATCGACACAGCCACTGCACAGAAGGAACACACACACGCACGGAGAAGGTTGGCCGCCGAAATATACGCCAACAGAACACCTACGTCCGACACACAGACGAGAAGTATCGTTCTCCAGGTACATTC
>JACEVL010000124.1:3242500-3250000 GCA_020284085.1 Aporrectodea caliginosa | reverse complement strand
CGTAAGGGGGAAATTTGTTTTTAAAACACGACACATTTTGTCTAGACAATTCGCACAGAAATCCTTAACTGTTATTCAATGGGCACAATTTATTAGTACCTCGTAATGGTGGCAATCAAATATAACTCAAGGTTCAGCCAATATAGCTGGTCTATGTGTCACAATTGAACCCAAGTCATTATGCGCGATTTCTCGTGAAACCGTACGCCGACTTATGGTACCTTTTAGAAACTTTAATAGGGCCCACACATGTGCAAAAGTTGTTTTTTGTGTGTATTAAAATGAGCAGCTTCTAATAATTTATTCTGAGTTTTTTAGCTCATTTTTACTGTTAGACTTAACAAATAACAATAATAATTAAGAGATATTGAAAAAAGAAAAATTCTTTGGCATTTGTGGGGGCCCCTCAAGTGTGGGGGCCCCTGTTCGGCCGAACATGACGAACTACTGCCTTAATCCGCATTTTTGCCAAGAATGTTTTCATTAATCAAGAACGAAAGTCAGAGGTTCGAAGACGATCAGATACCGTCGTAGTTCTGACCATAAACGATGTCGACTGGCGATCCGCGGACGTCGCTTCTATGACCCCGCGGGCAGCCTTCGGGAAACCAAAGTCTATGGATTCCGGGGGAAGTATGGTTGCAAAGCCGTGCGTCCGATCGCGTCGTCGTCTTCGTACGACAAACCGATAAACACTCTTGGCGGTGGATCACTGGGTTCGTGCGTCGATGAAGAGCGCAGCCAGCTGCGTTAATTAATGTGAATTGCAGGACACATTGAACATCGAGATCTTGAACGCATATTGCGGCCTCGGGCACTCCCGAGGCCACGCCCGTCTCAGGGTCGGTTGAAAATCGAATCGCGGGTCGCTCTCAGCCCGCGCATTGGAGCGTCGCAGCGTGGCTGCGGTCGCGTTTCGGCCTGTGGCCGGTGTACGTTCATCGCGAGTTCCGGTTGTCGGCGGCGGACAGTTTTCTGCCCGTGCCAGCCGGTCGGTCGCGCGTTTTAGCCCGACGCCAGCCAGCGATGTCACTCGTCCTATATACATCGGCTGCACGAAAGTATTGACTTTTACACAACACTGTAATATTATACATGATCATATGCATACGTGTCACTTTAAGGCGTGTATACTATAACCGACGCGTTACACATTGTATATAATAGTTTAATTAAAGACTACACACCGTTCGTGCCAATAGAGAGACCAGCAGATAGCCGAAGTCAGAGAAAGCTGGATGGTGAGACACACGCAAAGACTGACAAATAAAGATGTAATTTATTTTAAAACTATCAAATTTGGTGAGTCTTGCTGCTTGAGCTTAGTGAAATATTTATAGTCTTTCTAATATCCAGATGATAATTTCGTAATTTAATCAGTTGACCTTCAGTGATTCATGGGTATAGTGAAAAAAATTAATCGCAAAATTTTTTAACGCGTTAATCGCGGGCGTTAACGGCGATTAACGCGCAACCCTAGAAAAAATTGATCTGAAAATTTTTTTTTAAACGTACGACAATTTATTTTGTTTGAATCGTGGGTATAAAGAATGCCTCGAAAATATTGATCCAAAATAAAGTACGACAATTGCACCTCAGTGAATTGTCTCTGGCGGCGTCAGATAATTCGTTACAGACAGCCTTATCTTCTTTACAAAAGTACATTTTTTTAAATCGTGCTTGATAGTATTCTAAGAGCAGAATCTTGCATACACCAAATGTCTATTAATTCATATTCATGCTTGGTGAAGATGCCAGGACACGAGTTGATTATTGCATTTGTAGATGGATACCAGCAGGTTAATTGTTCAGAGGTGTAATCCCAGGATCGTTGTTTGGGGATACTGCAGAAAGATTGGAGTTGTAAATTGTAATAACGGGGGTGGATGTGAGAGAAAGACAAGGATAAATTAAAATTTTAGAATAAGTTTAATAATCATGATTTTTTATGGAGTGTATGGGTTGGTTATGATGCTTGGGTATTTGATTTGTTGTGGTGAGAGTATGAGAAGATTTTGGGTAAGGTTGGAGGGTAACTATATTATTATTCGATGGGGGTTTGTGGGAAGCGTTGAGATAGAGGGTTCGTTGTCTTGAAATAAAAAGTTAGAGTTTTATTATTCAGGCACTATGGGGATATATAGGAGACAGGCAGGGAAAAAGATGAAAGATTAATGAAGAGAAGAATTGATTCAATGCGGGACCAACGGTTAACTATGATATTAGGAAGTATACGGGGTGAGAAGATTGGCAGGTTATAGGATCGGATAAAATAGTAGTAGGTTTTACAGGTTATGTTAAAGTGACATGGGGGCATGTTTGTTTGATGTCTAGGATAGATAAAAAGCGGATTTTGTGAAAATACGTTTTATAAGAGTTTGGGTAGGAAGGTAGCAGCAGAGGGATTGTTTGATGGAAAGAAACAGTGGTTTTTAGAAAACAAAGAATATTAAGATTAGATAATTTATTTTAAAGAGTCATTGGGGAGGGACTTGATAGGGTTTCGATAGAATATGCGATGATAAATCTGGTTGTACATTTGCTTGATTCGAAAACCTTCTTTACACGTCGTTTGTGGTAGTATTAGATGATGATAATAGCATTATTAATGTTTGGAGAATCGATGAATGATGGTATTATATTTATTTAAATCAGGGCATTTTTAATAGCACATGATAATATCATGCATACTAGGAGGATGGGGGACACCAGTGCTATGTATTGCAAAAGCCGGAGAGTTGTTTTGAGGAGAATCATGTGGAACAGTATTTGATAATTGTGACAGCGACTATAGACTATAGCGACTATAGACTATAGAATGATGCTAGAAGCCGACAAGGTGATTGTTTGAGGGAATATTGGATGATGGAGTTTCAAAGATATGTATCTTCAGTATTAAGAAAGTCGAAGAGCACTTTTTGATAAATAGGGAGAGATTAGATTGAATGACAGCAGGGCCGGATTTAGGCATGGGCTCCAGCCCAGGGGCCCCCACCACTTAGGGGCCCCACCAGTTGCAATTTTAGTTTTTTTGTACCTTCACTGCGTGCGCTATCTGATTCAGGAAGTGATTCTATGAGTGACTAGTCACTGGATCTGAATCAGTGAGTGATCGGCTTCTGAATGACCACTGTTCTAAATAAGGATAATTTTGAAATATCCGGTTGATATTGTTCACGAATAGCGCTTTAAGCGTGGCATCTTGAGCTGTTGACAGATTATCTTACTGTTAACTCAAGCTCAGGTCATCTACAGTGTAAGAGATATTTCCAACTTCCAAGTGTTCGGTCTGCATGCAGCAGACAGCGGTGCAGCGGAACCCGTGCACAAGCCAGAGTCCTGAGTTCCACCCCACCACTGGCATCCTACTGCTGGGTGGAAGGCAGGGCCGCATTAAGGGGGGGGTGCTAAGGGTGCTGCAGCACCCGGGCCCGCATGCAGTTTTGAGGGGCCCGCATTTTCTGAAGTGATTTTTTTAATGTGCTTGAACCAGGGCCGATAAGAGGGGAGTCAGTAAGGGGTTGCTATCCCGAGGCCCTGTTCTATGGCAGGGGCCTGGAAATAGTTCAAACTGAAGAAACTTGTGGGTTTTGTTTTGGCCTAATGCAGTAGGCCTATGTAGGCCCTACATATATATGACGGATGCTTCATGAAAACATGATACACAGTTCCACATAGGCATACATATGTTGTGTGTATCTGGGTCGCCTGGTGGGTCTAAGAATTTGACCCACAGTAGAAACGAACACAGTTGTACATGAAGATACGCGTCAATATACGGCCAAGGATGATTTTCTTTTTTGCGTACAGGCACAGCCACTGCATACCCTTTACTATGCCTGTACCATCCACGGATTCCTTGATTAGCCGGTCAACAGACTTATCACTCATAAGAATGATTTTGGATTAGCTGTTGGTGCAAAGTTAACTGATGCAGACAAATTTCGATTTCTAACTGAATTCTATACTCCACCAGAATCGTATCAATTCGCATTAAGGTAAAATGATAATCCTAGATACGTCGTTATAAAGGCTGTCAGACGATTTCGATTATTTCGGTCAAAACTTCTGTGGTCATATTATAGTTGAATTACTTGAATTTGATAAAGACTGTGTCTATCAGTATTTTGAGATTCTAGAATTGACGGTCCGCCTAGAATTGATTCGGCTATTGGTTTTCTGGCAGGCATAGAATCTTTTTACTGGATGTAAATTTATTAATTGAAATTTGAGTTATTAGGCTATCAAAATGAATAATTCTTTAACTTAATGCTGGATGTAAGTTTCATAATAAAATTGATACCAAATTAGCAATATTTGATATTATATTCCATTAAGTTGATGATGAATTAGAAGATAAATTATCATAAGAACTCTGGAGCCTAATAAGGAAAGAAAGACTAGTGAAAGTCAGAAATACAAACGAGAGACAGACGCTTCTTCAAAGTCTTGCATTTTCAATTTTATAAAAAAAAGCAAATGACGCAGCAAATCAAGCTGACAATATCTTTACTAGTATGTATACAGTAGTAGTAGAAGTGAGTTGATGATCATGGTACAGGGCGAGATGTGCAGATAGTAATGTAACATTAATTGTATATTGTGTCTTTAGGCAGTTAATAGGGCCTACTCATTAGTAAGCATGATATAGATATGTGCGTGGTGGACCGGTGGTTGTCAGAGGGGGGCCCACACTATTACCACAGCACCGGGCCCGCACTAGCCTGAATGCGGCCCTGGTGGAAGGTCCTGCAGACAGTGGGTATTCTGTCTTAGCTACAGCGTTCCGTTCCGCTGGTGCTTTTGACCTCCAATGACCCGAATTTGCCCATACATTTGCAGTATGCTGTCATTTATGTGCTGGTAGTGGCTTTGAGACACGCAGTCCTATATGATTCTACCTTTATGTGTGAATTGTACATGTATCAGGCCATACAACACAGTTTGAGTTTGCAAATCAGTATTACTTAATAAAATTTGAATAGTCTAAGTAATTTCAACAGACAGACAGGAACCGAATTGGAGATCGGCATAAAGGGCACTAATCGGCCTAGTGGCTCTCAAAAACGCACGTTAAGTAAAGAAAAATCACCTCAAAAGGAGAAAGTAGCGTATACTTGCAAAGACACCTTGTATTACTGCTTTCATTCAAGCAACAGCTATAAGTATATCTGCTGTCAGTCTGTCACCGTGGATGATGGTCAAAATGCAGGCTCCTCTGAGCCTGGTGTCACTGGTGCATGCTGTACAGTGTAGTTGTTGTCGAACAATCGCCAGCTCAACAACGTCCCCTCTCAATCGGGTCTGAGGCAGAAATTCTGTTAGAAAATAGACCTTATTATGTCAAGAACAAAATGAAAATCGAAAACGCTCTAGAAGGTGATATAGTAGAGGATATTGGATTATGGCCTGAACATCTAACACAGGAAGTCATCAATTATTGGGCAAAGATTGATTCGACCAGTCTTTATAGCACTGTGACAGTGAAGTGCTGATGCAACACTCGATGTGTCAAAGTTTCGGATTGACAATTTTCTACCTATCATCGACCAACTGAGTTGACAAAAAGGTTACCATCATACGAACTATTCGGCTCAAGGTTTGGTTTTCTATCTAGGCTTGAATCTTGTAGTGATGAAGAAATACACAACTCAACGAAAAACCTCGTAGCAATATATAGGCTATGGCGATGACCTTGGCAATGAGCTCATGCAGTCTTCTTGTTTTGTCAAAATGCTTAAAGGCAAGACAGGTAGCGCAGGCCTCAGCTTAAGTCGGGAGTACTTGTAGGCTACCAATTAAAATTTGACAAAGGTGTTCATTTCCAACTGTTGAAATTATGAATGTAGGCCTACTTGGTGATCATGGTCACAAACTGTAGTGCCGAACGCTAATTTTCTAAGATGAAGATAATTAAGAACTGCAGGCTTCGCACAACTATGACGCATCAAAGACTTAGCCACCTTGCAGTGTTGAGCATATAGAGTGATATTCTACACCAATTGGATTTTAATCAGTTTATTGATGACTTTGGCAACAGAAAAGTGCCCAAAGTCTCTATTGGGTCTATTCAAATTTAGGACTAACTGTTGCCTTACTGAGCTAATTAACTTACTCAAACTATATGTTTTTAGTTTGGAGGTTCCGCTTATCACTATTTTTACTTTGTTTGTTTGTCTGTGGGCCTATTAAGTATGACTTCTATGAAAAACTGGACAAGAAGCTTAAAGCTTATCCTTTTATTTTCTATTTGAGAAATTTGTTAATACCTATTAATATAATAGAAGACACTTTATTTATCAGCAAAATGATCTTCACAATTTATTTTTACTTATTATGAATTTTAAAAAAATTAGCTAACAGTAGGCAGGTCCTTGTCTTTCTTTTAATCGTAGGACCTGTGCAACAGAACAAGTGTGTCACCAACTCTTCTTCTTTCCTTAGCTCAACGTTATCTAAACTGTTGTTAGAATTAAATTGACACAGATATTGTGAATGTTTCTTCTTATTTCAAACACATTTGTTTAAAACTCAACACTTCAATGTCAGTGTTCTTCATCAACACAACTCAACTGTAACTCCTGCATAGGCTGCATTAAAACAACTGTACTGTTCAAAAAGACTGCGTCACAAGTTTAAACTTTGGCGCCAACAAACAGGTGTCGAGTGTCAGCCAATGCTCGCTAGCCGCCCGATAAAATATAACGTATATATATAGTTGCATTGGCCGCCTAAATAAACCTGACATATTATATATATACACGGTAGTTCAATGAAAATTAAGCCAAACTTTGTATTTCATATAAGTACTTCTAACATGAAAACAGTATTTAATATTTTTGTGAAGAAACTCTCAGTAGTATGGTTTGATTATTTAATGAAAGAAGATGTTCAAAATGTTCTCCTTCTGCTTGCACGCAAGCCTGGAGGCGCTGGCGTGATTCTGCAACAGCATCGTCGATTATCCTCTGATCCAGACCATCCCACACTTCCAACAAGCGTTGCTTCATATCGTTTACATCATGGATTGCTGTCTGGTAGACTTGCTCTTGCATGCTTTATAGTCGACAGGATTTAGATCTGGACTGTTCAGAGGCCATAATGTTGGAGAAATGAAGTCTGGTGTCTCTCTTGTTAGCATTTCGATGGTTTCCCTGCATGGCTCTGTGGGCAAAACAGCCTTCTGGGGTTAGACTTCTGATAACAGATAGAAGATGCTGTGACAGCAGAACGTTAAGATAATAGACTCAGTTAATTTTTACTCCAGGATCAATGAAGACCAAATGGGAACGACCAAGCGTTTGGCTTACTTTTTATTGAACCACCGTGTATAGAACTTATTAACACCTGTTCTCATTATATATTCAAATCGTTTTTTCACATTACCTCCTTCCCTTTCTTTGGATTGAGCAAATTAAACTTAAAAATTTGCGAAATCATTATGTACTAAATTATGAAATAAACTTAATAATGTACAATACAATAAAATAAACAATCTTA
>JACEVL010000124.1:3107500-3215000 GCA_020284085.1 Aporrectodea caliginosa | reverse complement strand
TACAAAACTTCTTAAAACATATTACATTATTTCAGTAAATATTCCTTCCATTCAGTAGACAAATACCATATACCAAAATAACACACTTATTCAGCCATGCACATATATATACAAATATATGCACTTTACACCTTTGCAAAATCATTTACATTCAACCCACCAAAAACAAATTACAACACCAACACCTACACCTACTATCCATCCATCCATCCATCCATCCATCCATCCATCCATCCATCCATCCATCCATCCATCCATCCATCCATCCATCCATCCATCCATCCATCCATCCATCCATCCATCCATCCATCCATCCATCCATCCATCCATCCATCCTTCCTTCCTTCCTTCCTTCCTTCCTTCCTTCCTTCCTTCCTTCCTTCCTTCCTTCCTTCCTTCCTTCCTTCCTTCCTTCCTTCCTTCCTTCCTTCCTTCCTTCCTTCCTTCCTTCCTTCCTTACATCAACACCTTCTTCACAAATGGCATTTATAACTCTCATACACCATCCAACAATTACTTCCAATGAAAACATTTCATTTACCACAGTCTTCATAGGGCCTACTCTTCCAATTCTTTAATTGTTATAATTTTTCTGTCTTCAGTCTATAAATAATTGAAATCTTGCGATCTTCAGTTCATGCTCTCAAATAGCATTCCCAATATACACCACCATTCTCCATTTCATGTCATCGGCAAAATCATCATCAAACAATAACAGTCCTTTCACTTCATATGCAAATCAGGGCCTCCTACAGAAATATGACATAGACAATTCTTCATAGCAATATTATATACTGTACTCTTTATGTCTTGCAAAATTTAAACATACTTCATAACCTACATGCAGTAAACGGCACAATAGTATTTTCAAAGTAGATTTCCATTTTCAAAATATAAACTAACTGACAACTTTTATTTCCAGAAGCACAATGCATATAACAATTAACAACAATTATAACTTCACTATTACATATCGGTGCATTGCCTAGGGAACAGGGGAGACCCAAAAGGGGCACAAGCCCCGCTTAATTAGGGTCACCCTTTTTAGCAATAATCATTTCTGGCTGGTTAGTCAGTTCAAAGAAAGAAAGGTTCAACTCAATAATGTTCTTAACTAAATAATAACATTGCAATTTAATAAGAAGATCAATATCTAAACAATTCGATGAAACAGTGTTAAATGAAGTATGGTTAATCCTTCAAGTAACTATTCCACAGCTTCTTAAATTGGGTGGATGTGGGTGCATTCCGAATACTCATTGGTACTGCATTCCAAATTTTTGGACCACTACAACAAATTGAAAATCTACGATCATTAGTGCGTGCATATATGACATATAAACCACCAGAAGAAGACCTTGTACAATGACCATGCATCTCTACTACCTTTGTTAAATTTCTTGAAAATGAATCAGGCAGCAAGTTATTTACAAATTTATACATGAAATTACCCAGTTGATAGCAATTTCTGTTTTCAAAGTTCATAATATTATATTCTCTGTATCTGTATGCCGTGTGGGCATTAAAGGGATACCTTGCAATAATTCTAATAGCTCTTTTCTGCAGAACCAGAAGACATTTTCACCTAGTAGAATAGTTCGAGGCCCAGACAATATTACCATAATCAAAATAGGGATTGATTTGTGTATAATATAAATTCCTATGAATATGAATTGGGATAAGGTAAGATATTCTCGCTAGTATACCAAGGTTTCTGGAAATTTTGCCAGCAATAATATTAATATCTTCAGTCCAAGTCAGACATTCGTCAATACATACACCAACAAATTTAGTGGATAGGGTTTCGGACAGGGCAATTCCATCAATTGACAACTTTGTCTGGAGATCCGGGATTCCTTTCTTCGTAGAATGGAATAGTATAAAGCAGGATTTCTTTATATTCAGTGACAGGTGATTGGTCCTAAAACACTCAGCTAGAATATTTAATTCAGTATTAATTATTTCAACGAGTCTGGGTCAAGAATCATGTGAACAGAAAGCATTCGTATCATCAGCAAACAAAATAACTTTAAGCACAGCAGAACCATTGGGAAGATCATTAATATACAATAACAACAGTAGCGGACCGAGGTTTGAACCTTGCGGGACACCAATTTCTATCGGTTTTCTAGAAGATAGGGTCCCATTACATAGCACCTGTTGATACTTATGCTCCAAATACCTTTTAAACCATAAATGAGGTATGCCCCTAATCCCGTAATTTTTCAAGTTCATTGACTGCAATTTTATGGTCCACCGTCTCCAATGCCTTTGCTAGATGAAGGAATATACCAATTTAATATTTATTAGTGTCTATTGCTTGAGAAATAAGGTCTGGAATGTTCATTAGAGACATATCAGTGGAATGACCTGGAGGGAAACCATGCTGAAGGCGATATGATACATGCATCTTATTTATGTAATTATTTCATCTCTCACACATCGCCTTTTCTAAGACTTTACCAACGTATGGCAATATAGATATTCGCCGATAATTACACATTTCCTGTCTGTCACCTTGTTTAAAAATTGGTGTTATTTTTGCAATTTTTAGATTGGGAGGAACAACACCTGTATTGAAGGAGCACTTGATGATATCTGAAAGAATATTTGCAACACAGCCAATAGTACTCTTAGCCACTAAGGTATAACTACTATTTCATTTCTTATTGTAGTTTTTATACATTATTTCTCAAAGTTAAATACTTCACTTATTATACTGTTGCTAATTTCAACAGCTTCCTTACAACAACAACACCATATTTCTATGAGCTTACATCAGTAATAGGCTTGGTTGTCCAATGCAAATAGGAAAGAGCACGTGAAATTTCGGTGGCTGTTTATCACAGAAATTTAAATATTTCACACAGCTCCAACTTCATAGAGCTTCCACAACATTTCATTTCAACAACTTATATTACTAAGAACTTTCTTCATTCTTTCTCGAAGATGTGAAAATACGTAGTAAACCGATTCCATACAGGCTGAAGTACATGAAGTGATATTCTGAAGTTCAGTAAATTGTTAATAATTAATGACTTTCATTTAGTTTACATAGGAATTACTTCATTCTTTACGGAAGGGATGAATATGTGTAGTATAGCAATTCCATAGACACTACACTACAATACATTAAGTTACATTACTAATGGACATTCGCAAGTATAGTAAAGTCCTACTAATTAATAAACTTCATTAACTTTACATAGCAATTAACTTCACGTGTAATTATACACGTTCTTAACATTATGTATGTACTTCACTTTGCAAAATACCTACTACTTCCTTCTATGCATTTTGTGTGCACTCAAAGAGATACAGAAATTTCGTTTCCGATAAAACACGGCTAAATACTTACTACTTCGACAATTCTCCCCCGATATCTTAAACAATATCACCACACTGTCATTGAAGATTACTGGAAAACATTGTTAGAAACAATGCACTTCATGGTCTCCGCAATTATGGTTTCCATTTCATGAATTCAGAACCTTCTTCCTCTCATCGTATATCCTTGCTACACAGACACATGGCTGTCTTTCTGAGACTATTGGTAAGGAATACTTTCTTCCAAAAAAATTACTTCCATATGCTAACTCAGTTTAAGCAGGCATTCTTCCACAGAATGAAATTTAAACTCATGTCCGATATCTATTATGGTTGTCAGGTCGTGTACACATCCACAAAGTATTGTAAGAAGCTGTAATATGCTCTGGTACACTCCACAGGTGTCATATGATCACCTTCATACATTTCAATATTCAAAATAACTACTCACTGGTAGGATGCTTCAATGATTTTAAGAGCTACAGTGTTCAAGTCTACATAGTTGGAAGACATTTCATCACGTCTTTACACTGACAGAAGCAGATAACATTATCAGTCAGAAGAAGATTGCAAGTGACTGCAGTATTGCCTAAACAGTGTCATACAGAGGCACTACACATTTTAACGTAAAAAACAGAAGCAGTTCTGTATGCACTGTATGCATTTCTGTATGCATTTCTGTATGCATTTCTGTATGCATTTCTGTATTTCTGTATTTCTGTATGTATGTATGTGTGTGTGTGTGTGTGTGTGTGTGTGTGTGTGTGTGTGTGTGTGTGTGTGTGTGTGTGTGTGTGTGTGTGTGTGTGTGTGTGTGTGTGTGTGTGTGTGTGGGTGTGGGTGGGTGTGTGGGTGGGTGGGTGGGTGGGTGGGTGGGTGGGTGGGTGGGTGTTTGTCCAGCTTCATCTCTTCTGTTAATGACTGTATATGAATACACCAATTCAAGGTGACAGAGTCACAGAGAAGAAGAGAAATTATTTCAAAATAATATTTCTTCCAGTTATTTATTAATGAAATGCATGGTTCAGAAGGTCATATGCAATTTCACCTCATGCAACTGACCTTCACGCAACTATGGGACAAAAATACTTCTCACCAGCATTCCCAAAATACTAAATGAAATAATTCTTCTTAAAATACTTCTCAAAATAGTTTCTTCAAATAATGATCACCATGCACATTTCCGACTTCTAATGCTACTCGCTACATCCTGTATTTATATTCCAATACTAGTGTACTCCACTGTTATATATACTTCATTACGAATTCAAGTGCTTATAAAATTGTAATTGCCATTAGTAATTTCTATTGTGCCAGTGTCTAATGCACAAGGCATCAAGCAATGGCATGCCTAAAGGTAGCTGCAATAAGGTAGATAATTATTGTAGAGGGTTCAGTCCGTAACACAGACTCACCTATGGTGGATAAGTCATTTGAAAGAGGTAAGTTTTCATTTCACAAAATGACACAGGCAGTTGAGCAGAGCAGACAGACAAACAGACAGACAGACAGACAGACAGACAGACAGACAGACACACACACACACACACACACACACACACACACACACAGGGACGGACTTCAAGAAGGTCGCTCCAGCAACTGAAAAAGCTCGTTCACCAAGAACAGCTCTTCAGTCGCGTATGAACAGACAAAGATAATCACATCACCTTGTTAAATAATTATGACTTTCGGAAATAAGAACTGATAAACAGTTATCTTAAACTGGCCAGAAATTCACAGTTTCACAAACTATGAGTCACACTTTTCAAGAAATTCTTTGCTCAAAAGGAACCAAAGCAAATATTTGGAACCACCATTTTCTCATACTATTGGAATGTATTAGTAATGGCTATAACCAGAGGCGGATACAGAAATTCAGGGCCCCTAGGCAGAGGAGTCAGGGGCCTATAAACTATCTTTACGCTTCATGAAAAACTTTTCCAATGAAATAAATGGAAATAACAAAATTGCTAACGATATTATATTCATATTTACAACTATGATTTCATTCACTTAATTTATAAATTCATTTATCAATATCATGCTCATAAGAAGAAATGCTGGATTTCACTCCAGCAAAATTCTATCCAATATTTCTCATAAGTTCATTGCGGCCCCAGCCCGCAATCCTAAAAGTTGCCACGCACCTAGGCATTTGCCCTCTGCCCCCTCTCGGAGGGAGTGCCTCTATACAAACAGTTATAAACCCTCTGCAGATTCAGCATGTTTCACTTATTCAAAGCAGTATGAAGCAAGTTGCAGCAATATAGACGACTGGAAACCAAAGCATTTGCCAGACATATACTTGCAGACATGGGCACATAATCTCTAATTCTCCTTAATATTTCACAACTACTTCACATATACGATCACTTACAACTGGAATTTCCATGGACAATGACAGACATAATCGATTTGCAAGCAACGCCTAAGTTAATGACCAGCGTCGACCAATTCAACAATTCACTTACCCAATTTCAATGACTTCAGTCTATGAACTTCTTTCAGTTGAGCGCCCAGTAGCAGAAATTCAGTCTTCCATGGGTTAAGGACGAGTTTATTGGCTCCCATCAAAGACTGTACCTCATCAAAGACAGGATACAGCAGCCATCTGCACATGTGAGTCACATAAGATACTGACAAATGAAATGTACATTTTAGTATCATCACCATGGAAATGATTTCCCAGCGAATGATTATCCACGAATGTTCCTAGTCAATTGGTGTATAATGTAAAAAAACCAGAACCAAGCACAGAATCGTGAAACATATACTCATACAACAACATTACAAGTACTTGGTGTGAGCAGAAGGTTGTTCATTCTTTTCAACGTGACATTACAGTCCCAGGTACTAAGTCTTATAACATTCAAATCATTACTTTTGCACAAGGTTTGTACACTTTCATCTTTAAAAGTACTTTACATACATACTTCTTCACACTATTATTCACAAGTATTTTTAAAATACTGTTACAAAATAATTATCAAAATCAAGTAATTATACTACTTAATACTTGCCAATACTCTATCAAACACAGCCATGTCTCTCGATACAAAGGATATAGCTGATGACAGCAACAAGCTTCTCAACTCATTCACTGGAATCAATAATTGCGGAGACGATCAACTACATTCTTTCTCACAATGTTTTCTAGTTATCTTCAATGACAGTGCAGCAATATTGTTTCACAGATCGGAGGACACTTGTCAAAGTAGTCAACATTTATTCGCGTGTCAACGATAACAAATTTCTTCACCTCTTTCAGTGCACAGAACATGCATTAAAACAGTAACAGGTAACAGTTCGTAAAGGTATCTACATACATATTTCTCACCATTTCTTTCATCACAGTCAAATTTCATTAATAATTACTATGTACAGTTCATTTCTTTCATTCATTAAATAACACTTCAAATGTACTTCAGAATGGCACTTCTTGTACTTTAGCCTCTATGGATTCGGTATAATACGGATTTACACTTCTTCCACAAAGAACCAAGCAAGTTCTTACTCTTATCACTTATTGAAATTAAATGTTCTCAAAGCTCAACCAATTTCAGCTATATAACAATTCGAAATGTCTGTCACTAACGGTTCCGGGGTCCACTATGCCAGGGGTCCACTATTCGGGACTAACACTATTCCGGACTAATCACTAATGAACACACATACACAAAATAATAACATGACGGAAAACCGTTGCTGCTACATTATTTCATATTGTCAACTGAAAATGGAAGATGGATTGATGAAAATAATGGTTGGCATAAATGGAAGTTCGATTGGTGAAAGTAATTATTTCTCTAAATAGACGCTGGATTAATAAAATTAATAAAGAAATTCAGTAAATAGAACCTGGATTTATGAAATACATTTCCTGCTTCAATAGAACCTCGATGAACTAATTATTCCCTGTAGTAGAAGTGGGATTGACCAGATAAATTCATCCATAAATACAAGTGGGATTGATGACAATAATTATGACTTTCACACACTTCAGATTTATGACATTCTCTTTCTCTTAAATGGAAGCTGGATTTATGACAGTTATGATGGACATTGGTAGACTGGTTACTTACTAACATCAAGTAGGCTATGGCAATGAAGATGTTGCAAATAATTTACCAACATAAACTACAGGATAAACAAGATGAACTGGTTCAATAATGATAAGTCTCTGGAATAAGAACAGATTCGCTGGCAAATCTGTTTATTAGTGTTATAAAATATGAACACCTATTTCAAATTAATTATTTCTTCAAGCCAATAACAGATTGAAACACACGGGTTATAATATTTCATGTTCCAATTTACAGGTACTACTTATGGCTCTGAAATGAATGGGCCTAAACCAGATTCACAAAGAAACCACATTGCAGTGAGGCACGAGTGAAATCAGTTACAGACTTGTCTACACCACATTTGGCAAACAGCAGAAACATGAAAAATAAACATGTACAATGATTCACTGAACTCAAATTCAATGAAGTGTTTATTGCACAAACAAATACTACACAACAGTCATAAATTAACAAGTACTTTGCAACAACAACCAAGAAAAGCTGATAGCTTACATTAACCTTTACCCCTATTTCTTGCTTATTCATCATACATGTTTATTACTTAGTTAGTAAACATAACTAATTAGTCCAATAGTAGTAATGACAATAATGGCAATAACAGTATTAATTACAACCTAACAGGAACAATGATAATGATACCAATAATTATTAAAATATTAATTATACATGCATTGGTCATTAGCATAGATGGAGCCCAAACCGAGAATGGCAGAGTCAGACGGAATACACGGAATAGCGCACCCCGGAATAGTGGAGTCCACAATACTGGACCCCAGCCTACCCGAGACCCGCAATAGCGGGCCGGTACCGTGACACACAGCCATCAACATTTCATATGCTCCATTGCACAACCAAGTCTATCACCGATGCAAGCTCATCAAAATACACTGTCTTCCTCTCTTTAGGAAGCTCCTGAAATTTCAAGCAATATGATTATGCTATCTCACTATAAACAATAAAAAACCAATTTCTTAAAAATTCACAACACGTCGCATAAACACCAAGTCTCATTATTAAAAATTAACGAAAAAATTACATAGTACACACCCTGTGTGTGGGTTAAAATTAATTCAGCTGAATAATTTCACATAGTACAAAACAATCGAAAAAAATTTCATAAACAAATTTGTAGGCCTCATTCTTCTTACTTGTTGGTTCAAACGTGTTGACATGGCACCTCCCTGATGTCACTGCTCAGGTTTACAATGGCCTATTATTTAACAAATTTCGTTTAGACAACTCTACTATTTGACCCATCACTGCTAAATGGGCGGGGAAATATCACCCTCCTATCCCTCGAATAGGATTAATAATCTGGCGTTTTCGGTCGATTACGTTTAAAAAAATTTGAAATTACTTATCATCTCGTGGGTTCATATCTTCATTTTAACCGTCATTTCCCTTAGCATAAGACGTGATTTCAACATGATTCGACAATGTATCAATGTCACTCTCTCTGTCTCTTCAACCGTCCTCGATACGAGGGTTGGTCGCATTGTAGACGATTCTTCTCCATCCTCTCCTGTCCTCGGTTTCTCACAGCAACCTTTCCGTTGATAATTCCAACCATTCGCCCACATTGTCCATCCATCTCTTCCTTGGTTTCCCTCTTCCTCTTGCTCCCGGTACCATTCCTTGCATAATTTTTTCCTCTAGACATTCACCTTGTTTCCTCATTATATGCCCAAAGTAAGACATTTTTCTTCTTTTGATTGATTCCAGTAAATTCCTTTCCACTCCCGCCGTCACCAACACCCATTCATTTTTTTCTCTATCCATGCTATACCCAGTATTTTTCGTATGCATTTCATTTCAAATGCTTTTATTATCTCCTCATCCCTCTTTTTGATTGTCAATGTCACTACCATAAACAAAATCAAATACACCATCACGATGTCCCCCTCTTGTACACAGAGGTGTACGACCGAGTCCTTGCAGGTATGTGCAAGTGCCCAAGGGCAAAGAAACCGAAGGACAGACGATGGAGATCATCGCTGCACAGAAGATGGTGTTTCAAGAAAAACACAGGGAGGCAGGAAGGACACGGGAAACCACCTCCATAACTATCCCGAGTTCAACTCAAAATTATGCAACAAATTAATATACATAACGACGTAAAGGAGATTGCTAAAACAACAGCAGTGGAGATGATAGGATTACTGAAGGTGGCAGCTACTCAAAAAACGTGGGTAAACACAGAGATGATACAGGACATGGAAGAAAGAAGAAAATGTAAGCATAACAGCACAGACAAGGCAGAGTCAATATACAAGACTAAACAACCAACTAATAACAAAAAAACCAAGAGACCAATGGTGGGAGGAACAATGTCAGGATCGAGATAAACTACAAGCAAATGGAAGACATCACCTGGTATATGGAAAGATTAAAACACTAACAAGGAAAAACAGTGGAAATTGCAATCAAAGATAGGAATGGAAAGTTATTGCTGGAACCCGAGGAAGTACGAAGACGATGGAAGGAGTATGTAGAAGAACTATATAAGGGTGAAGATAACAGAGATTACTACAAAGAAGAAGCAACGCACAGTGAGGATGCTATGGGACCGGATGTGCTGAAAGAAGAGATACTGGCAGCCATTGCAGAAATGAAAAGCAATAACACTTAAGGAATTGACAACATCCCGATTGAAATGATTACAAACTTCTCAGAAAAGGCAATGAAAGAACTAGTACAGCTATGTAAAGACATATACAACACGGGAGTATGGCCAGAGGATTTCTTACAGACCCTTATGGTTCCGATGAAGAAGAAACCAATTGCAACAACATGCGTAGACCACAGAACCATTAGCCTACTAACGCATGCATCCAAAATCGTACTAAGCGTGCTCACAAAGAGAATGCAGTCAAGGGCAGAAACAAAATGACTGTTTAGGAGAGGACCAATATGGTTTCAGAAAGGGAAGGGGCACAAGAGATGCAATTGGAGCATTGAGGATGATGGCCGAAAGAAGCATACAGCATGGGCAGGATATCTACATTTGCTTTGTAGATTATGAAAAGGCTTTCGATAGAGTTGATTGGAAGAAATTCGTGCATGCACTGAGAAGAATAGGAGTGGACTGCAAAGACAGAAGACTCATAGGAAACCTATACATGGGACAGAGAGTAAGAATAAAAATAGAAGGAGAATTCTCAGAACCAGGAGTGATAGGTAGAGGAGTACGACAAGGGTGCCCACTATCACCAATTCTCTTTAACATCTACATTGAGAAATTAGTACAAGAGGCGATGGAGAAGGTGAAGTAGGGCATAAAGGTGGGAGGAAGATTGACGAAAGCACTAAGATATGCAGATGACCACGCAATGTTGGCAGGTAGCCAGAATGGGCTACAAAAAATGATGGATCGGCTAAATAAGATCTTGAAGGAGTATGATATGAAAATAAATATAAAAAAGACAGACATCATGAGGATAAGCAAAGGAAAGGAAACAACAGTAAAGATCACTATAGATGTCCAGGAACTGGAACAAGTCGGAAAATTCTGTTACCTAGGAAGTGGGATAACAAATCCTGCAAAGTGATATGTAGAAATAAAGAGAAGAATAGCCATGGGAAAATATGCCTTCAATAAAAGACAGAAATTAATTAGAGGAACACTAAATCAGAATATGAAGAAAACAATTATCAAGTCTGTGATATGGAGTATGGTGCCTTACGGATCGGAGACATGGACCCTCAGGAAGGAAGACATCAGAAGATTGGAGGCCTTCGAGATGTGGATATGGCGAAGGATGGACAGAGTCAGCTGGATGGATCGCACGACAAATGAAGACATACTACAAATGCTGGACGAAAAGACATAACTCGTACGTATAATCATAAGCCGACACAGAAAATGGTTGGGCCACATCATGATGGGAGAATACCTCCTAAGAATTATAATTGAAGAAAGCATGGAGGGGAAGAAGACAAGAGGAAGACACAGAACGATGTTGTTAGACTGGCTGATGGAGGAGGATTACAGCAAGTTGAAGAAGAGAGCAAGACAACGTGACAAATGGCCACATTGGAGGTTGTCTACCTGCCTAGGAAGGCAGACAACCAACAGAACAACAGATTCAAAGACAACTTACTCTCACGTTACATATATTAAATCAAGTATTTCCTTGTCCACTCTCTAATGATATATGATTTTATTATTTCTTCTTATTTCCATCAGTATGTCTGTCTGTCTGTCTGTCTGTCTGTCTGTCTGTCAGTCAGTCAGTCAGTCAGTCAGTCAGTCAGTCAGTCAGTCAGTCAGTCAGTCAGTCAGTCAGTCAGTCAGTCAGTCAGTCAGTCAGTCAGTCAGTCAGTCAGTCAGTCAGTGATTAATTATTGTCTGATTAAACATGCATTTCATTGCACATTCACTCATAACTACTTATCTTCTTACGTAACAGTTCTTAAGCTCGCCTTCTGTGCAATACTTTATGCATATACAATTACAATGATATAAAAATTCTATAATATTACATGACAATTTAAAACAAAATTACTCAATACATACATGATCCATACACACTATCATACATAATATAACAATCTTCTGAAAATGCTCATCAGAACTTTAACTTCAACACCACGCATTTCCTTCCTTCCTTCCTTCCTTCCTTCCTTCCTTCCTTCCTTCCTTCCTTCCTTCCTTCCTTCCTTCCTTCCTTCCTTCCTTCCTTCCTTCCTTCCTTCCTTCCTTCCTTCCTTCCTTCCTTCCTTCCATTGATTCATTCCTTCCTTCCATTCATTCATTCCTTCATTCCTTCCTTCTTTCCTTCATTCCTTCATTCCTTCATTTTCTTCCTTCCTTCCTTCATTCATTCATTCATTCATTCATTCATTCATTCATTCATTCATTCATTCATGCATTCGTTTCTTCACAAACACAGACTTCTCAAATTATATTCCATTACATTCACTTAAATTCATATTCAATCAATTACTACATTCATTTCAATTTCAATCCATTCCATTCAGACACTTCTGATTCCAACTTCATACACTTCCCTCTAAAATACAACTTCACACTTACACTTCCACTATCACTATCACTATTTCTATCTCACCTCTCAATAGATCCATTTGTACTCCCAATTTTATCAATTATACTCAGTAGGATACCACGATTCATAATCATACTCTGAAATTCGCATATTAAATAAATTCAAATGCTTTACGACACACACAAATATCTAAAATTATACAATAATAATCATTCAATTACATGTTCATATCACACTTCATAAACTCCATGCAATACTGTACTATATAGCAAAATTAATAGTCAAAAATTATTAATTATCGTCACCTGTAGGCCATAATTCAACTCATTTCAACACATCTTTACGGTTACCCAAGCACAATTTTAAATATGATTTACACTGATTTCATATTACTTTACGTGACGTTCATAAATGACGTCACACCATTTTTGCAGATTTTTGAACCAACCCCCACTCCCCTCGTCACACTTCGTCACAAAAAATAACACTCCCATGAAAAATTACGTCACAAAACTTTTAATCCCCCCCTAAAACCAAATTTCCATTTCAGAATAAAACATGTTTCAAGTAATATTTCCGGTAATTGTAATAAGTACGACTATTTAATGTGGCACTGCAATCTCATGTTGTATTGAAGTAGAAAGTCAGGTATTAAGAAGGAGTCGTTGGAAAGCTGATGTTAGCTGAAAATTAACCTTAATATTCATCGTCTAACCAATTACTATAGATGTTCAGAATATTTTGTAGTATAAAAAAAGCAAAATTTAAAGAGTACAATTGCCACAATAACATATTAATTCCATAAAATGAAAAGCTCTTGTAGAATTTTAGAATCATTAGAATTTAAATGTTTAATATAGACAATTTATCACAAAATTTACAGAATGTAGGCTTCTCCATTCTCTCATGGCGAAGCAAAATGCTGCTTCATGGAATAAATAGGGAGAGCATGAATATTTCAAAATATTATGCCGACCAATTTAATATTCAAATAATTAGAAACTTCTTAATATTGGTGCCATATACATTAATATAATGCAAGAAATTAATGAAAATTCAAAACTCAAAATTAGACGCTGTGATTTTAAAATGAATTGTGGTTTATTGTTACATTTCATTACATAGACCTCATGTGACGTCACACATTTCAACCCCCATGTCACACATCGTCACAAATTTCAGACCACCCTCCCTTAAGTGCGTGACGTCATTTATGGACGGCCCCTTACCACAATTTCTACTTAACTTTTCTTGTTGCTCTCATAACAACTACACTTCACAAACATAACAAAACATGCTACAAAGATAATCCAATGCAGTATGTCTGTCTTGCGCCTAAAAATGCTCAAAGGGAAAATACGAGCTCATTTCCTTTCAACGTTTCTATCAGGGTTGGGTTAATGCCGGCAACAACCTATTGTTGCCGGGACAGTGGCAATAACCGGTTATAGCCGGTTATTGCCAGTTGTTGCCGGCCGGTTATTGCCAGTTGTTGCCCATTTTCTCCAAAGTAAGGGCAAGGCAAATGAAAATCATATTTCACTGCACAGACTGCATAGTATTAATAAATGTTTCTTGTGAGAAATTAAAACTACTGTAGTAAATCTATATTACCCCTTAGTATAAATGTAGTTAAAGTCAACTATATGAGATTAAGATAAAAAAAATTCTGACCTACAGTTCAACTACTCCAAAACAAACTGCCATTTGCACTGCAGTGTTAATATTCAGGTCACCAGGGTCATTGCCTTTTCTATATACTTATCTGGTAGTATATAATTTATTAATAGTTTATAGAAGCCAATGGTTTGGCAAAATTTCTAATTCATAATTACACAAGTCGATATTGACTGTACTTAATATGAAAAACTTGTGTAAATGTCTTTTATTAGGAAGAAATTATATGGTTATTTAAATCAGGTGATTTTTATAAGGAAAACTTAATTGATTTAAAGCATGATATATTTAAAATCAATCAACTCTGTAAAGTAGCAAGCCAGAAGAAATAAAAAATGAAGCTAACTGTGAAGATTCCATATTTTATTACCACAATAATGAATGGTTTCTATTTTTGCCACAAGGTTTTGGCATTTTTGCCAAGAGGTTGTTGCCATTATTGCCAAGAGGTTGTTGCCGGGACGGTTATAGCCATGGCAATAACCGGTTATAACCGGCTGTGGCAACAACTTGCCAACCCTGGTTTCTATTATCTTCGACAGTGTGCTGAACTCTCACTCTCCAATGCATAAGCTATACTCTATACATCATAATGATCATCGTGTTTCAGTCACCTTTCAATTGAAACTTTCCATTTATAGCACTCAAATAGCTGCAATTTCTCGGGCGTTCTTCTTTCACCCATTACAAGAACTGAATGCACAATATTCGCTCTCCTCTATTCAGCACAACTACAAACACTAATACGCTGCATTATTCTTACGACACTTGATTAGTCGAAATATTTCACTATATGGTATGACTTACTATAACCACCTGTGCCGGTCTCCCGCCATATTATAACTGTCATAAACCTATACGAGGACGACCGGTATACAGTATCCGGGGATCAACCATTTATATCCCCCATCGTGTCAAATCATCCCCACGGAATACAAATTCACAACCATAAGGTATTACTTTTAACAATGCGTATAATTTATAAATAAACATGCTTCACTCAAAATAATAACCACAAATAGGTAAAGCAAGTCACTACAAGAGTTTCGAGTGTTCTAAGGAATGAATTAATAAATCATTAAAATAGAGATGAATGAATGAATGAATGAATGAATGAATGAATGAATGAATGAATGAATAAATAAATCAATCAATCAATCAATCAGTCAATCAGTCAGTCAGTCACTCAGTCAGTCAGTCAGTCAGTCAATAATTATATTCCTCTATTTCTGGGAATTAACGTTACACAGACGCATTCTGAAACAGACAATATTCACGAGGGCAGTCTACAGACAGTCACAGAGCCTAGATCAATTAAGCTAGTAGACATGCTTATAAAGAATACGTTACATAAACTTATGATGATCTTAATAGGTAATGAGAAGTCAATATTCTGAGCAGATCAGACCGAATTTACATTAGGAAGAAAAAACACGAGAGAGTGGCTTTCTTCCCTTCTCTTGAAATGTATTTTCACGGCATCACAACTAACTTTGAGGCATTGTTTAATTTCCCTTAAATTACAACACAACGCCCATTGAAGTTGGCTCGTTGCCTCAAGTGGCTTCAGCGGATTTCTTGGTGTACCTATACATGCCAAACGATCGATAGGCTATCAAGTGTATGATGTGCAGGTGAACGAGATTAAGAAGACTTACGGCCCACATGTCAGTTAAGACCTAAACGACATTAGCAAGTCTTAACTTCACACCTAAATGGGGTAGATGACACTAACAAGTCTAAACTTATATTTCAATTACAATATAGCAAGTCTTCAGTCTATTCCTTAACGACATAAACAAGCTGACACAAGGATAAAAGAAATGGGCAATTAAGGTTTCTCAATTAAATGCAAACATAGGCTAATTGCACAGAGGCATTGTTTAATTTGCGAAAGATTACGATATCACACAGGAGCCATTGGATTTGGATCGTGGCCTCAAATGACTTCAATGGCTTTCCTGCTGGTACACTGGGATACTGTTATGAATAGGGACTAATCAAGGTGCTTATTCGGTGACGTGGTGGCTGGCGTTCGATATCCGTCGTTTCCTATATAAAATAACAGTTTGAATCTACTGTTCTCAAAGGTTCCATTTGGTTCCATTCCATCCAGAAACATAACACACAAAGTTGTATGACAAATATTAATATTTAGGACTGGCACAACACCATCGAAGTTTTACCATTGATCGATATGCGAACACTCGAACAGTAGTCTAAGCATAATAGTTGTAATCAACAATGAATACTTAAGCGGTTAAGCCAAGAATAAATTCAACCACTTGTAGTAGGCTAGGTCCAGATTACAACACAATGACATTATTGCATGCCTGATTACTAGTGATTACACTGATTAGTTATTAAAATTATTTATTACAGTTATTATTATTGCTACTGAGGTACTTTGTGAATGTCAATAATCTTACATAAGAAAAATTGATAGTTAACGACAGTTATTACAGTAGAAATTGCTTGTCGCCGGGTTCAATAGGGGCGCAGCTTTCATGGCACCAATACTTGCATGTTAAGCATTGAATCCACTCTTCTTCGTGTTGGTCGCTGTAAACTGTAAAGCTGTCTGCAGTAAGAACAGTGGAAGCTGGTGTCACTCTCAACTTTATGACACTCTGCTGTTGCTGGTTCTGTTTCTTCTGCTTGTGGTTCCTCTGCTTCTGTTTCTTCTGTTGCTGGTTCTGCTTTTGATTTTTCAGCTTCTGGTTCTTATGCTTCGATCTGGTTCTCCTTCTGATTCTTCCGCTCCTAGCGCCTCTGCTTCTGGTTCTTATGCCTCCGGCTCGTTTGCTTGTTTGTATCCAAAGCAACTCGTTCTCGGCACCAACAATTAAAGCAGGGTGCCGTCAAGCGATCAAGGCCCCATTGACATTCACAAAGTACCTCAGTAGCAATAATAATAACTGTAATAAATAATTTTAATAACTAATCAGTGTAATCACTAGTAATCAGGCATGCAATAATGTCATTGTGTTGTAATCTGGACCTAGCCTACTACAAGTGGTTGAATTTATTCTTGGCTTAACCGCTTAAGTATTCATTGTTGATTACAACTATTATGCTTAGACTACTGTTCGAGTGTTCGCATATCGATCAATGGTAAAACTTCGATGGTGTTGTGCCAGTCCTAAATATTAATATTTGTCATACAACTTTGTGTGTTATGTTTCTGGATGGAATGGAACCAAATGGAACCTTTGAGAACAGTATATTCAAACTGTTATTTTATATAGGAAACGACGGATATCGAACGCCAGCCACCACGTCACCGAATAAGCACCTTGATTAGTCCCTATTCATAACAGTATCCCAGTGTACCAGCAGGAAAGCCATTGAAGCCATTTGAGGCCACGATCCAAATCCAATGGCTCCTGTGTGATATCGTAATCTTTCGCAAATTAAACAATGCCTCTGTGCAATTAGCCTATGTTTGCATTTAATTGAGAAACCTTAATTGCCCATTTCTTTTATCCTTGTGTCAGCTTGTTTATGTCGTTAAGGAATAGACTGAAGACTTGCTATATTGTAATTGAAATATAAGTTTAGACTTGTTAGTGTCATCTACCCCATTTAGGTGTGAAGTTAAGACTTGCTAATGTCGTTTAGGTCTTAACTGACATGTGGGCCGTAAGTCTTCTTAATCTCGTTCACCTGCACAATCATACACTTGATAGCCTATCGATCGTTTGGCATGTATAGGTACACCAAGAAATCCGCTGAAGCCACTTGAGGCAACGAGCCAACTTCAATGGGCGTTGTGTTGTAATTTAAGGGAAATTAAACAATGCCTCAAAGTTAGTTGTGATGCCGTGAAAATACATTTCAAGAGAAGGGAAGAAAGCCACTCTCTCGTGTTTTTTCTTCCTAATGTAAATTCGGTCTGATCTGCTCAGAATATTGACTTCTCATTACCTATTAAGATCATCATAAGTTTATGTAACGTATTCTTTATAAGCATGTCTACTAGCTTAATTGATCTAGGCTCTGTGACTGTCTGTAGACTGCCCTCGTGAATATTGTCTGTTTCAGAATGCGTCTGTGTAACGTTAATTCCCAGAAATAGAGGAATATAATTGACTGATTATAGAAATATTTTCGCCCAGTCTAGGAAGTAGCTATAGGCCTGTCTAGTCTATTCGTCTATATATCCAAAAAGAAGTTCGTTGTAGAAGATATATAGCCTAGCTATATCTCTTCGTCAGTTATCTTCTCTCCGCGTTCAATTTCTTGGTTGTTCCTATAAAATATAGCTGTATCTATTCGTCTATATTTTCTCAAAATATAAACTCCTCGTTGGTCGCACAAAATATACCTGGGCCCCTATATCTATTCCTTTCTGTTTTCTCTGCGTTGACGCTTCTCGTTGGCCGTCCACCTGGGCTACAATTGGAACATCTCTCTGGCTTTGGCAGTTGTTTGGATTGGAGTGTCCATTGGAATGTTGCTTGGTATATAGGCTAGGCCTATACGCGACGATGTTCGTCTAGGTTAGTAGGCCTATATTGGCTAGACCTTTCGCCTTCGTTGTCGGTGGTTTTTTCGACAGGCCTTGGTTTCTTCAAGGTATAGCCTATACGAGTATGTAAGGGCCTTGATTGTCGATGGTAGGCTATATTGGCGAGGACCAATTGGTCTTCGATTAGTGGTCCATTTCGGTCCTATATATAATAGGCTATTCATACGGATGGTATTTCTTGGAAGGATATCTTCGAAAATAGCAGAAAAATAGCTCTGACGACCAGTGGCGTAGCCAGACTTAAATTCAAGAGGAGGCAACTTCACATGTCACAGACCAGTGCATATTTTTCCCAATGACCTTTTTTTAGACATTACATTTTTAACTCCGACGATGACACCTTTATACTTTTGTAAACTCCGATGACCTTCCTTTAGACTTTCTTTAAAAAATCCGATGACCTTTTTTTTAGTCATTTGACCTTTTTTCCCACTTTACCTCGAACTTTACCAGGCGCCTTGCCAAAATCCTGGTTATTTGCGTCGTTGATCAATTGAAACTCCACTATATGGAAAAACCAAGAGGAGGCAATTGCCTCCTCCTGCCTTCATGTAGCTACGCCTATGCTGACGACAAATACGCGTTCATAACCGTTACCATAATATTTGACCCAGCCTCGCTCGTTCGTGGCGGGATACTCCTCCGGCCCAGCAAACTGTGGTGTGTCAATGATAACAGAGGCTTAACATTCCTGAAATGCCCACGAAGGCATAGGGCCTATACGGATTAAAGCGGCTACAAAACCTCTATTTTCCGCTTCTACGTAGCGCAAGCTACTAACGCATGATTTCTTAGTGCATATTAATTATACGCTTACACGATCTAGCTAGGCCTATCAGAGTACCGGTGCTGATACCATTATAGGACTATCGGCTTCTTCATGTATACAGGGCTTAACCTAGCCTAATTTCGGTCTAGTCGTACCTGCCTGTGCCTCATATGATCATATCCGACAGCAATCATAGGCGTCAGAAGGTCAGAGCTTCGTCGATCAGCGTCCTCTAGCTGCATCTTCACCGTATAAGATAGTCCTACCCAAAGACATTCATATGGGTCTCCCCTGTTCCATTGCCAATACACCAATATGTAATAGTCAAGTTATAATAATTGTTGCTATAATAATTATTGTTTAATATATGCATTGTGCTTCTGGAAATAACAATTCTGTCAGTTGTCAGTAGCCTAATCCTCTACGGCTCTCTCTCCCACTTCATTCGTTCTGGACAGCGACAGGAATTTCGCTGTCTTGTCTCAACAATAGATTGCAGGAATAAGACGTAGCCTATAGGCTGCCTTTGTCTATGGGTCCATGAGTTCTAACCGGGAATATTGCGTTTTCTACATTGCCCTAGGGGCCTAGTCCCTATGTATTAAGTTTCAGCGTATTTCCAGATATAAGAATATTGCTTTCTTGTCAAGAGTTGCGAGATTAGAACAAGTAGCCTATTTCAAAATCACGAGACGGTGGCTGACATAGATCTAGTCTACTTCTGCAACCGACTAGGCCTAGACCTACTGCTTATATCTTACAAATTTCTATATGTAGCCCGTCTTATAGGCCTATATGACATTCGCAAATTTGTTCTACAGTAGGCCTAGCCTATGTCCGATTTCTCCTGGATGCCAGGGCCTACTATCCCCCCCTGTGAGGTGGAAGCAATCCCCCCTTCGTCGCCACGATTTAAAAATTTTAATATTTTTTCCAGGAAATTGCGAGATAAAACTACTCCTAAAATTTTCTGATGACGGTTTTTGACATAGCTCTAGTCTACTTCTGCAACCGACTAGGCCTAGACCTACTTTTATATCTTACAGGCAATTTCTATATGCATAGCCCGTCTTATAGGCCTATATGACATTCGCAAATTTCTTCTACAGTAGGCCTAGCCTATGTCCGATTTCTCCTGGATGCGATGCAACCCACTCAACTTTCTCTCTGGGTGCATTCGCACCCAAGGCTTCCAATTAGTCGGCGCCTATATGCCCACACGTAATTTCTTTGATTCGGGAATTAATATTATGTGCAAAACTTAGTAAGCCATCCATGCTCCTACACCCGCGTATCTTCGGTATCACACAGCACACTATATTCAACCCATCCACACTTGCCAACTGAGTGGGGTTCTGGCATTCTAACATCTTATACGTTCATGTCCATCAATGGAAAATACCTCCGTTAATTTTTTTATATCTCACTGACAGGAACACGGTCCAAAATTCTAGCTATAAGTTAGTGATTGGTGACGACTTCCATCTGACCGTTGCCTACCAGCGCCGAACGATTCTTTCTAGCCAAAAGGTGGCGACACAAGCTCATTAAAACGTACATATTAATTGCCTTCACCTTCTGCAATATATCATCTGTGTGTATGCAAGTATGGCGTCCTAAGTTCCATCAACATCAACATAAACACAGTTGCAACATAATAATCAACTTATTTTCTTTCAATTTACGATATTTAGGTACGTATTATACTCTTCTCAAATAATACGCTGATAATAAAACTGTATTATATCATATTTCATTACTTCATTGATTATATCCTGTATTTTAGCGCATTTATTTCCATTATAATGTCAGTTGATCATTATTAAAAGAAAAACAAAGTTCAGAAGCATTTAAACAATTTACTAAACCAAATATCAACAAACTATTAAAAAATATTAAAATCTTAACATTACGGTACAGGGGCCTGAGAGCTGGTCGATGAAGTCAATGGGAGAGTTGGGAGAGGTGCGACATCGTCAGCTGGTCTATCTTTCCGTCTGACATCGATCACCCAAGTATGGCCCGCATTGAAATAATTAAATACCATAAAGCGTGGTGCTTCTGCGGCGGAAATTCTGCCACACAACCCGCGAAAACTTACTTCTGCGGCGGAGAATTCCGCCACGCAACCCGCAAAAACTTATTCTGCGGCGGAAATTTTTCACATTTTATCTAAAAACGACCCTAACCGACACTCACGACGCCTAACCTGGCCCTTACCAACCCTCACGACGCCAATATATAGGAAGTAACGCATTTGAGCAAGGATAAATCCTCAGCGAAAGGTTTGTACTATCCACAAGTCCGCCATTTTCAGATGTTTTCAAATTGCGCATGACGCATGCGCAAAAGGTTACAGCCTCCGAAGTAAAATTTTCGTTTATATTGTGGCGTGTGCTCAGCAAGATCAATTGAGTCTTGGAAGAGTTCAGCCAAAGACGATTTGAAGACATCCAGCAATTAAGATCAGCAGAAAGAGATTCAATAGATTGGGAAAGAGCAAGCTGTCCATACCAATCAGAGGCGATTTACCCTCAATAGTACTATGTGTTCATAATTCTTATCAATTATTTCTTTATCTTCATAACAGATTTCAGCATACTTAAACATTCACCTTCAATACTCACAACGTCAGTCAGGTGAAATTCAGCTTCATATTTTCATACAAGATAAAATATTTTTCGTCTGAACACTAACAAAACTTGCATAGGATCTGATGATATTCACAAAACGTTCCATTAATTGACCAGCATGCCACAAAATATCTGCAAAGACCTTTCATCTCACTCTACTACTCTACACCAACTTGGACAAATTTATTCAATATCATTGTCACCTGTTAACTCACCAAACTGATAACTTCTATCTAAGCTCTGCTTACTTATAGGAACTTCTGATTCTCATCTAAACTTATCCTGTTACTCTTGTGGACTAACTTAGGCTATATTATGCAATGCTTCTTCCAGGTACTTATTAAAGGCACTCTCGCTTCATTACATGTTAAGATTACTAGAAACCTAACTAAATAACTAAGTGGGAAGTAAACGGGTCATCCTCGCATGCACTGATCCTGCTCCTCGACTTTACACTTTCTCAATTTCTCACTCAGTGTCAAAATAACGGGAAATAAGTGACTGCTATATGCTGCTGTCGAATGTCGCAGACTCTTTACTAAGTCTTATAGTGTTACATTACCAGGTACACCCACTTACAGAAAATTAACATTTTCAAAATTTCTACTATTGGAATTGCTGTTTTATTCAGTTTGCTGAATGGATTGCTGTTGAGGATGCCTTTGTTCAATACGCCACATCGCGTTAAGACGTACAGCAAAACCAGACACAAGGATCTCGGTGCAACAACAGCATTTGATAAACTCGTACAGGATGACCATTCATCCCATGTCTTGCGTACACACAGGCAGTCATCATTTCAGCCGGCTAATGGTAATTTAGAAACCAACATTTCTCAAAGCAATAGTAGGGATAAGAGGACTAGGTCAGATGAGGATCTCTTTTCATTCAGTTCCGATGACGACCAGTCATCAAAATGTAAGAGACGCAGAGATACAACATCACAAGGAAAAACAAAGACAACTGGAGATGGCAAGGTGAAGGAAAGGGTGACTGTGAAAAAGTCGTCACAAACATTAAAAAATAAATGCTTTCTTGAATCGTCTTCATCCATTGATAGAAGGTCATTTACATCTGATAATTCAAAAGTTATTGAAAAGCATAAAGAATTGTGTAGTGCTACTACAAATATTCCAGAGGAATATCTTATATCTGAAGACAGTCAAAAAGAAAAAACCTTCGACATATCTCCTTACGTCAGTTCCCTTCATCAGCAGAGGCACGTCTCATCTGGTGCTGATGACAACTTCACGACGTCCTCAAGTGTTACGAAACAGCATCATGTGCTAAAAATATTCGATAGAGTGTCAGATTCTACAGGTTCCTCTAAAGAAACAACACTGCATAAAGAACACAGTGAACAAATCCAACAACTTCTTGGATTGCGCCAGATGTCATCTGAAAAGGGAATTCTTTGCAATGAACAAACACATACTATTCGTACACCAGAGTCAAAGGAACTACCATCTGTCCAAATTCAGCATTTCGCTTCTAATGCCACCACAGCAACTACTGTAGACAAGAAACAAGACCTTTCCTTGAAATCAAATATGACAAAGAAAGACAAACAACAAACTTCATTGTGCAATTCCTATTCCTTTGCACATTCAGAGAACAGTAATGCTTTGATATCTGCTACCCTGGACATGTCAAAAGCCAAAGATGACAAGCCACTTGAAGCTACAGGGATACATCAGCATGTCGATGATTCAGACATCTCTCTTTCAAGCAGAGGTTCCAGTGATTCATCATACAACAGAATGAAGAGTCCACAGGAAAATAAACTACAGGCAAAGACTTTTGTTGATAAGTTGAGCAAATTGCTTGCTGGAAAGAAATCACTAGTTAATGAAGCTTTACCATGTGTAGCGCCCAGTACACATCAGACAAATGTCATTTCAGTGGGATCTTCGATGCATGAAGTAACATCACACAAGTCACTGTCAACACATGATATGTTTCTAGAGCTAGAAAATAAAGATTCCATCAAAGTTCTTCATAACTTTCCAGGAAATAGGTCACCGTCTTCGGTCCATTTTCATGCGTCCTCTGATCATTTCAGTCTTCACAAGGACAGTTCTCGTATATTGCCACTTGACACTTCTCCTCATTCAAATTCTCTTGGACACCTCAGACATTCTGCATTGCCGTCACCTTTAGCAGAACATAACTATTTCCATTGCATGGAACATGATGAAAAAATTACCGATGACCACAGCTATTCATTGCTGTCATCGCCGGGAAACTTCACAGTACCCAAAAGTCTGGTTGCTGTTCCAATGGACTGTTCTGATAAACTGTCAAACGAATCGGGTTATTCCATTACTACTGTTGGCACGCAACCATTCAGCACTCCTCTTAGGAAAGATAACAACCAAACATATCAAGAAACAGAATTTCCATCAAAACAACATAGTGTTTGCAAATTTTATAAGGATTCTGATGTCGATGATTCTTGCTCAGTATTGTTACTGTCACCTTTGCAAGGAACTCCATCTCTAGGTGCTTCACGTAAAAGAAAGGTCAATGAAAACATTACAACTGACAGTACCCCACTTCATTCACTTAGTGATGACACCAGTTGCAAGACAACACAAGAAGTTCATACTTGTAAAAACAAAAGGCTGAAGGACAAGGTAATGTTGAAGAAGCCTAGTAAAGACATTCATCTCACCAGTTCAGTCTCTTTGGAAGATTTTCAAGAAAAATTCTGCTTAACATCGGCACAACACTGTATAACAAAATGCATGGAAAGTAGTCAGAGTGCATTACCTCATGGTAACACTGATACAGTTCAAAGTCAGCCTACTGTACTAATGGACGTTGTTGAAGAAACATTGACAGAATCGAACAGAAATCAGTTACATTTACACGGTGAAAGTGACAGTTTGTCTCTTCAGAATTCCAGAGAAGCACCGGAAACATTTACAGAATCACATGAAAGTGATGCTGTGAATCTAGGCAACTCTGACAATAAAGACTCCATTCAACAAGGAAATACAATAACTAAGAATTGCACAATTCAAGGTAGAACGAAAGCTACAAATTCCACTAAGATGCAAACAGAATTTGTCAAACGTTCGGCTGAGCGAAGAACTCGTGGTACTGCAGTTTCTGGTGATTTGAAAAGTAATATCACTCAAGACCAACATCAACTCCGGAAAGTTGAAAAGTCAACTTCAGGAAACCAGAAAACGACTAAAGCTCATGTTGACCATCATACAACTAAGCAAGGCAGCAGAAGAACTAGGACTAATGAATGCCATGTCAGACATGGAAATTACACTGCAGTTCAGCTGAGGAAGAGGATTAGAAGTTGTGCAACAACAGACAACACTGAACAATTGAAAAGTAACAGTGCACCGGACAATATCGTTAAAATACGTGGTCATCATGTTTCGGACACAGGGCTTTCTCGTGGTGCAGATTCATTGTCTACAAGAGCATGTGATAGTCGTAACGTAATAAACAGACCTCACAGTAAGCAAAAAACACAAGAGAAAATCGCTACGCTGTCAGAATATACAGATCAAGGCAATGTACGTCGACTTCTGAAGAGTCCACTTAAGGTAGGATATGAATGATAAAGATATATCAAACCCTTGCTATAACACACAATGATATCATGCAAATTTACGTGTTACACGGTCACAGTCATGGAAGCATAACTTACATATCCATCCATGTGATCTCTGGAAGACAGACTCTTATAGTGCATATGAAGACCTTTATTACACCAAACAGACAGAACGACAACCAGATGATACAAAACTCACATAATTAAACAAAAACAAACATACAGCATTAATCGCAGAATATCAGCTCGATGTATACAAGTAATTTAAATCACTACAATTGGAGCAATCATGTTTCTTCATGAATATCAACGCAAAGCAATCATCATTAAAGTAATTATCAGATAAGTATCTCCACCACAGGTTATAAATAGCATATGTGACCCAAGGGCCAAAAATAAGTCACATGTATGCAAATTACATTACTAGGAAAATAGCAAAATATGATCAGAAGTCATTTCTTCTCAATTTTAGATTGTATTCATTGTAATGGAAATGGGTAAAAAATAAATTACTTTACAATTCTGATATCTCACATTTCATGAAATTCATTTCTTAAATTTGTATTTTCAGGATTTTGTAAAGGTATTGTTTTACTTTTCATTGCTGCATATTAAAATCAATTAACATAATTTCCAAAAATGTTACACATAATAAACATTTATAACTTGGTCAAAAATTAAACTAAAACCAAAATCTTGGTGTCATTTTAAAGCAAAAGATGTGGTCTTTAAAAATATGTAAAGTACTCATAGTCTTAAATTTCCTACATGTGAACCATTTCGATTCCTTGGGTCACATATCATTTGCTCACAGCATTGATCTTGCTTTTCTCTTTGCTCACTGACATGATTGTTGGTTCAGTGGTTGTGTCATATACTAAGTTACCTCCTATAATTGTCATTACAATGTGACATTTATAAAGCACCCGTTCAAGAAAAACCTCATCAGTCGTGCTCCAAACTCAAACCACTTACATTACTGTCAAATAAGACAGACTTCAGGTGCTTGCTAAACTGTGAAAGGGAGAAACTGAGGAGCTCAAGCCACAGATCTCAAGCAACGTTATTCCAAATGGTAGGTCCAAAATATAGGCAAAGCTTCTCGACTAATTTGTAACTGTATGCATACGAGGGACAGTCAGCAGTCCATGATTAGCAGGTAACTGAAGGGTCCCAAGGAGAATGAGATGCATGACTTCCACCAACACAGTTACACATAAAGGTCAGGATATTATACGGAGTACGCTGCTGGATGGGTCACCATCCAGCAGCGTATTCTTCTTAGTCAGCTCATTTCCACCACCAGAATACTCCTTTCATCCTCCTTCCTTAGGCACCAACACTCAGATCCATAGATTAGTACTGGAGTGACAAATGTCCTGTACAGTTTCATGTCTTTCTTCTTCATATGCTGCTTGTCTTCCATATCCTACTCAATCTGACATACATTGTTGATGACAGGCCAATCATACGTTTCATGTCCTTTGTACATTGTCCATCTTCTGTAATTAATACACCCATGTACACATACTCTTGGCACTTAGCCCACATGTAATAAGTCAGTTTTCTGTTAAACTATTGTACAAATGCAGCCGAACTGAATGTTCTTGCTTTGTCTTAATGCTTACAGACGTCCAGTAAGACTAAGGCTGTCTACAACCCACGACAATGGCTTCATCCTACAACAGATGAGGAGGTATTTTGAATTCTACCTGGTTTTACAATGCTTCTACTGTTTGCTTTTGGGTCGGTATATGTGATGACTTATAGGTTTCATTACAGATTCTCTCCCATTTCTGCAATGGCTTCTATAGGTGCAAGATTCGTAAAATTATATCGCATTACTTTGACACTTTGAACATTTGGTTTATAAAGTTTAATCTATCCTCTACTGATTAAATATTCTACAGTGTCTTGCCAAATGATAGTTGTTGGATTTCTTGAACAGGTTACAGTCACAGTATCTTTCTATCTGTCGGTCTCTGAGTTTCTATGCTTGGCACAGATACTCTGCACTCTAAACACGTGAGTGATGAAAATCGATGCCAAGTAGCCTGAATGTGGCAGAAGGGTATTTATCAGGACCTCGTTTAACTGCAAAATCAGTTGGGTTTCAACGCTGTGCAAGCAACTCAGCACTAAGCCTAGGCAAGGTCCGGTCTGAAAACCTTCTGCATCATTTGTACCCAGTAAATGTAATATCCTTTCTGGTAAATGCTTTTGCCAGTTCCAGTGGTTATCATTAGAAGTTGTTATTGGCTGGTTGAGTGCTTTCCGGCTGAAATCATCATCTACAGGGTGACCTTGACCATGACCTCAACAGTGACTGGTTCCACCTCTGATGCTGACTTTTACTAGTATGCATCGCCAGCACATGCAGATGATGTCTGGAAATGAAAAAATAAACATTCTCAACTACATTGCATGAATTCAGTTGGATTGTATTTTGTTCGTCATCAGTTGGCTGATCAAATTTGCCAACATTTTGCTATAAAACTCGTTTCATCATGTCATTTTGTGTCATTGGAATATCAGTAGCAAGTTTCATACACTACATGAAAATAATTAAAACGATTTCAGTCAACAAAATCATAATACTGTCAGATGACAATTACGAAGCTATTTACACAAAGGAATATATTGCATAACTTGTTTCTTCAGCTTCATCAGCATTTCACAATGGCTGAATCCAATATGCAACGTTTCATGGCAAATTCGCTCTCTCTCGAGCACGTGGCTTTTTCCATACACTGTGTTCACTACCGACCTTCATTAATTTCGCAGATAGAACACAAAAACTCATCGTCTGTATTCTCCAAAACATGACTCTCAACCACCAACTCCTCCTGTCTGCATTTTCCCATCACTTCAGAATCTATTTTCTCACAATAAATATAACAATTCGTTGACAAACTGATGATGAAGAACATGTTCCTTTAAGGGATGGAGAAGGCTCCTTTAACACTTTCATGACGATTGTGTACTATGAATGACTGAGACACCAATGCAGCATGTCGTTAAAGTGTTAAGTAATATCATTCATGTCTTTGAATTGCATGCATCCTTCTTATTTATATGTTCATCACAAAACTTATGAAAACATTTTCAGTTTCTTCTGACACATGATTTCTTCTTCTGTGCTGTAGGTCTTGGCAGATTCCACAAAGGGCCAGATAGCAAAGGCTGTCAGTGCTCTTCAGTCATCCTCCTATGAATTCTCCGCTTGCGATGACTCTTCGCCTGTCTTATCTAGGGCATCGTCATGGCCAAAAAGACTTCAAGGCAATGATGTCGTCAAAGTCCGAGTCTCAAGAGACCAAAAACCAGTACATGCTCATCTTTCATTTCCTTCATTCTTTCTCTCGCATTGCAGGTTCATTTACTAAAGCAGTAAAACTTAGCCAAACAAATCTTCCTTTGTAACTCAGTGCATTATCGCTAAATCAACAATGCACAAAGTTACATAGGAAGATTTATGGCTGGCTAACTGTTACAAATATTTGGGATCTGATATGGAACAGAAGCCCAAATATATACATGTACCTGATGAGGAACTGAGGATGAGAATATCTGGCACGCAAAGAGTTACAACACTTATGCAACTGGACGTAAATATCCATTTCTTTATTCATACAAGAGTAAATGGCCGTAAATACTCAGCCTGTGGGTAAATTGAACTTTTAACATTTATAAAATGATAGAAATATTCTGGGGAGGGGATTTAGGTGAATGGTTAACAATCCAGCATGAACTTGCAGGCTTGGGTTAATGCCGGCAACAACCTATTTTTTCCGGGACAGTGGCAATACGGTTATTGTCAGTTGTTAACCATTTTCTCCAAAGTAAGGGAAGGCAAATGAAAATTATTTTCACTGCACCGGCTGCATAGTTATTATTAATGCTTCTTGTGAGAAATTAAAACTACTGTAGTAAATATAATTACCTCTTAGTTAAAATGCAGTTAAAGTCAACTAAATGAGATTAAAAGAAAAAAAATCTGACCTACAGTTAACTAATCCAGAATAAACTGCCATTTGCACTGCAGTAGTAATATTCAGGTGAACAGGGTCATTGCGTTTTCTATATACTTTCCTGGTAGTATATAATTTATTAGAAGTGTATAGAAGCCAATGGTTTGGCAAAATTTCTAATTCACAACTACACCATTCGATACTGAATACTTAATTTGTAGAACTTCACAATTTTATTAGGAAGAAATTATATGATTATTTAAATCAGGTGATTTTTACTTGTAAAAAAATTAATTGATTTAATTCAAGACATATTTAAATCAATCAACTCTGTAAAGAAGCAAGCCAAATGAAATAAAAAATGAAGCTAACGGTGAAAATTCCATATTTCACTACGACAATAATTAATAGTTTATATTTTTGCCAAGAGGTTTTTGCCATTTTTGCCAAGACGTTGCCGGGACAGTTATTGCCATGGCAATAACTGGTGGCCGGCAACAACTTGCCAACCCTGGCATGAAGAGCAGAAGATCAGTATGGATGTGGGATCAATTCTTGCTACCCTCCCAAAGGTCAACTTAGCCTTTCATTCGCCAGATGGCATTGGTAAAATGAGCAATAGGACAGATGGGCGCCTTACATGGCTACCATACAGTTAAGATCGACTCCTGTAATAACTTGTGATCATCCGTTCATGCTATGACTTGTAATCATACCGTGTTCATGTAAGTTTTTATCAATATATGAAGATTATTATTATTATTATTATTATTAATACAGTTTGCAAACAGTGGACAGAAATATGCAATTTTCATTAACATTTCTATTGCTGTCAGTTATGCCATACATGTCAAGACTTTTGCTGGTTTTATTCTATATCTTCTGAAACTATCAGTTAATGCTATTCCCGTAGCCAATAACATTGTTCAGCTGTTTCATCATAAGTTCTATCTATCTCTGCCACCATTGTAAATTGTGTTTGGATCATTACAGAATGTGTTGCTGTAAAAAAGTAGATTTACATGTACTTTGACTTATTCTTGGTGTTAGACCTAGGCTTCATCCTCCACAACCAGTCTCAGCCCTTGCTCTTTACTCTCAAAATCAAATTCTCCTGTTGTGCTAAAACTAGTTGACTTTCTGTGCAAATGTGTCATAAGAATGTGTCAACATAAGTTTGCAGGCATCCTAATCATTTTGCTCAAACTCAGCTCCCAGTTGTACCAGAAACTTATAAGTCTTTCAGAGTCCTATCAAGGAGTATATTCTACAGATGTAGTGTAATGTAATGTAATTTAATGTAATTAGCAAATTCTATTGTGCCGGTGTCTAATGCACGAGGCATCAACCGATGGCACACCAAAACCAAGCCGTAATCAGGTCAACATTCAGAAGACCAGTCCGTAAGAGACAGAGAGACAGCCTACTGCGGATAAACTGATACGATGATAAGTTGTATGATAATGTATGATCATAATGTTCTGGTGAGTTCATTTTCTGTAGTTAATTTTGGAATACATGTTATATCAAGATTCATGTCATAATAGAAGTGTGTTATAGTGAGTAACCAGTGTATCTGTTTTGTCTGTATTTCAGCTGTTTGCAGTTGTTCGTAATGTAAAGGAAGCACATGAATGTCAGGAATATGGAGAGAAGCAGGAGTTCCAGGATGACGTCGACTACATGCTCGATGGTCTACAGTGTTCACAGCCTCTGGCTACACGTTGCCTTAGGTACAATGCACACTTCTACACTTTTTACCTTTGAAGGCGATTCTAGGCTTTCTAGCAGTGTCATTCTCTTTACAAATTTTATTTCGAACAGTTATAGTTACAGTTTTAGTTAATGGTTTTTCATTTCAGTTACAGCTACAGTTAGTATTATTTTTCGGTTATAGTTAGACTAACTGGACTTTCATTTCAGTTACTACTTAGTTACAATAAGGCTAAGTAAAATTGCCTTCAGACTTGGCAGCTGTGCATATTAAGACATGTTACACTTTGAAGAATAGGTTGCATTCAGCCTCATGAATACATTTCACCTTGATGCTAAAAATTCATAAATTTCGATGATGAAGGTTAGCCATTTCACAGTGATCTGCTGTCCTGTTTTGAATATTTCTGTCACTTTCAAAAATTAAGAATAAATTACCCTTACTATTATTATATGAGCTGTAACAACACTCAATCTCTTAAATGTATTATTCTTCAGCATTGTAATAATGAAATACTGCATCAGCATTTGAAGCACTTATTAAATAGGCCTACATGACACATAGATATATATAATGACACCTAGAAACAAAGAGAGACGTTGTAAAGCCCACAACAATTACCAAACACATTGAAAAACGCAGCTGTTTTCACAGTTGAGTCTGTAGATATTTTGCTGCACGCTAATATCTCACCAGTTCTGATTGTCGTCGCCCAGTTCCCTTCTATAGGTCTACACCTCTAGACCTATCACTATGCACTGTATGCAGCGCAGACTTTGTTGTATGTAGGCAGATGGTGATCATTCAGATGATTCAATAGATTAATTGTTTCTTCACTGGATATGAACCGATCACATGATTATGCTTAGGATTATGATTATGCAGATTTCTGCATTACCCATGGCATCATGGGTGAATGTCATGCAGTTGTCTCCCACTTGTGAAGCTATGGGGTGGGAGGTATCCACTTGAAGTTGACAGTTACTAATAAAATTGAAACACATGGAATAAAAATGTCTTTAGTCTCTAGGTATCAATAAAGATTAGTGTGCTGTCGTGTTGTTGAGCTGAAAGATATGATCGCCTCATTGGTTACTGACTGTGTGAACGTGTTTTCTGAGAACAGTGAGACCGTGACATTGATTTCAATTCAATTCAAATCTATTGTATGTATTGTATTTGTATTGTATTTGAATTCGCTCTTGTTATAGCGCCCCTACCAGATTTCCCATTCAGAGGCGCTCCCGACTACTGCGCGAACGCTGAATCGGAGTTTCACGCCGAAGCGCATGAGCAATTGCGAGTGAAGGACTTGCCCAGGGTCCCTACGCGGCGACTTTGAGGTGGATTCGAACCCGCAACCCTCCAGCTGCAAGGCACCGAACATACCCCTATACCACCGCGCCCCAGTTGTATTGTGATGTGTTGTATTGTGTGTTGTATTGTACTCCACGTTTATATTGCGACCGAGCCACCCGCAGTAAAGATCCGAGAAATTAATCTCTGATAAACCGACCTGACCAGGAAGCGAACCCGGGGCGCCGGCGTGACGAGCAGGCTACCAATCCACTCGGCCACTCAAGATCCTCTATGTTAATTAGCTTAATTAGTATTCATGTTGATCCATTTGGTTGACTGCAGTATTACATGTATGTGTATATATGGAATGTGTACGCTTTTGGCCGAACAGGTCTTAAACCGTAAGCCTTGCATATTTAATTGGATAGTCTTGGAGGTCTGACTTTATGTATAGTCACAAGTGTGGAAATAATTGGATGATGTGAGTGATTTGAAATTTGTTACAGAGAAAGTTGATTTGTGTTGAGCTAGTGTAAAGATTCAATGAGAGGAAGAAATACCAGAAGACTGGGCAAATTTGACAATCGTCCCTATATACAAAAGAAAAGGAGATCCACAAGACTGCAAAATTACAGAGGCAATTAGCATACAGAGCATTACAGGAAAAGTCTTCACCAAAATGATACAGAACACAATCAAGCAGTATATTGAAAGAGCACTTAGAGAAGAACAAGCCTGGTTCAGGCCAGCAAGAAGCACAATTGATCAACTCTTCACAATGAGACAGACACTTGAAAAAAGTATATCACGCAACCACTAAGTCTTCATCAACTTCATAGACTTAAAACAAGCATTCGACAGCATATGGCACAAATGTGGGGATGCAGGAATACCAGTGCAACTCATAATACTTTCATAAAATATATAGAAAATTATCAAGTGCAATAAAAGTAGATAAAAAGATCACGGAATACTTTCACACGAAAACAGGAGTACGACAAGGATGTCTCTTATCCCCATACCTACCATACAATTTATCCCAGTATTAGAAGCAGTAATGTCACTCAGCCTTTACAACACCGAGGCAGGAATCCAATTAAAAGGAGGGCTGGTGAATAACCTTGGATTTGCTGACGACATTGGCCTCCTCGCTAGAAACGGTCCAGAACAACAGGATATTATGACACAGATTGATGAAACCAGCAGAATATTTGTCCTAAATCACCTATGCAGAGTAAACAAAAACAATGGTGATTGAAAAGACCAAAAACTATCAACATCCAGGGAGAAGCAGTTGAGCAAGTAGAACAATTCATCTATCTAGGAGGGTTAATAAATGCAAGTGGCATCAATGAAAAAGACATGCAAAGGGGAATTGGAAGCACTTCACATGCATTTGGAATGATGAACAGAATATGGGGAAGCAGAGAAATGACAGAGAAAACCTAGATAAAAATATATGGGATTATAGATAAGTCCATAATATATCTGGTACTGCCGCCCATTCTTTTATTCTATAATGATGGAGTAATATGTACCTAGTAAAGTTTCCAGTTGGATTAGACCTGGAGTACCCGTGGTTTAAATTTTTCATTGGCCAAACTTTTGACACCTCTACACTTCAGTAAGAAGGAGATACCTTTAGTCCTTTACCTTGCACTGCATTTCAATTAATTGGATTTTAACTGCCTTATTTCTCTATTATATCATTATTTCACTATAATATACCTTTTTCTTTCAGTTCAGTTTACATATTCAGATCCAAATTCAATATATTTCTCAAATTACGTCATATCGCATTCTTCACTTTCACTCAACTGCCTCAGTTACAACATTCAAACATTTCTGCATTTACGTCTTTCTGGGTAGGAAAGTCAGGTATTTTACACTTTACCTTTCCAGTTTTCTCTTTCCATGTCACTCATGTGCTTGATGTGTAGCTTACAAATTTCTGTATATGGTGGTTCAGTATTTCACTTTGAACTTCTGTTTAATGCTAAACTCTTATTATTCATTTGTTCTTAGCACACTCAGTCTTGCATCGAAATGCATGGTTCCTGCTTTTCGGATGCATCTTCGTGCACATGGAATTCTTACCAAGATATTGGAGGCACTTCATGATGCTCCACAGTTTGTGGTAATTTCAACTTATTCAATTGAACATTTCAGATTTCTTGTTTCATATTTACCAACCATAATGATTTCCATTTCTACGCATTGCTTCTTTCTGTAAGTATGATGTAAACAATAGTTCACTTAGATGCATCCAATAGTGGTGCCACATAGCAATTACACTGTGTTCATTAAATGACTTTTGCTAGTTAGAGGTTAACAGAAATGCTGGTGCTCTGGTTAATAACATGAGCACCGGATTTCCTGATATATTGGGTATACTGTATATATGTGTGGGTGCGTGTGTGCAGATGTATTTGTGGCATATATGTTGCATATACGTATTTATAGTTACAGACACTTATGTACAGAGAGAGAAAAATGGGCAGATTTATTTCATTATTATTACGATAGTTTCTCTAACATATCTCATAGATGAGAGAAACCCTAATCCAGGCTATAGTGGATGTGTGGAAGTTTAGACCTGAAGGACGTCAAAGATTCAATAGAGTGAACTGAACTGGACCGCAGGTTTGGACCAGCCAATGAGAAAGCTTCACTATGTTCAGGTGCAGGACTTGTGTCTTTCACTGAGGAAACGGATTATTGTTACTTTGAGGGATGGGCTTGGAATGGCTGCGTAAAATGTAATACTTTGTAAACTGCTAAGCAGATTTTGAATTGGATTCTCTGTTTAATACACACCTAATGTAATGAATGCAATGGAGCAGGGGTGTCAAACCTTTTTTAATGGCGGGGCAGTGGCAATACTTTCCAGCAAGTGGCGGGCCAGGGTGTGGACTCCGATATTATGTATTAAGGCCTCCATGGCCATGGTGTCGAAGGCTCCTGAGAAAAATGGAGTAGGGATCTGGATGGGGCTCGGTGAGATATTTTTGCAAACTAAATCTTAAATGGTGCATTTTTCAGCACACCGAGTAAAATTAAGTAGGCTTTTGAAGTCTTAATTTGATCTTCATTATCAGTCACGAACATCACATAAAAGTCATTAAGCCTAAGGTCAATGTATTCTAGTTGAGATACAGGCCAGGCCTATTGTTCATCAATAACTCAAATTTATCTTAGTCTGATATTTAAAAATTTTAAAAAGTCCCTGCCAAACGCATAGTAAGCTCGCAGTAATAAAATTTATTAGATAAAGTTGAATAAATTGTCTGTCCAGTGTACATCAAGGAAAAAATTACTGATTAGTAATAGTTGCACTGGAAACTTGACACTGTTTTCTTTTGACGAGAGAATGGAGGTCAGGCTGCTTATCTACAGCTAGCCCTACTCTGAGATTTGCAAGTAGATTTGAGTCAGTCAGCCATGATCTGTGTCTTGTCTTAACAAGCGTCATCTTTGAATATCCTTGCTCGCATAGGTATCAGATGGCAATCAAACACAGCATTCGAGCAGCATGTGTTCGTAAATGAGGAAAAGCTTCTGTGGGCAGTTGCTGATTAAACACCTGCACTTCTGTGTCTGAATGCTGAGAAGCGTTTTCTAAATGCATCAAGCATGTCTGCCATATTTAGCAGAGTCGAAAATGATGTTTAATGCTTCGGCATGATTCTCAACTTCGTTCATGTGTTCAAAGTGCTGGGCAATGCCCTTGCGCAAGTTACGAAACCCACAGCTGAAGTTTTATTTAAAATGCTCGTATCAAATCATATACTTCAGCAATGGTAATATCACATTATAAATAATTACACAATAATTATTTATACTGTGGTAATATCTCTACCTTGCAGTTTAACATTAAGTGTATTTGGTATTGACTGTGGAACATTAAAAACATTCAAACTTTTATTCTCAAATTTTGTAGTCTTTAAGCAAAGGGCCGCGGGCCAGAAAACAATCATCGGCGGGCCAGAAATGGCCCGCGGGCCTGCTCTTTGACATCACTGCAATAGAGTGTGTAATAGGCTGAACATACGAGCGTCTTTCGTATGGCTCTGGCTAAAGAGTTCTAAACGTTCTGTAGCTTGTGCAGGTCTCCCTAAGTGTTAGCAATGAAAGTAGAGTTACAGTAGTCAAATCTGATGGAAACTAATCACTCACTAACTCATGGGATTAAGATGGACCTCATTCAACAACACTTCATGTATGTTAAATTGAGATGATTTGCATTATGTCCAAACACGGTTAGACAACAATGACATATGGTAGAATCAAACACCACAACAAAACTTCCGGTGCATTTATCTCTGGACTGAACAGAAATAGGCCAATCGGTTTGCTGTCTTGTTGGCTTGTGCCTAGAATCTGGAAATTCTGTTTCAGAACAATTCAGAAGAAGTTTCTTACTAATAATAATAATAATAATAATGTTCTTTATTGAAACAATCCGGTTGACAAACCGCAACCGGTTACAGTGTACAGTTATGCAGTTGAAACAATTCACAAGAACACAAATGACAGAAGACATAAATCTTAACTACTAACAGAACAGACAGTCTGCAATACACGGCGCTAATAATAGCCTACAAAGCATATCCGCCTACGGGGTCGATCTCGGTACCTCTTGCTCTCTATGCCAGTGTGTTATCCAATGCGCTATTGGGCCCCCATCATCAGACTTACTAGCCATCAAAGATTGAACATAGCCAAAACCAGAAGCATCTAGTTGGAAAGCGCGATTCCACTTGGTGAAACTACCAAAATGTGCTATTATCAGCAGACTAGTACAGACAATGCCACCAAAATGCATAAGGGATAAGTGCATAATTCGCTTATGTACATAGGAACTGACTGCTGTCATATTTTGGGGCGCGGTGGTGTAGGGGTATGTTCGGTGCCTTGCACACGGAGTGTTGCGGGTTCGAATCCACCTCAAGCCGCCGCGTAGGGACCCTGGGCAAGTCCTTCACTCGCAATTGCTCATGCGCTTCTCGGCGTGAAACTCCGATTCAGTGTCCGCTGCTGTTGTCGGGAGCGCCTCTGAGTAGAAATCTTGAAGGGGCGCTATAACAAGTGCTCATACATACATACATACATATTAATATAGGATATTTCAATGGACGACAATTCTGAGTATGTACATATTGCATATGGGCATAATTCGTTTATGTGCCTAGCTGACTAGAGGCCCATTATGCATTGCTCCGTGCATATATCAACACCACTTAATTGCATAGGCAGCTTAGAACATTCTGGCCACATAGGCAGTTCGAACAGCTATCAACTCTGGCTCTCCAGTGGTCTCTGTTAGCTGCACTGTGGTCCGTATCAGCAGGTGACGTAACAATGTTACCGGTGATCATTACCATATCATAAACATTGTGGAATGTTGACCGGTAGCAATGTTACGTCACTTGCTGATTGACCACAGGACAGCTAAAAGACAGACACCACTGTACATACGTCGACTGTACATTTAGTCACTTCTAAACAGTGCATGTAAACCTCTCTTATGTGCTTAGGTTCAATGCAGTCCCAAAGCTATGCAGTGCTTATGCACTTACCGTAAGTGGTGTCAACTGTCGTAGTCAGCAGAGTAATGAACTGAGTGGAGTGTAATGTAAATGGAGCAGAACAAGTACAGGATCTTGTAATACACCACAATCAAGGCAATGGGTGCAGAAAGTGGGTTGATTTTCTCAATTGATTCAGTACAAGGGTGCAGGTCAGATGCAGATCAGCTGTGAGCAGGACCAGGTAGATAAAAGCATTGTATGAAGTCGTCAAGGACTGTATGATGATGAAAGATGTCAAAAGCAGCAGATAGGTCCATGAGAACGAGTGCAGTTACTTTCCCTTAATTGCTGAAGCCAATTACGTGATTTTGAGTGATTAGTGCAGTTTCCGTGGAATGGTACAGGCAGCAGCAGCAGGTAGATTGGGAAGGAAGGAAGGTACAGGTTGTGAGAAGAGAGAGGTGACAGCTCGGCTGCTGATTAGTAACTACTTTCAAAGATTTCGGAAACGAAATTGAGAGTGGAGATGGAGCCATAGTTTGATAGATCAACAGGATAAAGAGGGAGATGGCTTTTAATTAGAGGATTAGCAGGATGTCAGCTAAGCTAACCAGAAGGAGCTTTCAGTGACAGAAGTGCGGATGGTGTAAGTGATAATTGGGCCGAAAGCATCTTCAGAAGGGCTTAGTATGTGATGATACACACACATTGATTACAACACCAATGCTTTCATTATATGTACTGGATTTCACCCTAATGCTCAGGCTTGATTGAGTGGCTGAGGCTTATGACCAAAGGCTGTTAACATATTCTACAACAGTCACGTTTTCCTATTGAACCACTCTTTGCTCTCTGCTTTCGTGACACTACTAAAATCACATGATATGCAATTGACTGTAGGCAATTTTTCATCTTCTTATATATTCTTCCTATTAATTTGTAGATTCAGGGTATTGTCGTAGATGCAACTGGTTAGACTTTAATGCTAAACAACTTGTATCATGCACTGGCCCGTAAGAAAGTAATGATAATGTGTGTTCTGAAGAACCACTGGGCTCTCTTCTTGGCCGCATTCTAGCTTTGCTTTCTGCTGATGATAGGTGCCTTGAACACATTGTCATTGATTAATTTTTCATACTGGATTACATCATCAATGAATTTCTATCTGGTAATCTGATTTGTATATGATTGAGATTGAGATGACTTAGATTGAGAACTCATCAAAACAATTGTGCTGTAGGAAGTGCTAATAAATGTGAAGATATGATGCTATGATAAGTAGGCTGATGACAGTGAGTATGCTGATGATTATGGCGTGATCAAAGCATTATTTCACAGTTATTAATTCATGCTACGTACATGTGAGAAGGTGTTGTTTACGATGATGATGTTTGGATATTTTCAGTCGTTGTCAATCTGCCTCTCGGCCCTCTTGTTTACTATGTCACGTGATCGCCTTGCTATTGAACTTGATGAGTTCAGCGTCCGACTCATTCTGCGGCTGCTTGATGCCGATTCTGGTCACTGTGGCAATGTTGATCACAGCACATCATCTGCAGAGGAACTGGAACGCATTCGGATCAAGGTGTTTGCCATCTGCACCGCTACAATTCATTCAAGCAAAATGCCTCACGTCAAACTAAAGCCATGTGACATGACGGTGTGTACATTAGACTATTCTTTCATTTCTCTTTTATGTTGTCTGAAAGAGATAAAATTTACACAGATAATATCTGTGTTCATGTATTTTCAAATCTGTGCAGTGCCTTCTAAAACCCACTCAAAGTTGCTTAAGTGTGGCTATATGACAGATACAGCTTCACAATAGCTATGCATTTGCTTTAGGTATCTTATTCCTAATCTGCAAGATTATACAACTGATCACCTACTGGCTAGATGCTTCTTTCTTCCTTACATACTTCATACTATTCATGCACTTCAACATCTGCTGAATCCTGTCCAGCTGTATCTGTCATATAGCCATATAGCTGTGTATCATCCTTCCAAAGGGGTAGTCATGGTTTCTCTACATTCTTTCAAATTTTCTCCTTACATCTTTGTGCAGTTCTTCTTTCTTTTGTGCATTTCATTTCTTATTTATGCTAGTACAACCCCAGTCAATATTCCAACCTCTTGACTGCTGTGCTGCTGTTTCATAATGCACAGATGAGAATCTGGTAAATTGTGGTAATCCAGTCCATATGTTACTGGTCAGAGAGAGCAGAAGTTAGGCAAGTTTCAAGCACACCTGAGATGCCAACATAGTACTCTGGGTTAGAGGCCAACAATAGTCAAAGTGTCCATTGATTGCGGGCTCTATTCTCTGTGTTGATGGTTGAGCAATGAGCACAGACAGTGTTAGGTCATCTTCTCATTTCACTATATTAGCTTATGTCAAATCTAAACGTAATGATGCAAAACTCCAAAACTGTAGTGTACATCTTATGCCTTTAGGAGAAAGAAGCACATTGCATTGCAAATTCAGTCCTCAATAGACAAATTATCCTATTTAGCTGATGGCTAAGAGTGCTTCTCATATCCATTATGCTGCATCTGACATAGACTTCTGCCATTGTTGCCATAGTTTTACTGTACTTGGTCTGATGATGATGGAAGGTTCCATGAGATGCTAATCTGCTTCCCAGATACGGGTGCCACAGATTTCCAAACCAGCATTCACATAGTCCTTCATAATTTCACCCAGGTTGGGCTGTCCAAGTAAATTATAAACTGTACCAGCCAAGCAACTCCTGCCACAAGTATCTTCATTCACAATACAAGGACAGAATCTGCAACTTTCCTATAAGGAGAGTTCTGTAACTTAAGGCAATGCTGTTTATGCAGGGCTATACCTTTCTCCAGTGTTATTAACCAACTGCAGTCCATCTTCAACACTCCAGCTCATCTGATTGCTTAGCATCTGACGACCTGACCTTTCTTTAATACCCATATTATGTAACTGCTTGAAAAACCATTCTGTTCGATGTAAATATATCTGTGATTGCAATTACACTTAAGGCACAGTTGGTCTCTTTAATGCTGATAAGATGCTGTAAAATAAATTACATAAATTCTATTCTTGTAATATCTAAGTTTCATCTATGTAACTTATAGGGAACAACCGGAAATCGCTTCGGCCATTTGCCCCGGCCGGATATCGGGTTTTTCGGAACTATTCGCCTCGGCAATTAATACCCACGCAAATACCTACAATTTTTGGAATTTGATCAATCTCAAGATTACAGTTACAATTTACAAATAAATTATACAACTGAACTAAATTTCTGCAACAATTTAAGTATTTAACCGAAAATCGCTATTTAGCGCTGAGATTGGTTGTCTTTGTTCTAGCCCTTCGTACTATAACTTCTTTAATTTGCACATGACGTCATAGTCTCAGCAGACTCATAGTCATAGATATCTTTCGTTTCCGGTTTTTCAAAACAAATTAACAATTTTAATCTTGTATTCTTATTAACAGTTTAAGAAATAAAAAATATGTCACTTCCGAAATTAAGCAGCAAAATTTGGAATTTCTTTGCCATCAACGCTATCGACGAGTCAAAGGCAAACTGCGACGTCTGCAATGAGAAGCTAACAAGAGGTGGTTTAAATGCTCGCTCCTACGGAACTTCAGCTCTTATAAACCACCTCCGATCGTTCCATCGTGCAGAGTATGACGAGTACACCAGATCCTCAGAATGTCAAAAGCGAAAGAGAGATGAAGAAGATAAAAAGAAAGATTTTTTTATTGACAAAAAGTCACAAAATACACTAATAGAGACTTACAGTCACTGTCGTATTTGTATATATATCTAATTGGTTCATTATTACAGGTAAAAAAATTATGTTTATGCTGATCTTTTTTTTATTACATGTAAAAAACGGTACTCGGTTCGTACCCGGATCCGGCAAATAGTACATCCAAATACTCGGATTTGCTACCCGGTAGAAAATGTCTACCCGGTTGTTCCCTAGTAACTTAACACTGTTGTATTTTCTGTGTTCATTGTCATTTTAAGAATTAAATCAGGCGGTTAATCTCTACGTCTCTTCATAGCATGTTTTCTACGAACAGACCATAAATTGGCCAAGCATGATAGGAAGAACCCAAACAAACAGACACACACACAAATCCACAACTTTTGGCACACCTTCACTCATATCTTTTAACTGATGCATATATCTCTTTGCCATAAAAATCACAGCCCAACCTATTCCATCTTTGGCATCTGTGTAACTGATTAGCATATCATGAGCATAGGCCCCCCCTCCAATGTGATCATCTTTTTGGAGCAGTTCAAGAGAGGCTCTTCTCAAACATCTGTCTCTCAGTCTGTCATATAATGAGACACTCTTGTAATTGCCTTTTGGGATGGCTGCAAAGATCGCATCATCTCATTTTATCCAGTTGTTCTTCCAAATTCCTATCTTATAACATGTTTATTTGGTAACCAACTCAGTACAGGTCGTAATCACATCAGGTTTTTACAAGTTCTTTTGGTTCACACAGGAGACCCAAAAGGGGCCAAAGGTCCCGCTACTCAGGGCCTCTATCATGTTATTCATAGGTCATCATTCCTGTCTAATGGGAATTTGGGTAAAATAGTGCTCAGAATAGTAATCCTATTGTAATAGATATAGTAATCAATAACAGATATAAGTAATCCTGATTTGAAATGGCAATTGCATTCTTTTAGTTACTGAATTTGTGCAGAATTACTGTTTATTGGTTGTATGTGTAGATGTGTGAACTGATAATTGTAGCATCGCTTAATTTCTCTGGCTTTCTTTATTAGACTGGTTACCTTGGCTTGGAGCTTCTGCTTAGTTTAACATCAAAACACACGGCCGACTGGTTCAAGGAAACTCTGAGGTCTCATGGTGGCCTCAAGCACATCATCAATGCTGGTATTTTATGTTTGCTTATGCGTATGGATGCCTATTTAATCGCAGTAAAACAGAGTTATAAATCACATTGTAAGTTTCGAACAGACTTCTCTCTTGATATGAAGTAATACCAATGAACTGGAAGTCTGCCATTCTTTCGTATTTCATTTTTACATAACCAAAACGGTAAAACCTCGGGAGAGTCTGGGATCTGCAATTTTTGACGCTTGTTTGAACCTGGGTTTGGTCCCAGTTTTGGTGCCATTCGAACTAAGGTATTATCGTTGCGCATTTATTTAAAACGTCATTATGTAATGACAAGCATCAATCGATGGCACTGAGAAAATGTGTGTTAAGGACGTACTGAAGATCCTTATACTATTACTGCCTCAGAGGGAGGCTCGAATCCGTACACTTCTTGTAACAAGGCGAGCGCTCTAACCAATCGGCTACTGTGTCTCACAATAGGATGCTGTGACGCAATTGTGATGTGTTCACCTGGTTAACATGATCTGCTTCCTGGAGGGTGGCAGACAATCCATTGAACCCGTTGCACCCGACTATGCAGTCAATATAAATTGGCAATGTTTTTCATTAAGGGGCCGTCCATAAATGACGTCACGCTATTTTGGCCGATTTTTGACCCCCCTCCCCCATGTCACACTTCGTCACAAAAAGTCACACCCCCTGAAAAATGACGTCACAAAGCTCTGACCCCCCAAAACCAAATTTCCACTTGATAATAAAACATGTTTCAAATCCCATTTATTGTCATTGTAATAAGTATTTAAAAATCTGATGGTGAAAAATATTTAAATAATTAGAAAATTATTAATAATGGTGCCCGTATACATTAAAATAATCAAAAAATTATGGAAATTTTAATACTCAAAATTAGTGCTGTAATTTTAAACTTAAAATGTTGTTAATTGTTAAATTTAATTACACAGACCTGATGTGACGTCACACTTCGCTGACCCACCCCCATGTCACACATCGTCACAAATTTCCGACCCCCTCCCCCAGGTGCGTGACGTCATTTATGGACGGCCCCTAAGCCTGGCACAGAGCTAAACAGTAATTGCAACGTCTTGTATGCAACTCATCAGAAAGAAAACTGTACATCACGCGTTAATTAGTATGGTGCTATGACAATTTAAAATGAGATTAAAAGATGCTAGATCATTTTTAAATGAGCTTAAATGGACGAGGTGAGGATGAAAAACTGTTCTTTTTGGCCGTGCTGGAGTCGGGAGCACCTCTGGTAGTTCCCTTGAAGAGGTGTTATATAAATCTCCTGAATGAATGAATGAATGAATGAATGAAATGAGCAGGCTACAAGAATGAACTTAGATTAGGATAAAGATGAAAGATTAAATAGATCTTGGCTTAGACCAATGTATTTATTTTTTATTCACGAGATTCATCTAATAACGACATCAATCGACAAGACGTAAGAACTCCCTTAATAGATCCTCGACCTCAACCGCCACAAAGAATCTGTGAGTATGCTTTCTGTTTAATAATTCACCTTAATGGTCATCGAATAAGGTTTCAATGTAGAATACTTTTATAGGCCTATAATATAACTTACACTGTTTCACAAGCTCAGTAGAGGAAGTTAACGAGTTAACAAATTGATTACGTGATCTGCTACCATTGGAGAGTCTTTTCATGATATTTTGAAAGTATAATTAGAGTTAAGTTGTTTTCAGAATGTCAAAATAAACCAGTTTTATTAGGGATTTAGGGTCTATATAAAATTTTTATGTAACGTAATAATTATAAAGTGTGCTGTTTTAAAAGCTTAAAAGAGAAGGTTTATTGATTATTTATTAGAACACAGACAGCAATGCCTAAGTCTGCCTTACATTACTGTTAAGCTAAAGTATTCAACCTATTCTTAAGCTAAAGTTAAACTCTTCTAGCTCATTGTGAAAATAAACTCATTTTATTATAAGCACATTTCTATAGATGCTGTTCCGTCTTTTACGACTCAATTTTGACCATTACGACTGATTGAAATGCTGTGAAATATCTTGACAAGTGTTGTTCATGATTTATTATAAGCAACTATGTTCTATAAATTGTGAATGTCACTGTTTTGGAAATGCAGCCTCTCAAAACTTAACAGATGGTAGAGCGGTCATGAAGAAAGTGGAAAAATCAGGAATGGTGGATTCATTTCAACAAGGTAAGGCACATTGTTTGTGATATTCTCTAACATCTTTACATTTAAGATTAAAATTGCAACACCGCACAGTTGGCTCTTCTGCGTGGACAACACCGAATATGGCGGTTAATTTGGTTCTTGCCAGTTCAATTTAATTGTCAGATTGTCATTTTTAACTGCTCTCATTGACTTTAAAAACCACTTTTAAAATGCCGAAACATATTTTATATGCGTACATTGGTACTTACATGTACACATACAATCATACATGTAGGTCTAATGAAAGCATTACGCATTTTTCGAAGCTAATTGGCTAGCAGAGTAGAAAGGACTTCAATGTCAGGCTGACTAGGTAACGGACGACGAATACGACAGAGACAAACACATAGACAACATGTATAGAGAAAGACAGAGACGACAACTGACACGGACAGAAACACAGGTAGAGAGAGACGTGGACGTACAACCAATTAAATGGGCGGGGGAGAGACGGAGGGTTGACATGGCATCGTAAACCCAGCCTAGCACACGATGGCCGATAGTTATCTTGTAAAAAATTATGCTTCGTTATTCAGTATGGGCTTTACAATTTAGGTCAACAGTGTATAATTATTGTCTAAGTAGAATAGAGATGCTGCTGCAGGCCTAGCAATCCGTTAGGAATTGTCTTGGCTGTGTCACTTTGGTGACCTCGTTAAACACCGTTAACCATCGTTCTCCGTTGAACGTTGTCAGCCTACGCCCTTTAAACCAATGCAAGCAGCCTAGCACACACACACACACACACACACACACACACACACACACACACACACACACACACACACACACACACACACAACACACACACACGCATACATAGAGACCTACACATGCAAAACATGTCTTGACTTTGCTTCAATTGACCAATGACGCAAATGACCATGATTTTGCTAATGGTCTGTGAAGTTGCCTCTTGAATTGAAGTCTTGTAAGGCCCCTGTGTTCCAGAGTTCCGACCGAGAATTATTTCTTGGAAAACTCTTGTTACCACCCCCCCCCCTCGAAAATTCTCTGAAAACTCTCGTTACTACCCCCCCCTCGAAATTTTTTTGGGAGATCACTCGCTACTCTCCCCCGGTGGTCGATTTTTAAAATATCTTGGGTATTTCCGAGAACCCTCCATTCGCTCCCACAGAAACGGGAGTAGATTAAACACTGGTTTGTAATAATGTCTAAAAATTGGTCATTGGGGAAAATATGCACTGGTCTTGCACACTGGTCTGTGAAGTTGCCTCCTCTTGAATTTAAGTCTGGCTACGCTCCTGAGATGCTGATAACTGTTCTCATCCTAGCAGTTTGTCTTTTTATGTGTTCGTGAAATACAGGTCCATTCTTGCCCATTTGTGACTTTCAGAGATAGCAGGTATCTATATAGCAGGCTATCAAGCTATTGGATATCTGCCAGCGTTCCACCTATATTTTGGTAAAGAACTAAATGGCCGGCAGAGCTATAGGCCTATAAAGTTTATTTCGTCACAATCTGGCAGTCGGCCTACAAAATTAGTATCAAAAGACAAGCATAGAGAAGAAAAACAGAAAAATATGCAAAGAAGACGAAAATTAAGCAGTTGAACTAACTAAGAAGTAAATGCCAATCATAGGCTAAGCCTTGTTAGCCAGAATTATTGAGAGAGTAGAGACTCTTTCAGGTGATCGATGTAAATCTAAATATGAAATCGTTATAATTTCAGATTCTCCAGATCCAGATCATCTCTTGCAGAAGCACAGGGCCTTCTTAAGAGATCGTATGGATGGAGATTTTGGTCTACTCCATGTGCTTCTTGGCTCTGAGATCCTGTCGTATGAGACCCTGCAGATAATCAAGAGCAGAAGTCCATTCCAGGAGAGAAACGAAACTCTCATTGACTATATCATGCAGCACAACTTTTACCAGGGATTGTGTCGAGCACTGGAAAGCACGCATCAGGGTCACATTGTAAACTTCTTGGAGGCAGATGGAGGTTATTTTTTGCGACTCTCTTTTGTTGACCACGTATTTGATCATTGAATAAATTTATCAATGAGCAGATAGAAATCTTCAAAAAGCGCCGAGCGAATGAATGAATGAAAGACTAAATCAATAAAGGACTGGATGAACAGAGGGCCGAATGAATAGATGAATGGACTAATTGTAACAGGAAATGAATAAATGAATCACGATTAGAAAGAATGATTGGAGGAATGAGTTAATTAGCCATTCATTCAAAACCACAGATAGTAAATTGCTAGAGGTGAGACTTGTGAAAAGGTCGATTTATTAAAGTTGGCGAAAGCTGTTCTCTGCGATGCCTACTTGCCGACATCAGACAACAATTCTTGCGATCAAACCTGTTCGCTTGCTCTTGTCGTTCCGCTTCTGACCAGTGATCCCAGGCGGTATGTTAGCCTAGAAATTCTGACCAGTACGGAGTTCCTGGTCTTCCCAAAAAACCGATAGGTCGTTCCGTTGCGCTCCAGTCCCAACCGATTCCTGCTTCTGACCATTTCATTGCACAGCCCTCTGCTGAATCTGGTTTCCGAGGAGTAACCAAACGTGGCCTTAAATGTTCTCTGCGATGCCTACTTGCCGACATCAGACAACAATTCTTGCGATCAAACCTGTTCGCTTGCTCTTGTAGTTCATCGCTAAAATTTTGTCCACCAACTAGAGGTCTGCGGGTAGAGCATTTTTGCTACCCGACCCGTACCCGGAACACGGGACCACTACCCGTACCCGTACCCGACCCGTAGTCAAAGTTACTACCCAACCCGACCCGTACCCGCGGGTATACCCGTACCCGTACCGTACAAGCCACGTAATTAATAGGCATTCCCAATAATCCGAGCCCCAACAGTCCAATAGTCTCACAAAGCATGTAGCAGTATAATAGTCTGATGGTGATGATCACAGTAATAATAATAATAATAATAATAATAATAATAATAATAATAATAATAATAATAATAATAATAATAATAATATAATAATAATAATAATAATAATAATAATAGTAATAATAGGCCCTAATCATAATCATAATAATCTTAAACATAATCATAATGAGAATTATGATGATAACAGTGACATGGATAATCGTGCTGCCCAAATGAATTTCTTAATTAATGTTCGGAGTATGGTTTTTCAGATTTATGGCCCAAAATGAAACGATTTACCAATATTGGTGCAATATAAGAAGGTTTTATATAGTAACACCTGATGCAGCTATGTCATCCACCATTATTTGATGCCAGAAAAACTCGGAATTAACAATATTATCGTCGAATTTTTAAACTTCCACGGCCGATTACAAAAGGGTACAGTTGTGACGTTAAGTACCGCCAGCTATTATAGTAAGTCTGACTCACCATTACATGTAACCCCAAAACTTCAGTTCGGTACGGGTAAAACCGGGTATACCCGTACCCGTAAAGCTCCTACCCGTACCCGACCCGACCCGTAAAATGGCTACCCGACCCGTACCCGACCCGCGGGTACGGGTCGGGTACGGGTAAACCTGCGGGTACGGGTATACCCGCAGACCCCTACCTCCAACCCATTAGTTTCGTAAACATTGTGCCTCAAAAAGATAGCAACCAGTAAACAAGCCTAGACTAAATCTACGATTAGCATGGGTTGTCAACACATGTACATGTAGCTTATTGTGCGATGGCTGTTTTGCATGAAATTCTATAGATTCCATGAATATTTAAAAATTATGATTTTCGACGTTTGCTATTACGACGAAGATAACCAGTTGCTCATTACTCCGTTCAATGCTATGTCTTTCTATGTATGAACGTACATGCATAAAATGTGTGTGTATGCATATATTGTCAATATGTTTGTCTTTTTGAGATTTCTTTTGCGATATATTAATCTAAAACTCCTGTTTTATATTGTGTCTGTGTTTCTATTTGTTTTATTCTAGTTTACAGGCAAACGTATGAGGGTGTGTGGCCTCTTTCCGAAAGAATCGTGCGAGCAATGGACTCGAATCGACACAGTTTACTCGATCTGATTGACACTACTGAACTCGTCCACGAGTTGTTTGCAAAGAATGTCATCAGTCGCAGACACAGGGAAGCCATCTCTTCGAAGTCAGCGAGTTACGAAAGAAATGAAACTCTGCTCGACATACTGAGACGAATTAGCATACAGGGTTACAGCAAAGCAATGACGTGTTTCCACGCTACGAAGCAAAGCCACATTGTCCAAGCCCTAGCAGAAGGCGGCAGTAAGTTCCTATTGTCATGCTTATTTGGTAAACACATCGATTTTCGGCCGCTTAAAAATCACTAGTTTCCTACCTTTAATTAATAAAAACTGAAACTATAGTGACCGCTGTCTTATTGAAAATTGTTAAAGTGATTAATTTAATCTAAACCACCGAGTTAGAGTGATTTTAAACGGGGGGCCCGATAGCGCATTGGATAACATCTGGCGTAGAGAGCGAGAGGTACCGAGTTCGATTCCCGTAGGGCGGATATGCTTTGTCGGCTGCTATTAGCGCCGTGTATTGCAGGCTGTCTGTTCTGTTAGTAGTTAAGATTTAAATTGCATAACATGTAAATGTAGGCCTACAGCGCAGTGCGTTTGTCAGGCGCTTAATAAAGAAAAGATTATTATTATTATTAATTCCACCTACTATCAAGTGCATCCTGGTGGGATGGGTTTACGTTCAAAACCGCGATCACAAAACAGCGATCGTCATAACCGCGATCACAAAATAGCGATGCACAAAACAGCGATCGTCATAAAATAGCGATCATCATAACAGCGATTTCACCGATTTATAATAGAAAGTTTCAAATGTATCAAGAAGTATACATAATTATAACAGATGTGTAATGTTAAATTTGAAGACTTAGGCTAAATTATGTCCAATTCTAAGAAGGTAGTCCAATGTCGATTAGTGTAATCGCCGACGATGCTTTTTATTTTGTCTGCAGTTTCTCTGTAGATTCTTCGAGATGGATTTGTATTTGCCCTGCGATGTACTTAACTACAACATTTTAAGTTCAATTAAGTTCGCAATCAGGACCAATCAACGCTGTCATTTCCAATCTCACTCCAACAACTTTAAATGAATTAGCAAAATAATTAACGCTAATTAGGTTCGCAATTAGGACCAATCAACGTAGATTAAATAAGTCAATCTTCGAATTTAATCGCTATTTTGATTATCGCTATTTTATGCAGTCGCTGTTTTGTGCATCGCTGTTTTGGGGTCACGGTTTTGAACGTAGACCGTGGGATGGTTTGACAGTACTAGCCTACCTTCGCTTGTTCCCTTACTACAAGTGACCAGGAAGTATTAACAATGGTAGTTGAGTAGAACAGGTAGCTTGGTGTTAATTATTTGATACTGGTAGGTGCAGTGAATCTAGCCATCGACGTTCTTTCCTACATCACTTCTGGTCGGTAAATAGAACAATGTAGTTTGAAGATTTAGAAAGCTGACCGATCGTTGACTGGTTGTTTGCACTTTAGCGAAATGATACATCAACCACGAGACACCAATTAATAGAAGTTTCTATACAGTCCTGTGTAACATTTATCGATTAGTAGTTGCGGAGACACCAGACACCATCAAACGATAGGTTAGTTTCTTTGGATAAATACAGATAAAATGTATTTGCTGTGTTCAGGGATCGTGAGGGTTCACGCAAATCTCCAGGGCGTTGAAGAAGTGTTTCAGACGGAAAAGGAACTCGTAGACAAGATAACCTATCTACTGCGCAACGAAACAACGTCGTATGTCGATTATATACTTCAGTTGGTGCAGCTGAGATTAATTGGAGTGACTGTCGGACACAGCGTTGTCTGTCACTTTCACTGTCCAGCGGCTGATGACCTTAAAAGACTCAAGGATAAACTACGCTCTCGGGAACTGGAGAAATCGTTGGACACGGTTTTCAGGGCAGCACTCCCAGAAAGACACATCGCTAGAGTGGCTATAACTAGCGTAGAAAACCAATATGCCGACAGGACAGTGTCTAGCAGCGGTCAGTGGCAATTTTACTAAAGATCTTAGGGTAGACTGAGATATGGCTTTCAATGTTTCCTAATGTTGGGGACCATTACCTTATAAAATTTCAATCGCCTGGTGGCGCCGTGGTAGACCTATCATCAAGGTCTACGTCAATGAACGCGGCCAGAGCTCGAGGGTACGCGTACCCTAAAATAGAATACGTTAAAATACGTATGTACCTTTCAAAAAATAGAATACGCGTATGGTACGTATCATACACGAAAATTTTATTTATGGTTTACTCGGCGACCATGCATAGCCTACGTATAAGCTGACATTAGTGCATAAAGTGCAATGTATGCTGGATAAACATATATCTACAATATAGCATTGCAGCAATTTACTACGCTGTATACTTGGTTGTGATTGTTTGCTTAAATTAAATTGAACATTCTTATAATAAGCAATGACGTGGTTAACGTATTTTTTGTATTGTTTACGTACCCTAAAATAGGGTACGTTAAAAAACGTACGTACCTTTCAAAAAATAGAGTACGTATGGTACGTACCCTCGAGCTTTGAACGCGGCTGTATGCATTTTTATCCAATCTTCCTTCCTCTCCGCTCCGACCTGAGTTGTAGCTCGACCTAAAGTAATGCAATATAACTTTGTAATATAATACTCTAATCTGATCTTATTCTATCGGATCTAATTTAATCAAATCTAATTTTCTTACAGAATATTCTATTATAATCTGATCTGATTTGCAGAAGGCATCAATCAACGTTAAACATTAGTCAAAAACCGTAATCTTTGGGTGAATCCAGGTCAAGAACCTGCAGTGGGAAATTAGAAATCGTTATTGTCATAGGCTGACATTTCTAACATCTTCCTTAACATCATAAAGCCTACAGTGTTCAACTGTCACATCCTTCAGACTTCGCTTCTCTCATTTTCATATTCCTAAAATAAAGACTACTGTCATGAAGAATATCAGAATATCAATGACTTCTTAAAGGTTTGTGATAAACATTTAACGCTTTTACGACGAGAGTGTATTAAAGCAACTGGGAAACTAATGCAGTTCGTCGTTAAAGTGTTAAAGGTTTTGAAAAGACTGTTCACGATAATAATTTTAACATGTATTGTATGTATTGTTATAGATTCGTCTGTTCGTTCTTTGGACAGAAGCGTTTCGCGATCTGTGTATGCTGTAAGTAGGCCTAAACATGAGCGTACTAAAGTGAATTTCACATACTGAAAACATATTAAATTACTACTAGTCATATGAAGACGAGAGTTTCTGATGAGTTCTTTGAAAATTGCTATTACGATGCTTAGAAAAGTAGACTACAACACAACGAATTAGGCTAATTAGTCCTACAGTCTATTTTTAATATGTTGCCCAGCAGCCCATTGTATACGGTATGACTGGCCACGGGAAATTTTCCCATGTCGTAACTTCAGACATCTTCATATAGTTCCGCTCGGCCTCAACTCACAATAAATTAGGATCTGAACAGATGCCTCTTTTACAGGTTTTGAATACGACTAATTACTTTCTGCTTCTTAATGTAAGTTGCTTATTGTATTGTATTCAAACATTTATAAAAGCGCCTCTCATAGGGTGAACCATTCAGAGGCGCTCCCAGTGCGAAACGCCAAAGAGAAGAAAACGGTTTTGAGAAAAGCAAAGGTGGAAGAGAGGTTACTAGCTAGAATTCGAGAGCGAGTAGATGGAGACAGCGCATTCCAAAGAGAGGGACCAATTGAGGTAAATGTGCATGTAGGCCTACCCTATTTGCATGTAAGGCTACGCTCCGCCTTCCAGTCTTTCTCGACCCAGCCAGACGGAATCCGCCCTATAGCAGCTCCGCTACCTTTTTTCACTCCCTGGTCTCCTGGCAACCGAACTTTGACCTCAGCTTCGTATCTCTGGGCAACTCGTCTGGCACGACATATCCCTATGACACTGGCGCTTAGAATATTCCAGTGTACGATTACGATTACACCATTTCAAGGAATTTTTCGTTTTGCAGAGGTCCCTAAAGTGTGTTACATAAAATGCCAGATACAAAGCGACTTTATATACTTCTCAAAGGTGCTGAGCATGGCAATCTTTCCGATTAAGTTGCTTGTGCCAATGCTAAAGCAAAGTAGGTTTTAGTGAAGGACATATTAGTGCACTGTCAGTAACATTTTCAAGCAATACGCATTTGCTGTTCCTTTTAGGCTGATGACATCGAGACCACAGAGCTTTATTCTATTTTGGAGAAGGACTTGCCTGTTCAACATCGTGCATGGAAGTCAAGACGTCCATCAAAGAAATATTGATTGGAGCTGATAGGCTTCCTCGGTTACGAAACGAGAAGAACTATAGAAAATAAATGTCTACCATGCATGACAAGACAACGTGAGCCATACGCCATCAAAATTCATGATACTTCGATCTGTCTTCATTTGGACTCCATCTCTACCCTTTCCTCTACTTCTATCTCCCTATCTGCCCTTCATTATGGAACCAACTCCCTTCATCAACTCGTTCTTTGATACTATCTGGTGGGCCTGGTGCTTCTTTTCGCTGTCTTAAGACCACTCTTTTCGCTCGGAGTCTTTCGCACTGGGAGCGCCTCTGATTGGTGTTCACTGTGAGAGGCGCTCTATAAATTTATAAATACAATACAATACAATACAATACAATACAATACAATACAATCTCACCTGTCCGCAACTTTAGCGCGTGGATCTGATCAAATCCTCGTCTTCTTCGATCACATCAACCATCTTTCTCGCTTCCGTTTCGTGTGCGTTTTCAACCTTTGTAAGAATTTGTCGTCTGCTATAGATCTAAATACCACATGAAATATGGTGGCCATAGTTCGTTTTTAAAAACTAGATTGCTGTTATTCACTTTTCTTGAACACAGGCACCGCCTAACTCTGTCATATCAATTCCATCCAGAACGTTGTTGTTTGCGCTTTCACTACTTCACTGTTTTAGAAGCCTGTGCACTTGAGTCCAATGCTCGTAAACATGCAATCTTTGCGAGTTATTTAAAACTCGACCTGCTCCTCTTCCTCGCTGACACTTCGACGTCTCATGTCACGTTATCCTTTAAATTTGGTAATCGTTCAAGCTGTTCCGCTTCTTCTAGAATACACTCTCATAATCATTACGCCAACTTTCTGACCTCCTATGCTGTCTGCTTACCAACTCTGCTCCTGTTACAATATCTACGCATGCGTTTCATTCAAAGACGAGTCATTACCTACCTTCCAAAGAAAAGCTGCGAGTTATTCGAGGCGGCGGGCAAAGCTTCTTAATTTTCTCGCTGTACTCCATTTACAAATACGTCGTAACTATCCGTCTGTTTACGACCTCTAGCAGAGCCAGACCATACAAGCCTTATTGATCTTTCTGACTGAGCGCCTTTGTGTAACCTATTTCGAAAGACTTAGCTGTCAGGGTCCTGAAAAATTCCAGAGATTATGATATTACGACTCGTATTCATTCCAAATGCTAACTGGATGGAGAGGAATGTAATCGACGAAGGCCTGTGTTGAAACTGTTGTATTTTCGACATAGCTCCGTAGTCCTGATCCTCCTTCCTCGAGTCAAGTTAAAAACATTTCACTGCTCAAAGACAGATGCTTTTATAAACGATATCCAATAAACGATTCATTAATATTAGAAATCAGCAATGACGAAGCAGTAGCCTTCGACATGAAGACCAAACATATAAAATGTTGATTCTAGTTAACTAGTAAGCAAACATATAAAATGTTGATTCTAGTTAACTAGTAAGCAAAGTCTCTTCGGATTATCATGTCTCTTAGATTTGACGCCATTTTAGCCTAAGTTAGCTTATAATAGGTATTAAACTCAAAAAGACGCTATATAAATGATTAACTACATATATGCATAAATAGATGTTGTATTGTATTGTATTGTATTTACGGATTTCTAAAGTGCCTCTCACAGCACGACCTTATCAGAGGCGCTCCCAGTGCGAAAAGCCCCGCGAGAAAAGAAATCTTAAGAGTGCGGGCAGAGACAGAAGTACCTCCAGTTAAGACCAAGAGGTCATGACGGTCGAAAGAACGGAGAGGGCGACCAAAGGTAGCCGAAAGAGGACGATGGAAAAGATCACAAAGGTAACGTGGATCCTGACCCAAAAACGCTCTGGAAATAAGGAAAAGAACTTTAAACCGAATACGGGCAATGAGCGGAAGCCAGTACAAGTGCTCGTTCATGAAGGCTGAGATATGTGAGAAGCCAGGACAGTTCACTTTTACCATTATTTTCAGACAAACATAACTTGGTGGTGTCCACTGGTGATCTGAAAGTTTAAGTGAAAGAAAATAGGACCAATGACAAGGCAATATAATTCTCATTTATATAGCTGCTTTTGGAGACTTCCTTAACATTAGATTGATTGAATTATTATCGTATACTTATAGAAGTACTTAGTTGCTATTCTGTAAGAACGAATTCAGTTGCAACAAACGTGTAGACCAATGTAAATTATGTAATAGAAGTGCAAACGACAATTACAAAAGTACAGAAGGTCGTAAAGAGGTGCAAGCTATTGTTACAGAAGTGCAGACAACAGTAACAAAAGCGACTGTAGCGACTACAGAAAATGTTCAGACGAATAAAAGAAACTATTAATTTTTTCAGTCTGTATTTAGTTAGCTAGTTTTCAGTGTTTTACGACACCCAATGACTGCTAGGGTCGTTGACCTCCTTCTTTCTTCAGACTTGAGACTGGTACTAAGTGGCAGTATCGGCAGCACGGGCAGGGGCGGAGTTTCTCAGTCTGTAGTTGACGTAATCTCTTGCGACTTCAACGCTGAACTCGACTACTTCGTAGACGGTGAGCAGAGTAGCTCCGAGCAGCAGAGACAGAGCTCCGCCGACATCGCACAGTAGCATGAAGAGTGAGTATGCAGGGACGGAGTCGATCTGCATGTAAGTAAGGTGCTGATAGTAGACGTGTAAGACAATCGTCGTTGCATCTGTCTTATCTGTTGTGTCCCAAGTGAAAAGAGATTTCTGTCTGAGTTGAGATTGACTAATGAAGTGCTTGTAGATGAGTCTGTTGCACTGTTGCGGGCAGTTGCACACTGCGCTGGCAGGGTCTTCTTTTCTCTTGTAGCCCATTTCGGAGTCACACTCATCTTGCTCCAGGAAGTTACAGACCCGGATGTCTCCTGAAACACAATACGGTTACAAGACACAAGTTTACAGCTTTTGGAAAGTATGTTGTTCCCGGTACACGTCGCTATGTTAAGTGTATAGAAATACACATGCGAATACAATATGTATATATATATATAATTATATACATATATACATATATACGTGTGTGTGTAACTGTCACAGACTAAACGTCTTCTGAACCATGATTTGTTACTCTTCGTCAGTTATCCAACCCCGTCGCTCAACCCGCTCCTCTTCCCACTACTACACTACACCCTCCCCATTTGTTATTTTCCTTCGTCACTAAAATTTGCAAATCCATCCATGGCCATAGCTGCTCTGTCTATCTGAATAAACTCCCACAAGAATTAAAACTTTTAATGTCTTGTCCATTCTACGAACTCACCTAAACACATTGCCATGTCCGTTCCAAGGATATCTGAGGCCCTACGCAGGTTTTTATTTTCGGGCCCATCTCATTGGGAATACGTTATAAACGTAGTGCCTAAGAAAGTAGACTGCCCTGGCCTGATTTAGTTTGCATAGCTTTTCTGAGCATTATGTGCAAAATTAATTATGATATTAGTATAAGGTTTGCTACGGCAGTGTCAGTACATTGTACAGACTGTTATGCGTCCTATTCCTAAGGTAGGCCTAATATTAATCATTATTGATTTCATAGACAAGATTTATTGTTTCATTTTCATTGTAAAAACAGTATTTCGCTCCTCTCTTCCGCCCTAACATTTCTACGCCTTTCGTCACCTCATCGCTAAAATTTGCAAATCGCTCCATAGCAATAGCTGTTCTGCATTTCGGGAATAAACTCCAGCCTGAATTACGACAAATATCGGTTGCTTCCTTGTAGTAGAAGCGGTACAAGCCAAATTTGGTTAGTATACTGTATTTTTTGAACACGGATTGCCGCTTTGCACAGTTGTAGTTGACACCTAAGAGAACATTTTAGGAAGGGGAGGCATTCGAAATTTCCCTTAGAATTCAAGATGGCGGCTTTTTTCAAAATGGCCGACTGAAATTCAGATTTTTAAATATCTCGGCTTCTAGTTCACTTAGAATCATTATCTTGGTGTCTAAACATACATATTTTGGGGCAATGATTCTAATGGGGCCATCGCAGATTAGCCCCGGTCTCATCGGTCGGCCATTTTTCAAAATGGCCGACGAAAATTCAGATTTTCAATATCTCGGCTTCTAGTTCACTTAGAATCGTTATTTTGGTGTCTAAACATACATATTTTGGGGCAATGATTCCACTAGGGCCATCGCAGAGTAGCCCCGGTCTCATCGGTCGGCCATTTTCCAAAATGGCCGACGATAAATTGAGATTTTCAAAATTTCTCGGCATCTAGTTCACTTAGAATCGTTATTTTGTTGTCTAAACATACATATTTAGGGGCAATGATTCCACTAGCCCCCTCAAGTCCGACTCACACCTTAACGTGGTGAGGGGGTGGCAACAGTCCATACGGGAGTGCCTGCTGAGGCTAGGCCATCGCAGAGTAGCCCCGGTCTCATTGGTCGGCCATTTTTCAAAATGGCCGACGAAAATTGAGATTTTCAATATCTCGGCTTCTAGTTCACTTAGAATCGTTATTTTGATGTCCAAACATGCACATTTAAGGGCAATGTTTTGACTAGGGCCTTCGCAGATTAACCCATGGTCTCATGGGTCGGCCATTTTCCAAAATGGCCGACCGAAATTGAGATTTTTATTTTCCAAATAACACGAATCTAAGGTCTTTGTTCATCCCCAATGAGCTGAAGATGGCATATTAGTTATGATACTGTCTGCCTGACCACACACATGCCCACCTTGTTATATGGCTCGAAGAGTGTGTAAGACTAGCGCATCACATGTGGGAGGAAGAATTAGCAATGGTGTCACTTTAGTAGCGGACAGATAGGCGCAATGACAAACAGTCCTGAAATTCTCTCTCACAATATTCTCCAAATGTTTTTCAGAGCTTTTCCATAGGCGACAGCATACAGCACCTCTCCATAGGCGACATCATCCAGAGCCTCTCCATAGGCGACATCATCCAGAGCCTCTCAATAGGCGACAGCATACAGCCCCTCTCCATGGGCGACATCATCCAGAGCCTCTCCATTGGCGACGTCATCCAGAGCCTTTACATAGGCGACATCATCCAGAGCCTCTCCATAGGCGACGTCATCCAGAGCCTTTACATAGGCGACAGCATACAGTGCCTCTCATAGGCGACATTATGCACAGCCTCTGTATAGGCGACATCGTCCAGAGCCTTTCCATAGGCGACGTCATCAAGGAAGACTTGGCAATATCCTAGCTGAATTGATAATCCAGCTGAATTTTGTGGAAGTTCAGGTGCTTTTGTTTATGACGGTGTAGACCTCATATGATAATGGCATGAAGCCACGTTGTTGAAAAACATTTGGAGTATATTGTGACAGGACAGTTTGTTGCGGCATGGCGCTCGCCTAACTGGCCCAGTTAGCTACATTGGTAAGAGCGTTGGCTGCGCGTCTCATGCACCTCTGAGAAAGAGAGCATGCGGACCGTGGCTCGCTTCCCGATGCCAGCTTATTTTCAGAGATTTAAATCTCGGGCTAGCACGGTCCTTGCACGGGGACCTTAAATGGCGTGGCGTCCATTCAAATGGGAGAGCGGTGGTGAAGGATCTCACCCGATCAATTCATTGAAAAATGAGCAAGATCAAGGCCATATAAGGTCGCTATAGAAAAACGCGAACATTTGCATCTGTATGCGACCAAAGTGACACCATTGTCAAGTCTTCCTCCCACATGTGATGCGCTAAGTCCACTCTTCGAGCCGTATACGAAGGTGGGCATGTGTGTGGTCAGGCAGAGAGTATCATAACTGATACGCCATCTCCAGCTCATTGGGGATGGACAAAGCGAGGTGAGGTGTGGACTCCACAATGGACTACACAACCAGCAGTTTGGCAGGTATGCAGAGAACTATTGAAATGTGGGTGCAAGGAGGGTTGTACGTCAAATAGAAGCTCTTGTAAATGTACCGGTGACCCATGCACACTGAAGTGTTCCAACAGTTACTGTAGAGGGAAATGTTCGAATCCTAGCTAAGGAAGTAATTTCTTACATTTCACGAAAGAAAGATAGATAAACTAGGACTAGTAGAATGTTTTATAAATTCATGGAAGACTCTTATTATTGAAACTTTTAGATACCAGCCACAGTAATGAGGGAAGATGCCACAAAGAAATTGGAAAACAAGCACTGAATGCAGAAAGTATTTATTTGTTTCTTGTTTAAAACAATTTCGCCGTTTTGCAATAAATTGACCTTCTTTGGCTTCATTTTGATGGCTTATGTTAATTTTGACCCTAGGCTATAGATTCGTGTTATTTGGAAAATAGAAATCTCAATTTCGGTCGGCCATTTTCCAATGAGACCATGGGTTAATCTGCGAAGGCCTTAGTCGAAACACAGTCCTGAAATGTGCATGTTTGGACATCAAAATAACGATTCTAAGTGAACTAGAAGCCGAGATATTGAAAATCTCAATTTTCGTCGGCCATTTTGAAAAATAGCTGACCAATGAGACTGGGGCTACTCTGCGATGGCCTAGCCTCAGCAGGCACTCCCCTACTGACTGTTGCCACCCCCTCACCACGTTGAGGTGTGAGTCGGACTTGAGGGGGCTAGTGGAATCATTACCCCTAAATATGTATGTTTAGACACCAAAATAACGATTCTAATTGAACTAGATGCCGAGAAATTTTGAAAATCTCAATTTTGGAAAATGGCCGACCGATGAGACCGGGGCTACACTGCGATGGCCCTAGTGGAATCATTGCCCCTGAATATGTATGTTTAGACAACAAAATAACGATTCTAAGTGAACTAGAAGCCGAGAAATTTTGAAAATCTCAATTTATCGTCGGCCATTTTGGAAAATGGCCAACCGATGAGACCGGGGCTACTCTGCGATGGCCCTAGTGGAATCATTGCCCCAAAATATGTATGTTTAGACACCAAAATAACGATTCTAAGTGAACTAGGAGCCGAGAAATTTTGAAAATCTCAATTTATCGTCGGCCATTTTGGAAAATGGCCGACCGATGAGACCGGGGCTACTCTGCGATGGCCCTAGTGGAATCATTGCCCCAAAATATGTATGTTTAGACACCAAAATAACGATTCTAAGTGAACTAGAAGCCGAGATATTGAAAATCTGAAAATGGCCGACCGATGAGACCGGGGCTAATCCGCGATGGCCCCTTTAGAATCATTGCCCCAAAATATGTATGTTTAGACACCAAGATAATGATTCTAAGTGAACTAGAAGCCGAGATATTTAAAAATCTGAATTTTCGTCGGCCATTTTGAAAAAAGCCGCCATCTTGAATTCTAAGGGAAATTTCGAATGCCTCCCCTTCCTAAAATGTTCTCTTAGGTGTCAACTACAACTGTGCAAAGCGGCAATCCGTGTTCAAAAAATGCAGTATAAATTCGTGTACCGCCTGGACTATTGGAACTCAACAAAACCTCACCTCTTCCCATATTTCTACAGGTATCTCCGTAAAAACTCAAAATACTGCCTTTTCACAAAATTAAATCTTGTACTGAATCCTCCTATTCCACTCGCCGCTTCAATTCTAAACACCACCCAACCGCTATAAACATCGCAACTATCTTCTATTACAAACTGAAAATGAAAGAATATTTTGTCGCCCTGTCAGGCTGTGTCCACTTTTTTGAAAAATCAACCTAACGCTATTATATCCGTTACCCGGATGACAGAGGCTATGTCCTGAATTATAGTCTAGCTTAACTGGAGACGCTTTCTTAAGCTCTATCTTCAGCGCTATAAAGCTCTATGTCCACAAATTTGGACCTGATTTGGACAGTACCTCAAAGCTACAGAGGAACAAGTTCAGTCATCCAATAGAATCATTTATTTTGTATCACGTGAATTGGAGATATAACCGTGATCGAGTGAGGTTTGAAAAAGAATTATACGGTGTTATGTCCATAGCCAATACCAGTGAGAGATCTTAACACGTGACTGGACTTGTAACGTAACAGCACTTAGGGTAGAGTGGGGCAAAACGCCCCCGCGAGGCAAAACGCCCCCTCCCGGCCCTGTCCCCCCTGTGCCATGTAATGAAATTTTTGACTGTTCTGGGGTTTCTTAGTTGTACCCTAATGAGATAATCGTCAGTTATTTATCTTAAGATGGTTTGCTTATTTTTATTTTAGAAAAATTGATTTTTTCGTGTTTCCTTGTAAGAGTCAGCCGCCAATTCTGTATCATTAATGGTGCCAAAATGCTAGACATAGCCAGTAATACCAATATAGGTCTAAAGTATACCCTATATCGAATTACTGTGCACAATAAATGGGGCTTTAACATATCAATTTTTATTATATGGGCAACCTCACAAGGTAGCACCAAGCGGGGAAAAACGCCCCCTATGGAAAATGCTGACATGGGGCAAAACGCCCCTCACCTCAGAGTCGCCTGGAGCAAAGCGTATTTTTTTATTTAATTATTTTTAAGACATCTTTTTAAAAAATTCTAGAGATCTTTACTTCTTATAGTTGTTGTTGCATCAATGCAGTGATTGCAGTTGATTATGTGCATCGACTTTTCAGGCAACGGGGGGTCAGATCACGGGGGCGTTTTGCCCCCAGGTGGGGCAAAACGCCCCTTTGAAGCATCATGTATTTTATTATTTGTTAAATGTAATCTTTTGGGGAATTTGATCGGACATAATTTTACTTTACTTGGGACATTCAGTACAAGATCTTGCAATAATTTCATGCTTAAAATGCTGTTACTCACGTTGTAATTTAGCAAAAACCGTTAAAGGGGGCGTTTTGCCCCACTCTACCCTACTTTGTCTGAAATCAATAATGTTATACAGCTCTATGTCCAAAAATAGTCACCCCTGCCATAATTATGGCCAAATTACTCATAATCGGTTTAGATTATGATCGAAATACAGGCCTACACATATAGATCTAGGCCTAATCACACTAAGGGAAAACATTGTTTTCCAAAAAGTTTAATTTAATTGCCATCAATGAAGCAGAGCAAAAAAATGTCGTCAGCAAATCATAAAAATCGTTTTTCTCCGTTTCGCAAAAAGTGGACACAGAGCCTTATAGTTGTAGGGATACGTATAATATTATTGTCAAACCAGACTCTCCTTTCGCCGCTCACTTTGATTGCTGCCTTTGCATTGCTGTTGATCTCTCTTAACAAACGCATCAGTTTGCATTCTACATCATACAACTCCAAGACCGTCCACTTTATGCTATCGAAGGCCATCTTGTGTTGATATTCTTGATCATCTTGTACACCTCTCTTTTCTTGCACCCGCCATCGTTTTTTCTATTTCTTTGCATTGATCCTCGAGCCATATGACTTTATCTATTCTTGCTGCTTTCCGTACCGCGTTGCATTTTGCCTTGTATTGTTCCTCTGCTGCATTGGAGCTGTTTCTTCTGATTTTTAGTTCTCTTTTCTCCTGCGCCAGTCTCAAAGTTTCTACTGTGATCCATTTTTTGTTTATCCTTTCTTGCTCTGGTATTGTTTGCTCCCCTGCTTCTAGTATCGCGGCGGTTATCCGCTATGCCCTCTTTTCATTGATCTTTGCCTCTAGTGCAGTTTGATATGCACTCTATATCACTGAGCAATATACTTTTCAAAACTATTTTGTAAATACAAAATAAAATATATATACTTCTCAAAAGTATTTTGAAAATATAAAATTAAAGAGTATTTTGAAAATACTTTTCGAAATAGTTTTTCAAAATACTTTTGAGAAATCAGCATTTTGAACGTTTATGACAACTCGCTATTGTGTGCATTTACATTGCATTAGTGCACTTCACAGTGATTAAATAGTTTCTTATGACTTGAAGCATCGATGAAATTGTAATTTGTAACTTCTATTGCACCGGTGCCTAATGCACAAGACATCAATCAGATGGCACGCCAAAACCAAGCCGTACCGGGTAATCAAGTCAATATCCAGAAGATCAGTCCTGAAGACAGAGAGGCAGCTTATGATGGATAAGCAATTTTAAGGAGGCAAGTTTTAAGAACAAAATGACACAAGTGACCGAGGAGAGTGCACAGACACAGGGAGAGACACAGGGAGAGAGTTCAAAAAGTAGGTCCAGTAACCGAAAGTGCTTGTTCACCAAGAACACTTCTCGATATAGGTATGACCAGACAATGATAATCAGATGACCTTGTTGAATAGTGATAAGTCTGGGAAATAAGAACTGATTTTAAGTATTGCAGTTGACCAGAGTAGGCCTACACAGTTTTATAAACTATGAGCCCCAATTTGAATTTGTTCTTTGCTGAACAGGACGCCAGTGTAAATATTAAAGCACAGAGGTCACACGTTCATTAGTTATGGCTCTAACCAAAGAGTTCTTAACTCTCTACACTCTCTACACTGTCTACAGCTTCAGCATGTTTGACTTATTGATACCAGTAAGAAGCGAGTTGCAGTAATCTAGGCGAATGGAAAACAATGTATATTTGAGATATAGCCTAACATACATGGGCACATGACGCCTAGTTCTGTGTAAAGTCTATGTAACCAATGAACATACATGATGACTTACAAATCGTCACCTGAGAATTATCTTCGCGTATCTCCATATTTGAAAATTCTTAGAAAAACGAGGTAGAAGTTCGGGCACCATTGGACGAAAAAATCAGACATTCAGTGCAATAAAGCTTTACACACAGACGTCATATCAAAATATCAACATTGCCTAAAGACATTGCATTAATAAATGTTTACAATTACACTTGTTTTCTAGAAATGTTTGAATATTTTTGATTTACAACGATTGCAAATCATCCGCCTGAAAACATAGGCTTGAAAATTGAAATGATAAAAAAATGCAACGACCAATAATAATTATTATCGAGTGTGTCCGTTAAAATGTTCACTGACATAGTATGGATTTTTGAGGGAACAAAATTATTATTGTAGTGGATGAGAGAGCTTATTGTCAAGCGTCTTCACCACTTGTAGTGTATGATGGGTTGCGAGGGCATGTAATGTTCTAGATGTGAAACGTAGTCAGGCACGGCTTAAGAATTAGGCCTTCGTAATGATCGTTCGTTGCCACGGCCATGGCCCGGCCACGGTCCCAAAGGCCGTTGACGACTGAAGAAGTTCAGCAGAGGATATCGTTTATTGTAATGACAACAGTATACATCGATGGTAACAATAAACACTGAAAACTCGACAGTTCGATCTGACGGTCTGAACTCTGATAGTCTGCACTCTTACTAATAAGACAGCGTTTATATGTACGGAACAAGACTTAGTCAGCTTAGGCTTAGCTGAGCTGGGTGGTCGATGCAGTCAAGAAGGCCGAGTTTGGTAAGGTAATCACTGCCTTACTCATAACCCTGCCTTGTCTAGTCCGTCTCTCTTTCTCTCCCCATCTATCTTTGCCTGTCTGCTTCAATCTGTCTGTTGGCACTCAGTCAGTCGGTCTGTGGTCAGCGGCCTGGAATGCCACATCCTCTACGGCTTGAGTGTCCGAGTCTGTGTCTGGGTGCACTAATGATCTGGTGCCAGAGAAATCAACCTCTACATATTTCCCGTCCATTCAAAAAATTAATGCTCCTGCATCAAAGCTTTGACAAAGTAATGTGTAAAAATGCAAAGTTAGAACAACAAATCGTGAACGAAAAAACATGAAAACAAGTGCAATATGTATCGGCACTTAAAGTAAGGATCCGCAAAATTCATAAAAACTCTGAGTAGGACTGGCTAATCGATCCATGAACGGTGCATACGTTGCTACGCGTTGCTTTGGAGGCCCTATATCATCTACTCTTCTCAATACCAAGGGTCGTCCAAGGAACTTGCTTCATCTGTGAGCGTGATGTTCCTGTGGATTTGATCCGTTACCTCAATATATGGAACTAGCATTCTAATGCTTCGTTTACAAAATGACTGTTTACCGCATTTAAGGCACATTAGAGTATGTCTCGCCGTTCTCGTAACGTCCAAGTGCACTAATAAGCAAAGGGCGACTTCAAAGGTAGAACTGCATTCCAGGAGACCTACGGACAGCTGTGTCTGAAACATGGACAGAAGCTTAGAAATTAGGCCCATTACCAAGATGCTGACTGTGTATGCGCGCGGCTTGGAATTTGTTTAGAGACACTATAATTAAGGAGGAATCCTGATTAGTGTTATGGCATCTGGTCTGCGAAAATAATGATGTCCAGCCGTGCGCATAGGCGCAACCACCCTATGGAACCCGTGGGACGCGTCCTCCCAACTTTCGAACAGGTTGGGACGGTCCCCCAACTTTTGAAAATTGTGAGGTAAACAAGAGCCCAAAATGCACTCCATTTGGTATCAAATGCTCAAACTTGTGTCGGCTTCTGGGTCTCCGATGGAAGAGCTTACGACGCTCCCCATATCCCTTCAATCTTTGAAGTCTTGCCCTCCGCAATCTCTCCCCTCTGTACCATTAATTCCAGTATAGTACAACGCTCTGGCCTTGGACCTACTGATTTTGTCATAGCCATTTCTAGCCTTAAACCTAAATACAGTGGAAACCGTCTCCCTAAATATACCGACGATAGCTACTTGCTTAATGGTCCCTTGTTTCCGGCATTGACAGCACTCTTACTGAACTTGATCATATCTCTAAGTGGGCATCCATTAGCAATCTTAAATGAAACCATGCTAAGACCAGAGAAATGGTTGTCAGACGACCGAGGTCCAAACCTATAGCCCTCCCTCCTGTCATCCCTGGCATCGAGCGGGTCCAGGAGATGGTTATTTGGGGTGTCACCATCTCTGGCTTTGGGGCACACATTGACAAAATATGCTGCATAACCCGACAATCCATGTTCGCGCTACTTGTTTTGGTCGCCCACGGTCAACGTCTCTTTGACGTTGTTAGAGCTACTACCCTCGCACGGCTACTCTATGCCCCCTCTGTTTGGTGGGGATTTGCCACTGTAGGGGAACGTAAACGCCTTAATGGTATTCTGAGAAAATTGACCCGTTCAGGCTTCCTAGGCCCTACATGCCGATTTCCCTAGTTTTGACAATCACTGTTCAATCGCTGATTCTACTCTTTTCCGTTCAATTCTCTTAAACCATTGTCACGTCCTTCACGACCTCCTCCCTCCCGTAACAATACGCGGCCCAGGCCACATGAATGCACATGATATCACCCTACTTGGAGTTGATGCCTTTGCAAAAAGACGTTTTATTATGAGAATGTTATATGACTTTGCATAAATATTTGCATTATTTATTTCTTCTGTAAGCTACTGTGCTTTTGCTGGTAGTCAAATAAAGAATATACTTACTTACTTACTTACTTAATCGCGGCTGTGCGCCTTCCGCACTCGCAGTCCCCCCCCCAACTCGGACGTTCTAGTAGGCTATATTTCCCTCCCTCAACAAATCGCTGTCCCTACTGCCGATAAAATAAAGGCTCAGCCTAAAGTCTCAAGTCTATAAGAATTCAGTGCAAAAGTGTTGCTGCATAATTTCACTCTTATACTTGACTTATCTCGGTTTTTAAAATTCGACTAGGGCTCGCGGTAGAAGCTTAGGAGGGCATTTCAACTTTTAATGCTGCCACTGCGAGTGGTGTTCTTCTAAAACCTAAAATCTCAGTTTATTTATCTAATAAAGTCATGTTTTTAACAGATCTAGATGGTTTAGGTACTTTTATATCGAAATCATCGGTGAAAAATTTGAGGTAAATTAGAGCCCAAAATGTACTCCATTTGGCATGAAATGGTCAATATTGCTTCGGCTCCCGGGGCTCCGTCCCAAACCCCGATGGGGTGCTTACGATGCTCCCCCATGCATACTCCCTAGTCGTTAGGGGTTTCTTGCCTTCGGCAATCGCAGCTTCGCGCCTTCGTCGCTCGCATTTCCCCCCACACTCAGACATTCTACTAGGTCCCCCCCAACTTCTGGGCCGTGGTTGCGCCCCTGGCCGTGCGCTTATCTAGGCGGCAGACTTGAGCGAATTGTCTATTGGCCTAATTTATACAGTTTAGTTTCGATGTCGACAAGCAGTTGCTGAATAAATACGATGATAATGAAGATGGTGAACAACAACTACGAAATAAGCATGTCGAGAACCTCAGACCAACAGAAATTGACATGACATTGTGGCGGCTTAACAGCGGTCTACGTTCAAAACCGCGATCACAAAACAGCGATCGTCAAAACCGCGATCACAAAATAGCGATGCACAAAACAGCGACTGCATAAAATAGCGATCATCAAAACAGCGATTAAAATTCGAAGATTGACTTATTTAATGTACGTTGATTGGTCCTGATTGCGAACCTAATTAGCGTTAATTATTTTACTAAATCATTTGAAGTTGTTGGAGTGACAGCAGATATGATAGCGTTGATTGGTCCTGATTGTGAACTTAATTAATTGAACTTAAAATGTTGTAGTTAAGTAGCCTACATCGCAGGCCAAATACCAAATCCATCTCGAAGAATCTACAGAGAAACTGCAGACAAAAAAAAAACATCGTCGTCGATTACACTAATCGACCCATATTGGACTACCTAATTTAATCCTTCAGATATAACAATAGGCCTACGTAGTACTCATTTCTTATAATTATGCATACTTCGTGATACATTTAAAGCTTTCTATAGACTAATAAATCGGTGAAATCGCTGTTTTGATGATCACTATTTTATGCAGTCGCTGTTTTGTGCATCGCTATTTTGTGATCGAGGTTTTGACGATCGCGGTTTTGTGATCGCGGTTTTGAACGTAAACCTTAACAGCCAAGTACGATAACCAATACCTAGAAGCCCTAATGGGTCTTCTGGCAGCTAGGTGTGTACATTAGCCAGAAAGAATTTCAATTAGGCTGCCCAACATCGGCATACAATATATGAGACAAAGTACCGTAGAGTGCTGTGGCTAACTTACTAATAAATATCGGCCATCTGCTAAGTTATACAGACATGATTAAGTCTCAGGATTATGATGATACAACAAAGTAAGAATATCTCAGTTGGAAGAGATGCACAGTCTACACTAAGTTATGCTGCGCCGCCACGTACACAAACATATTTATAACAAGAACATTAGAAATAACATCAGCATAAAAGCAAAATAGAAGTGCTGAACCACATACTAAAAGATTGCAATAAACCTGCAAAAAAACAAAACCGCTCAATTGTCTAGCGATTAAACCTCATGTGTGAACGCAACATCTGAGTCCAACATTGTTTTTAAAATATGCACAGGCCTAATTTATACTTATACTGCAACGACTAAAATAATGATTAAGGACGCTAGTTGAGAAACTATTCCGTTATTCGCAAAAACGCACAATCAATGATGAGATCAAACATACCACACGATCATGAAATAAAAGAAAAAGGACTTCACGGGAGTGTAGTTTATACAGATTGGACGTGTTAAAGGCGGTCTAGCATCATACTAGCATACATTTAAAAAAGCTAAGTTAAAAATGCAAAGTAAACAGCAAAACCGTCAAACAGAAAAGCAAGAACACAACTGCTATGAATTGCTAACTAGTAAGGATCCTCAACATCATTCAATAACCGCGTAGATAGGCTTTTCGATCCGTGGGCGTCCTGCGCCGCGTAGGAAGCTTTATAATAATCATCATACTCTTGAACAACAGGGTGCAAGGAACTCGCTCCTTTTGTGTGCACATATTCCCGTGAATTTTGATCCGTTACATACAATTCATTGCATCTGCATGCCATCGATTCGCTATTAGGTGGTTAGTGGTTACCGTTTACTACATTTTACTATTACTATGCAGCGCCATGACTTACAAATATATTTATAACACGCTCATTAAAACATTGTAGGCATACTATCAGTACTGAAAACTCGGGCTACCAAGGGGGAGGGGGTTACCACCCCCCCCTACGTTTTTATGCATAATTTTTTTCTTCATATGGAATATAATTTTTACGTTTTAGGGAGCTGTAGAAGATTCATTGGCGCACATTTTGAGGTAAACACCATGATGGTATCTCACGCCGTTCAAAAGTTATACCCGATAAATCCGAGGTACCAGAGGGGTGGATACCACCCCGCCTTAGTTTTTCGACCATAGCTTATTCAGTTTTCTTCGTAGAAGAGAAACAAAAATGCCATTCTGTAGAGGGAATGCAGGGCTACATTTGCTTGCTTACTTTTTTGTCTTTTGATCACCGGAAGTGATAAAAAAATAAATAATAATAGGCGTTATATGTGAAAATGGCTGAATGCGCCATCACAATTTCGCTGTATCTAATACAGACTATGGACTAGTTTGTAGGTTATTGTTACAAATGAAGCATCATTATCTTTAAAATGTTCTTGGATACATAGATCAGTTTCAAAACACACAATCTTATATTTGTTTATCCAAAAAGTACAAAATGTACGCAATAATAGAAATATCGCTAATTATCGGTTCCGTTGTTAAAAAATGATGTAATTTCGAGATGCATTCACATAATTTACAACTAAATATACAATTTTGTTCAGAAATGAATGCTGAATCCATTTTTATATTACAAGATATGATATGTGAAACCAAACGCGAAATCCAAGGGGGTGGTAACCACCCCCTTTTGGTAGCCAGTGTTACAAAAGAGCCTCGGTAGCCTGAGGGTTAATTCTGATAAAGTCTCAGATAAATATTATAATCAACAAAATCTTAATCCTGCAATGTTTTGCTAGGTAGAACCCTCTATACACTGCGTCGGAAAAAATTATGAAAAAATGACGTTACTGCATTTCGCAAAAACGCTATCAATGTTGTTAAGAAAAGACAGCACAATCATAAAATGTAAGAAAAACGAACTTTTGCGGAAATGCACCTTCTACAGATTGGAGGTGTTAACTGCGGTATAGCAACTCTGGATACATACACGCATACCTAAACCTAAATTTACACGGACACTCATGCAGAAACTAAGTGAAGCTAATGGTCACATGATGATGGGAAATGAACTGGTGTGCGATGCATGCTAAGATCAATGTCGCGGGCGAGTGGCAAGACGGCTAAAGATGTCGGATTGCAAATAAACTTAAGTCCACTTCATTTTCTGGTGCTATGACCTTTGACATCGTAACATGAAACACCGAAATGCAACAGCAAAATCTTAAACCAAAAGTGTAGTGATTGCTCGTGTTAAGGATCCGCAAAATCATAATCATAACAACACCTCTGAGAAGATTGGCTTTTATAATCCGTGGACGATCTGTGCGTCGCTTAGGAAGCCCTACTATCGTTCTCTTACACAAAAAGGGGCCTTATGGGAACTTGCTTTCGTTATTGCTTTGTGTTCCTGCAAAGGGCTGATCCGTTAACCTTGCACATCATTACACAAGCCTTCAAATGCGTTAATCATTAATTTCTGTGTTCTCTGCATCTAAGCATACATGATAAAGTGCCGTTACCCATTTATAAGACAAAATGCATTCTCCTGCTTCTCGTGCAACACTTATGCTAAACAATGAACCTGACGAATGACGAAGACGTTGGCTTATTGCAAAATCACAACGAGTAACCATGAGCGGCAGTGGTCACTGACCCAGAAACATTCCGCAGAGTATGCATTCCATAAAAATCAATGATGAAGAGCATAAGCACAACTACTGCACTAGGATACACTCAGTAAACGCAACATTAAAACCATTAATGATGATGACAATGAACATAATTACTAAACCAGGAAACACTTGAGTACATACTGCACAGTCTTACTGTTCATATGTCTAAGTTTAGGGTGTTAAATAAATGTAATTACGACTTGCTACTTGCCAAGTACTTCTGTACACAGCACTCAAACATCACCTCAGCTTTTTTTGACGATGATGACTGGACATCCGATTTGCGAAGGTTGTCCAGCGATGAGCTGCAGACTTTCGCGGAGTCCAGGAGGAGGATGGCCGAATAGATACCGGAGCGACGATGATGATGAGGAAGGAGGTAGGAGCGAGGATGGTTGAAGTCAGCCGTCGATCGCAAACATTTCTCATCGGAATCTCCGTGCGTGAGGGACGTCGCTGGATTTGGAAGGGCGGGAGGTGCAGGCCTCGCGGTCCGGCTGCTTTTGCGTCCAACTCCAATTGGTGACGATGAGGTTGGCTGATGTTGACGTTGGATGATGACTGGACATCCGATTTGCGAAGGTTGTCCAGCGATGAGCTGCAGACATTGTGGAACTGAGGTTAGACGGCGAACCAGTCTTGCGGATTGGCGGACGAAGAAGCTATCGGCGAGGGAACCACTCTCTCGTCAGCAGGATAACGGAAGTCGACCTGCGAAGGAGGCAGTAGTGAAGTCTGAATTGTCCATCACTTGCAACGTTGGTTGACGGTTGGTTGACGTGCTGACATGACGTTGACGTGGGAACTAGCTCGAAGAGCCACGGATGGACCGACTGGTTCTCCACCACGTTGTAGTGGATGAAAGAGCTTATTGTCAAGCGTCTTCACCACTTGTAGTGTATGATGGGTTGCGAGGGCATGTAATGTTCTAGATGTGAAACGTAGTCAGGCACGGCTTAAGAATTAGGCCTTCGTAATGATCGTTCGTTGCCACGGCCATGGCCCGGCCACGGTCCCAAAGGCCGTTGACGACTGAAGAAGTTCGGCAGAGGATATCGTTTATTGTAATGACAACAGTATACATCGATGGTAACAATAAACACTGAAAACTCGACAGTTCGATCTGACGGTCTGAACTCTGATAGTCTGCACTCTTACTAATAAGACAGCGTTTATATGTACGGAACAAGTCAGCTTAGGCTTAGCTGAGCTGGGTGGTCGATGCAGTCAAGAAGGCCGAGTTTGGTAAGGTAATCACTGCCTTACTCATAACCCTGCCTTGTCTAGTCCGTCTCTCTTTCTCTCCCCATCTATCTTTGCCTGTCTGCTTCAATCTGTCTGTTGGCACTCAGTCAGTCGGTCTGTAGTCAGCGGCCTGGAAGGCCACACCCTCTACCGGCTTGAGTGTCCGAGTCTGTGTTTGGGTGCACTAATGATCTGGTGCCAGAGAAGTCAACCCCTACATTATTGTCTGGATATGCGACACTATAATCCAGACAAACGCATAGTGTTATACTGTTGTATCTCCTGCGTCCAATCAATGATGAGCTTTCCATCGACATACAACACGTGACACTGCTACACCGTGGATATACGATAAAACTGTTCTGAAAGCAGGACATACGACAGGTAGTTTTCATTGGATATCTTTAAAACGATCTGTGAAACGATCTTATATCTCCTAGTCATTGAAACTGAAGGAAGATAAGAAAAATTCTGCTACAAATCAACTCTAAACATCTTTTTAAAAAAAGTGGAGATACGACAAGATAATTCTCAGGCGACGAAATTCTGTTTATTATTTACATGGCCAATGAGAGACATGGTAGAATTGATAACAACGCCTAAGTTAGGAATCGCATCTGCCAGCTTAACAATTGATTCACCCAGTTTAAATTCTCCAAAATACTTTTTAAAACCATTTTGAAAATACTTTTGCAAAAATACTTTTCAAAAGTATTTTGAAAATACAAAATAAAATAGTATTTTCTATTTTGAAAGTAGAAATCTATAATTAGCGCTGAACATGAATAACTAAATAGACCGAGTAACATGAGCACTGGAGACTGCAGTGTGTGTAGTGTGCACAAGCCACGTGGCTTGTAGAGAGACATTGTAAGAGATAGACTGCGAGAGAGACAGACAGAAATACATGTCCAGAGAAAGAGAGACAGAGACAGACAGACAGACAGACAGAGACACAGAGCCATACAAGGCAGATATTATTTCCAGCATTGGTTAGCCCTGGAGATGAGTGATAGGTAAAGCTGAGGTAAACGGTATGTGGAGTTGTACGGCTGAAAGGAATTCACCCCTTGCCCTATATATAGATTGTTGTGCATCAGAAAGAAAGTATCTTTGTGTACAACTGTGTTCGTTTCTACTGTTGGTCAAATACTATGACACATCGGGTGACCTAAACAGACACCACACGAACATACATGTACGTCTGTGACCCTGTGTATCATGATTCATGAGGCATCCGTCATATACAGACTGCATTGGGCCAAAACCCACAGCCTTCTTCAGATTGAACAAAGTTTTAGATATTTCCGGGCCCTTGCCACAGAACCGGGTCCCGGGGCAGCAACCCCTCTGACCCCCCTCTCATCGGCTCTGGCTAGGCCAACTAGATTTTAGCTGGACTTAAACTGAACTTAGCAAAAAATTAAATTTTCAGCACAACTCCTACTTCCAAACCTGAGCCGCCACATTGATATTCGTTTATTAATTCAAACTGACTAGCACGCAGTAAGATTAGGACCTATAATAAGTTCAACAGGAGTCGAATTTAACTATATGGCAGCCTGCAAGGCGTCAATCTGTCCTATTGCTTATTTTAAGTCGCCTCTTCTCGGAATTGAAGGCTAAGTCAAACTTGTGGGGTTTGCGGGTATCGAACCCGCGTCCATCAGATCTTCGTTCCAGCGTGTTACCGTTCAGCCACCATCCCGCCCATGTGTCCTCTTAGCGTTATGTTTGCAACCATAGTTGTTAAAACCGTTTTTTGTTTTTTTCCAAAAAGTCTCGGTTTTTTCGTTTTTATTTTTCGTCGTATTTTCTACACTTTTAATTTTTTAATGTTACTTTATTTATTTGTTCACTGTCTTATTATTTTGTTTAATTTAATTTTTGTCTGATGTACCTTACGCTATCTTCGTACTTTCAAGGATTAAACTAATTTACGTCACTATTTAATGTCATCAGTAAATTTGGGAAATAAATAGCCAGCACAAGAAATAAAACATATAAATGTTATTTGAATTTCTAAGTGATCCAAAATGCGAAATATTGTCTTTGTACACAGTAATCTCTAGGGTTGCCACCTTTTCGAACTAGGAAGTCGGTACGCAGTTTTATCGTAGGCCTAAGTGTTTTACGAGTTACGAGTTACGATCATGTGGGGGCGGCCGCCCAAGGCGTACAACCGAGTTTTTTGTTCAATAGTCGTTAATTAAAGATTTGTGTTAGGTAGAAATATTTATCTACCTATCTATGATATTTATGTAGCGTCGCTTAAAGATAGCCTCTCAGAGGCGCTCCTAACCAAGGCCCGGTCAAAAAGAAAATTTGTAAGTAGTTTAGAAAAAGAGCCAGAGAGTCTCGCGGTACAGAAAGCAGATAAGAGGGGAGGCTATTCCAAAGAGAAGGACCCACTTCTCTTACCAATCCTCTGGAGTGGTAATAGAAGTGAGAGAACACGATGCAAGTAAGAAAACACGATGCAAGTGGAGACTCCACATCAGTTGTAAAGAGGATGTAGAGAAGGGGTCCAATAACAGTTCGTTCCTTTAAAAAATTCAACTAATTGGAGATCTGAAACTTTATCTGGCATGCTTATAAGCTTCGGCAGAACTCGTTGTACATTAGGGTGTCCCAGAAAAACCATTGACATTGGATTGTGTTAGTCTTTTAGTACTCTGTCTTATGGAAGACTAACACAATAAAAGGTAATTTAAAGGTCAAAACTTAAAAATTAAGCCCAAACGCCCATAACTCAGAACCACTTAAACGAAACAAGATTTGGCTGATCTACGATCATATTTACTTGATTTTGACGTTTTGACCTTGAAATAGCCTTAGACTGTGTTAGGCTTTTAGCACTCTGTCTTCTGGAATGCAGCACTGATCGTTCTGAGCAAACAGGCAAAATAATAACTTAAATAGAGCAATATTTTACCGAGTTAAGGCAATTTCCTCAAATTTTTCTCTCAATTTGACCTTTTTGTCCTTAAAATAACTTTCAATCGTCTTACATTTGGTATCCTTGTTTCTTATCACAGGTAGCTCTTATCATGACGAGAAACGTAAGACAGAGTTAACCAATTTCAAAAATTATTGGCCGAGATCTTATCATTTTTCTTTGTTTTCTGATAGATTTCGTTTTTATGACCTTGAAATGACCTTGAATTTAATTCTTACCTGGATGTAGCTCTCATCGAGACAAACAAACCATAAAAAGTTCATCCAAATCGGACTCTTCTTTAATTTTTTGTGAAAATAAGAGTAAATCAACAATGGACCGACATCCCAAGACCCAAGCATGGGCGCCTTGAGTTCTGGGAGTTTAAGTATGGTATGTTCGGGGGCTTTGAGGGACCTCAGGATAACATAATAAAATTCTGTAAAAATATTTCTAGACAATATATGAATAGAATAATGGGGGAAAATAAGGTATGGCTGGTTTCTGCGATGTATCATTTTTCTGGACACCCCTAGCAGCCTTGTTAGAGCAGAGATAATATTTGCTATCTCAACCCATTTAATAATAAACTGTCAGAGCTTAGACAATTTTCGGGACATTTGGCTCTCCCGACTAGGTCAAGTTGGGACACGTGACATTTGGCTCGAAATCGGGACGGTCCCGGGTGGCAACCTAGTAATCTCCGATTGACTGATAAACTGACTGTTTTTACTCCATATCAGGTTCATTGATAAGTAAAAATTGTAAGTACATTTTTTAATTATGTACACTCTATACTTAAAACGTTTAGTTTTTAATTGTGTTAGTTCATGTCAGCATGGACTTATGTGGACTTATGTTTACAATTTAAATTTTAAAAGATTTCAGTATTTCTAATTTCTCAATTTCTTGTTAAACCACACTTCTAAAAAATAATTGTGGTAGATTAATGTTACTTAGTGTTTAGGCCTAATAATAAAGTTGTGTTATTTGGTAATTAAAATTAAATAGTGTAAACAATGTTTTTAATTTCAAAATGCAGTATAAGTACTGCATTTAGGCCTATATATAGCGCCTTCGATCTTGAACGGCGCTATATAAATACTTGATTAGAATACGATTACGAATAAGTCAAATTATTTCTTTTTCGTTTCTCCCCCACCGTTTTTTCCCGTTATTTATTTTAAAAAATCAGGTTTTCCGTTTTTATTCCGTTTTACCGTTTTTAAAAGCGTGGTGCTTCTGCGGCGGAAAATGCCGCCACGCAACCCGCGAAAATTTACTTCTGCGGCGGAATTTTTTGGACATTTTATCTAAAAACAACTCTAACCCTAACACTGACCCTAACCGACCGTCACAGCGCTTAACCTGACCCTAACCGACACTCACGAGGCCAAACCTGACCCTAACCGACCCTCACGACGCCAATTTATAGGAAGTACCGCATTTTGAACAATGCGCATGCGCGCGCTTCCGCCGCAGAAATGTGTCGAAAATGTTACTTCTGCGGCGGAATTTTCCGCCGCAGAAGATTTATCCTTTTTAAAATTAGGCCTATCGTTGCTACACTCTGGAATCAGGTTTGTCCGTTTACATATTGAAGTCTATATAAAAGCATTTGGGTCTCAAACTCTCAATAAGGTTATATTATTTTATTTCTTCTTTCTAAATAAAGAGACACAGCTTTTAGGCCTTTCTTCTTGCGGACAAGAAGCAGTCAAAAAGACTAGATGCTGAAATGCATTTCAGGAATATTGTACTTACGTCTGTGCATTTACTTCATCGCTTTTATACTGAAACGTCTGGTAGAAGTTCATTGACGTTGTTCTATAACCTCGGTGGGTTTAGCGCTTTCGATATGCATCTGTTAGCCTTGCCAATCAAGCAGTGTCTGCTTACAATAGTCACTAATGTGCAGTTTCGTAGCGAGGGTGTTCGTCCCAGCGGTTCCAGGGAACCGGGCTCAACTCAAGCGGGGTGCAAATTTTGAGACGGAATGATTTATGTAGGCACGCTATATTAATTACTTTACCTTGAAATATGAAATAACATAACATAACGTAACATAATGCAACAAAGGTTTAAAATGGTTCAGAAGAGGTGTAATCTGTTAGAACCACTGCAAGTTAACCTGTAATGCTTAATATCCTATCTCTTCTAGATTCCTCTTAAAAGCTGTGATAGTGTCCACTGAGACCGCACTATCATCCTCTTAAATAGTAGCCTAGCCTATTATTTTTCGTAAATAAAAATTGGTGTCTTATCTTTAATTCATTCATTTCCATTTGATGGTTCCTTTTGGTTCGCCCTATATTATTTTTAACTGTAGGCTATCTAATGAGATTATAACTTTAACAGTTTTACTGTGAGATACTATAGCCTAATTGTTAGTTACGAGTTCCTCTCGGCCCACTCGTATTAACAAGAACTTGCTTGCATCTTGAACGGTAAATTTAGTTGCATAAATGACCTTTACGAACATTTTCGCAGTCTGTGCGTTTGACTTTATGTTTGTTCAGATTTGTGTATGTATGTATGTTGTGACGTCTGATTTGTTTCTGCCTTTGGGCGTAATAAAAGTACTGATTAACTACAGCCACTCGCAATATTCATTGATTCATTCACTACGAATGAAAATGAGTAGGCCTAAGAGGCTGAACTAAGTGAGGCTGAATATAGGAAGCGCAGAGAAAATCGCAAAAAATTAAAAGAAGGTAGGCTAATGCTGCAGCTATGCGCCGATACTTTGTTTCTTCCACATCCGCAACAGAAGCGGCGAGTCAGCAACAGTCGCAACTCATGCAATAAAATGCATGTTTATTATCTAACATTATAGATTTCAGTTTGTTGAAAATGTCAGAGCCGTTTAAAGGAGTTTGTGGGCCCTAGGCACAAACCCTAACCTTAAGCGTAACCCGATTTCCGACTCAATCTCGCAGTCTCAGATTGCATTAATGCATTGAATGTGCATAATGTGTCATTTAATTAAATTTATTAATATAGTAGCCTACTTAACTGCTAACACAGCAATCTTTGCACTTGTAGTAGTTTCAGTTTAACGACACTGTGATAATGAAGATCATTAGCGTCGCCCTCCTCCTTTATCCAGGCTTGGGACTGGCACTGACAGAAAGCGATCAGTGGCGGAGTTCAAAATCTGTGCACTACAAGTGTAAAATAAGAGTTTAGTTTAACATACGTTAAAGTTCTTGTTGTTATTATTTGTTATAGGCCTATAAATTGAAAGTGAGATTGCAATGAGTAGGCCCTAAAGGTTTGCTATACATGGATTGTCAGGACATTTGGTTATAAACATCGCTATCGTGTTTTGCTCACAGCAAAGTCTCTTATTATAATTATCATCGAAATTCAAAGACTCCAATGTCGGACTGCAATGTGCTTTCTGACTTTGAAAAAAAATAGGGCTTAGGTCTACTTTTGGATGTTTGGCCAACCTCTCCAATCAGTGACTTCCTTCTTTCTCTTCGCAGCACCACTCATATAATTTCTACCCATTCTTGGTGGGTTGTCTGATAGTTCGCTTAATAGATCGCAGTTAGTGACAATTGCAAAAAAATGGCAAATCTGTGATAATTGACAATAGAAATTACAATCTGCATAACAAAAGGGGGTAGAAAATATCAAAATAAATTAACGTTAATACATTGGAGTTGAAAATGAAGTGACATTGTGACAAGAAGAGTTTTAGATTTTAATTGTTTTAACTAAAAATGCAGACGCTTGTTTAAAATGTATTATTGTTCTTACTTTGCAGAATTGTTAGAACTCAAAAAATTTTCAGTAATATTACCGTATTCGTTTTGTTATTACGTGGTGTGTAGTTTTTGTTTTGGGGCCGCCGCGGGGCCCACTGTTGCGCGGGGCCCTAGGCACGTGCCTCGCGTGCCTATAGGCCTTAAAACGGCACTGGAAAATGTAGGCTATAGCTAAGACGGATAATTAAAAATACAGTGAAAAGTGATAAATCCAGACAGGCTATGAACTTCATAAAATAAAATTGTAGGCGTATAATATGTAACAAGATCGACGATCGTCATGAAAACTGAAAAATCTTAGAGAAACTAGCAATTCCAAAAGTAAGTGGCTAAGGGCGGCATTTTGGGTCGTCACCTCGGGCGTCATATCTGCTTCGTACGCCACTGTCTAAGTGTTCGCATAATTATGTCTGTAGTTGTCGATTTGGGGTTTACTTCGTGCAGAGGTAAAGATAATGACTTTATGAGACAGTTGGCTGGACGTCTGTATGTGTTCTATACTCTACAGAATTTGAAGGAGACCTCAGGAGAAGGAGAATAAGCTTGAAAATCTAGTTGAATCCCCATAGTAGCCTATCAGTCTATTAGGCCTACAATGACTACAGTTGCACGCAACTGCATATTAATAAGCTTTCGAAATGAGGCATAGATTTATATTTTCGACTGAGTATAATAAAATGTAAGTGTATACGTTTTCTATAGAGACAGTAAAGCCTTGACGCTGCTCATTTTCGGAAGGGATCCTTCACCACCTGTGACAACATTAATTTATTTTGTAGGAGGGATAGGCAGTCACTTTATGCTCACCGTGTTCTTGCTGCCCACGGGTTATCGGGTTCATCACTCCACGACGTTGTCCGTGCGACTACTCTTACCAGGATGTTGTATGCTCTCCGGCCTGGTGGGGGTTTCCTATACGCGTTTGAATGAGCGCTACGCCATTTACGATCATCATGTACGGAACGTGTTCGCCCGAAATTCACATCTCCGTAAGCACGCGTTATTAAGCCTACCTGTCTAGCCTACTGTTGCTAAAGTTGCTTGTAGTACCACATTTCGAAAATTACATCTACAGATAAATTACGTAGAAATAAGGACTGTTAAAGGCTTGGTTTTTTGTTTTTGTTTTTTTGTTTAAAAACCCAAAACCGCCAATTTTGTTTTTTTGGGTTTTTTACAAATGTTTTGTTTTTTATACAAATTTCAAAATTTTAAATGCCAAAAAGGTCGTCTCTTCAACTCTCTTGGCAATTGTTGTATGGTCTTTGTTAACTTTGTTTTATGACATTCTACGGTTCTACTGTTCTAGTTAATTTCATTTAAGCTTATATGCATCTGATTAATATGAACTTATTATGCCATTTTTATAAGTTTTATGATCCGAAATAGGAAAATCTCAAAAACAAAAAACTAAAAAACCAAATAAAACCAAAAAAACTAAAAACCAACTTTTCATTTTGAAAAAAGTTTGGTTGTTTGCACCGCTGGTAGAAATAGAGTCTGTATCAACGGAAGTTGGATTGTATTCTACGTCATTGTAAATGCTAACACATGAATGACATGATACAAAGATTATGTTTCACAGAAACCGACGATTTGTAGAAGAAGAGGATCGTGTGGCTAATATGGCCTAATAGGAGCGCTGAGGCTGGTTGTCAGACATCGGTATCCCAGTGCATTTTTCACAAGTGCCATTACTCATACTGACTGCAGCTGTTCTACGTAGTCCAGATGTACGTGCCACAGCGTAGCAAATGTAAATATGCACGTTTTCTACAGCGACTGTATATCTTCAACCCTGCTAATATTTCAACGAATAGCCCGTTTGAATGTGTGCCACGTCATTTAAGGTCCCCGTGTACGGACCGTTCTAGCGCCAGAGTCAGATCTCAGAAATAAGTCACAGTAGAGACCAGTGTTTGAAACTTCGTTTTTCTCGAATGCCGAGAGACTTAATTGAAGCAACCCAAGAACACTCGAGTAAGGCGTATGTCCCATACGCCTTACCAGAATAATTTAATAGCAAGCCGTTTCAACAGTTAAGGTGGGGCGCGGTGGTGTAGGGGTATGTTCGGTGCCTTGCAGCCGGAGTGTTGCGGGTTCGAATCCACCTCAAGCCGCCGCGTAGGGACCCTGGGCAAGTCCTTCACTCGCAATTGCTCATGCGCTTCGGCGTGAAACTCCGATTCAGTGTCTGCGCTGTAGTCGAGAACGCCTCTGATTAGAAATCTTGAAGGGGCGCTATAACAAGTGCTCATACATAGGCCTACATACATATCATGAACGCATTTTTGGAATAGTAATGTAATGTAATGTAATTAGTAATTTATATAGCGCCGCTCACAGCCGAGGCCATTCAGTAGCGCTCCCAGTGCGAGAACCCCGAGAGAAGAAGTAGGCCTATGTTTTAAGGAGAGAGAGAGAGACGAAGACAATGATCCAGAAAGGAAAGTCTCACGCAAAGTGAAGTGAAGGGCATTCCACAAAGAGGGCCCAATGATGGAAAAGGATCGAGTTTGAGCAATCGTAGTCCTAGCTCGTGGGACAAAGAAGTCAGATCGGTCCAGAGATCGTAAAGGCTGATGAGAAGATGCAGAAAGAGGAGGACGAATGACATCCCTGAGGTATTTTGGAGCAAGTCCCAGTTTGGATTTGAGGACCAAAGCAAGGACTTTAAACTGAATGCGGTCAGAGAGAGGAAGCCAATGCAGTTGGTTAACCATGAATGATGATATATGGGAGTATTTAGGAAGGTTTTTAGGTTTGAATAGTGAGAACAATGCGATGGGGAAATTTTATGGGGTTTACCTATCGGAATTTACGAGTCTAAATTTCTCCCATTGCGAGTTAATGCGAATTTCATTGGGAATAAAGTGTGATATAATGAAAAGTACAGAATGTCTGCTCATGATTTTATATTCTCAATTGTTGGATTTCCTTATTAAGGATGCATTCGACTGAGGCTATATAAATGTTCATTTGCGATTACGATTATGATAGTATCAATACAGCGCAGGTATAAATCAGTTCCAAATTCTTACAAAGCATATTTTTGGAATAGGATTTAACTTGGGAATTTTCAGGGGTTTCCCGAGTCTAAATATAGCTGTGCAGTTTCACGTGGGGTTTCATTAGCTTACGGAAAATGGTGAACATTTAGGTCACGGTGGGAGGTGTGCGTGCATTTATGAAAACCGAAAAACAATAGGCAACTTAACCTACAGGTATCGGGACATTCAAGCATTGTAGGCCTAATATTTTCGTGTCCGAGCTGTGTTATGTGTATCACTATTCAAAGAACGAGTTCTTCAGAGACTGAAAGAGAGTAACCGAATGACAAAATAGTCGAATTCTTTTCTTCATCAAGTCTCAGATAGAAAGGTACCGTAGGTTTGAACATTTCGGAGTATTATTATTATTAACTTACGTGACTGCTAAACAAAGTCGGGGCTTGTCAGGTTTGAGAAGTGTGGGCTATTACACGTGCATAGTGCAAAACACAGAGAAAGAGACAGATATGCAGAGTTTAAAGAACAGCCAAGGCAGAGACTTAGTAAGACAGACAGACAGACAGACAGAAATATCGAGAGCGAAAGAGCAATATAGTGTAAATGAGACAAAGATAGAGAATGAAACGCAATGATTGTAGGCTATGCTATGACAAGCGTTAGATACGGGTTACGACGTTGAACTGTATGAACAGGATTTTTGTAAAGCACAATCGAAATCTGTCAGTTGGTCAGTCATAAATCTTACACAAGGGTCTGGTTGGGTTGAATAATTTTATAACGAATCATAATTTCGTCATTTACAGAGCCTGGATGCAGTAGGCCTAGCTACTAAAGGAAAAACATTCCGTAACTAGTTCATCATAGTTCCGTCTCTAGTACCACAGATTAGACATTAGACGCTTTATCTATTCTGTGCTAGTACTGCGTCGTTCGTTTCGCAAAAGTGTTTAGCTATGTATAGCGCGGACTGTATAATTAATTGGGGGGCGTAAGGCCATGCGCCCAGATGAAGAATCCCAAAGATCCGTTCCAGGTGTTTGCCAACTACTCCAATTAACTAATATTTCTGATTGTCAACTGAGACTTTCTACCGTTTCAGGTGCACGACCTGGACATGACGGCGACAAAGTATTACGCGCTTGCAGTCACCATAAGTCAATTGGTTTTGGAAGTCGGTAAGGAGAGTCTTTAATTGTTCCTGTCTGGCTCACTATGTCTCCCTCTCGCTCTATGAAATCTCTATGTCTCTGTCTCTCTTCTCTCTGTCTCTGTCTGTCTCTCTTCTCTCTTTCTCTGTCTGTCTGTCTCGCTTTCTGCCTCTCTGTCTGTCTGTCTCTGTATCTGTATCTGTCTCTTTCTCTTTCTCTGTCTTTCTCTGTCTCTCTCTCTCTCTCTGTCTCTTATCTGCCTCTGTTCACAAGTTCTCCCTCCATGTGTCTCCATCTTTCCTTTGAGTAAGAAGTTTAAAGGATGGTTCATATTGTGAGCTGAGACAAAACAAGAAGACTCGATCTCCTTATCGGAGTTGATCATTTATCTATAGTGGTAAGTGGTTACAGAATCACACTGTCTGACAGCACCCTGTTGAAACATATAAATGAAGAGAAGGTTCAACTGTAAGTTGTATTGGGACATTCGCATTTTAGAAAACATACGAGTAAATATGCAACTTTGCAAAGTTGTCCAATGTTCATTTTATTAGGATTCTGACTATGGAGAGTGACTGAAATTTTCACTAAAATTTCTAAACAAAATGGCATCGAAGTATGATATTTCAATAAACTGAAAATTTTTAATCATTTATACAATTCGTTCAGTGTGAGTCCTAAATTTACAGTTCCAGAAATTGCGTGTTTCAACATGTTACCAATTAGCAATCTACTAATTTGTACACTATGCAGAAGAAATCTAAAATTTTAAATGCGTTTATCGCTTCATTTGCTTTGAATGCACAGAAAACATCTTACGATCCATCCTTATATCAATCCATTCATCTTCCTTTCGTTCATCCATCCATCCATCCATGCTTTCTTGCTTCAATTCTTGCTTTCTTGTTCCTTCCGTCCAATCATCCAACCACGGTCCGTCCGTTCATCCATCATTCCATGCATGCATCCATTCATCCATCCATCCATTCGTCCGTCCGTCCTTCCTTCTGTCCGTCCATCACTACAACCATCCATCCATCCTTTATGCTAACTATTCTGCATTCTGATGTATTGTCCGGCAAAATGTTTACAACCACTTGTGAAGAAACACTCACTGGTATTTCCGATCATCTGACATCTCAAGTGCAGGCCTTGGTGCAATGGTACTCGATCATTTGATACACTGAGCATGTGCACTGTGCACTTGCTGAATCATGCATTAAACACACTGCGTATCTTTTGTCTTTTGCATCAAACGCATTGTATTATTATGTACTGTATTATTATGCAGTGTGTTTTGCTATACATTTATTTATGTATGCGTGCATGCATATAATATTATTTTGTATGTTATGTATGTAAACTTTTATCTGCGTATGTGATGAGTGAGTGTATGTATATATTTATGCATGTATGTATTCGACTCTGCTTGTATGTTAGTGTGTCTGCCTGAAATTTTCTGGCCAATGCCCCGATATCAAGCCGTCTGAACTGCTGCATCTCGCTTCTTACCGGCATTTCAAATGCTAACTTCTTGAAGCTTCAAAGAGTCCAAAATAGACTACATTGGTCGGAGCAATCACTAAGGCTAAAATTGGAACATTTTTCACCGATCAATCTGCTTAAATCAGTGCATTGGCTGCCCATAGAGAAGCGAATAGCTTTCAAGACTGGGTTAATCGCGTAGAAGCCTCTACATTTCAGCCAAACTTACTATCTTCAGTCTACTGACTGTTCCGTGGACAAGGACACCCATCGGTAGGCAGCCTAACCTTGCGCTGTCGTAGCCTCTCAACTCTCCTCCGGTAAACATTCACCCTGAAAATGGGTTTTCCCTTCAGATATCAACTATAGAAACTCATCTCTTCCTGGACTCATTCCATCCGTTTTCTGTTCCCGTGTCCGCTGGGATTTCTCCCTCTATTCCGAAAGGAATCATCCTGTATATTGGCTTAAACAGCGACTTTTGTTTGTTGCGACGATTGACTGTTGTCTGCCTTGAGAATTATTACAGTGACACTATAGAAGCATGCATTTATGTATTATATGTAACTATGTATGTATCATGTATGTATGTATGTATTCATGAATGTATGTATGTATGTATTCATGTATGCATGAACGTAAGTATGCATGTATGCACGTATGTATGTATGCATGTATGTAAGTAAGTAAGTAAGTAAGTATTTTCTTAATTAAACCGGTTGCAGAAGAACCGCACTCCGGTGTACAAACATCATAGGACAAAACACAAAATCAATAGGAGTACAGCATTCTGCCTACAAATGTTATCCTCATATTATTGTCGATAAGAGTCAAGACCCTGTCATGAGACCGTGGGCGAAGGGCATAGGTAGTTGATTTCCTTGGTGGGAGCAACTTATGTAATACATGCCCCGGATTGTTTAGAACAGCTGTGAAGAGACCAGTATCAGCCTTGTGACAGAGCTGGTCAAAGGTTGGGTTGTCAATGGGGAGGTACCCCCGCCGGATCATCCTACTTATGATGGATTGGAGCCTGTTTTTATCTTGCTGACGAGCAAAACCCCACCATGCTGGGCTAGCATACAGCAGGCGTGCCACAGTCGTGGCATGAGCAACATCAAAAAGGTTTACTCCCTTGAGGCCATGAGCTGTTAAAATGTGCAATGCATACATGGACTGTCTAGCCTTGCAACATATCTGACTTATATGCGCTTCAAAATTAAGGGTTTCCGTAAGTGTTACCCCTAAGACAGTCAATTTATCTACTCTAGATACCCCTGGTATGACAGAGGGAGCCATCCACTGCCCCACCCTACCCCACCCCGCCTAATCAGCATCTCGTGAGTCTTATTGTGATTCAGTTTCAGGTTACATGTCTCTGCCCATTTACCGACGTGGTCCAGTTCTTCAACAACTGTGTCAGCATTAGATGATGGTATCATCAAATAACTGTCATCGGCATATTTAAGTATTCTGTTTACATTGTGCACCGTTTTTAATTTTGAGATTAATGTTATGAAATTAATTACCCGGCCCCGAACCTGACCCCTGAACAATGCTGGCATTTATTTTAATCAGAGATGATATGGTTTCACAGAATTTTGTTCCATGCTCACGGTACTCAAGGAAGGCGATAATCCAGTTGTAAACGCAATCGGGTATTGGCATCTCAGCTAATTGCTCTGCCAGACTAGAATGCCGCACCGTATCGAATGCCTCTGTGAAATCCAAATGCGATTAGATGGACACATGTATTTTCTCGGAGGAGTTCCATAAGGTCCGCTAGTAGCGCAGAAATTGCTGCCGTGGTTGAGCCAGTTGGTCGAAAAGCGTTTTGATCAGCGAATTCCTGGTTGAGCTCAGGATCGAGTACGAAAGGATGAAAGAAGCGGCGCACTATGAACTTTTCTAGTAGTCGGCATAGAATAGGCGTAACCGAAATTGGACGATAGTCAGCTGGTTTTGTTGGTCTGGTGACTTTAGGAACAGACGTTATTGTACTGATCTTCCATTGAGGGGGAACGTAGGATGAGGACGAAGCGGTATCTGAGACTGTTTTTTTTAAATTTTATTAGTGCTGGATGCATGCTATCGCGTTTGTATGAACAGGCGTAATATATTATAGCAACGACTTTAGCGGTGATGACGACGACAAAACACAGGCCTATGTAGAATGAAGGATGCGTGGATGCCTCGATGGATGGACGGAATGAAGAGAGACGGACGAACAGACTGACGAAGAGACGGACATTTCAATTAACGTCGGCCGTATAAGAAGCCCATTGTTCTATTCTTGTCACGCGCTGAGGCGGATTTATTTACGTATCGCTCGAGGGCTGAACCGACCAGATGTGGCTAGATTTTTTGCATGCTTACGATTTCTGTAGGCGCATATAGCTTCGTGAATGAGGGGGTTGGACTTAATATTAGTCTAAATTATCATACACTGACCAATATTAAGGTCAGTACATGGCGAATTGAGGTGATTTTGTCCAGTATTTTGATCAAATGCGTCAGCTAGCAACGACTTATACTACTTGCAAGATAAAAAAAGATAGCCTCATCTAGACGACGTATTGTTTAGTTAATCTGGAACATTTGCTCTCAAAATTAATGTAATTTATTTGCTGAATAGTGGAGCCGTGTAAAATAAATATGTACGAACTCAGTCATTCATTGCAAATGGAGCAGGTCTTACTTCATTCATGGCAAAAGGGAAGGAAGGGTAATGCCAAATGCAGACAAGGAGGGAGGGGTTCAATCAGGTCTTTTTGCCGACGTCCTTTGTTGAAGACCAGACTTATAACAGTACTTTTTTAGAGATATGTGAAGGGACTAAACAAACTCCCTACATCAACTCGTTCTCTGCTATATTATATATATATATATATATATATATAATACAATACAATACAAATATCCAGATACTCACATACTTAAGTGAACTTGCTGCTGAGAGATGCAATGAAAAAACAATCTGGTTATAAGCACCTTTTAAAGCAGGCTTGTCTAACCTACGGCCCGCGGGCCACAATCCGGTCCGCCGATTGAGTTCATCCGGCCCCCGAGCCTTTAAAAATATTGATTTTTTTGTCTGTCTAAAATTGGGAATTGCATACAACGTTGCTAATTGGCCCAGTATTGAAAATTTCCTATAATTCTTTGCTTCACAAGACACACGAAGTTTTAATGCTAGCTCTGTGTTGCAATACGTACTGTTGTTTTCTGCCTCAAATAACCATTGCAGAGTCAATAAGTGCAAGCAAAAAGCAAAAATTGACTCCGAATGTAGACTTTAAACAAATTTGTAGACCGAGGAATGTTTCGTCATTTAGCATTTAATATTTTTTAAATGCTCGGCGGACCGGATGAACTCACTGGGCCGGATTGTGGCCCGCGGGCCGTAGGTTAGACAAGCCTGCATTAAAAATAATTCACAGGAGCATTGGCGCAACCACGGTCCAGAAGTTTGAGAGGACCTACTAGAATGTCTGAGTGGGGAGGGGGAATTGCGAGCGCCGAAGGCGCGAAGCTGCGATTGCGAAGGCAAGAAGACCCTAACGAATAGGGGGTATGGGGGAGCGTCGTAAGCTCCCCCATCGGGGTTTTGAGCATTTGATACCAAATGGAGTGCATTTTGGGCTCTTGTTTACCCCAACATTTTCAGAGTTGGGGGGATCGTCCCAACCTGTTCGAAAGTTGGGGTGTTTGGGCCTATGCACAAGAGCTCTATAGTATGGGCAGCTAGCTCAGTTTATATGGCGTCGACTGGTTGCCTAAACAACGTCGATGGACGAGACTTCATCTCATCAGCAGTTTGCGCATTATCATCAAATTACGTAAAATAAGCTTATCCTACAAATGGACTCAGGATTATAATTGAAGATGGTCGTACGTCACTGGTTTTCCAGCCAATCTATCGATATATCTGTTCGTTTCATATGTCAGCGCTCGCGAATAAGCTGGTGCCCTGTGCTTGGCTTTCAAGTGGTGCTTTAGAAGTTTGGAGATTACGATTACGATAATGTCTTTCTCAAAGTAGCGACGCCTGGGTCAAACTGAACTGGTCTAGACTCTACAGGGCGCGGCACATATTGTTCATTGAAATGAAAATGAAAATAGAAGTTAAGGCAATTGAAGCATGGTAGATGTAGCCTAAATGTTAAGTAAGTAAGTAAATAGTCTTTTTTTATCTCACATGTATGCATGAATGCATAACCATCATTTTATTGTACCAGCCAAACAGGTATTACACAGATGATATTTCATACAAGTATTTCGAGTGGTTACAATAGGGGGACCAGAAGGGACCTTGGTCCCACTAAGTAGGGCCCCCTAATTACCATTTGCAGTATTGGATGGCGATTAGTTAAACAATAACAGTTGTATGTTATCTGGAGTTTTACAATTTGACATTATGTATGACCTCGACCCATTCATAAGTATCCTGACAAACTCACAATGTAACAGTGATGACATATTTCTAACAAATAACATATTTTAGCATCAATTTTAGGTAGTTGTCAGAATGTAACTAGCTTATCAACAAATACATGTAGTCCTACACGCTGTTACTTTAGCGACAGACAGTATGGCCTCTACCATTTTCATTTTTCAAATAATGTATCGGGTGAAGTCTATAGAAACTTGGCAACAAAGAGGTACGTTGTAGTCTTTTATGTCGGTCATGAAGGTCATGGGGCGCGGCGGTGTAGGGGTATGTTCGGTGCCTTGCAGCCGGAGGGTTGCGGGTTCGAATCCACCTCAAGTCGCCGCGTAGGGACCCTGGGCAAGTCCTTCACTCGCAATTGCTCATTCGCTTCGGCGTGAAACTCCGATTCAGTGTCCGCGCTGTAGTCGGGAGCGCCTCTGAAGGGGCGCTATAACAAGTGCTCATACATACATACATACATACATACATACATACATACATACATACATACATACATACATACATACATACATACATACATACATACATACATACATACATACATACATACGTAAATAAATGCTGCATAGACTTGACGCTCACTACATGTACGTAGATCTAGCCTTGACGCGAATCGTGGTTATTGTTGAAAGTAGGCCAAGCGCTTTTGCTTTCAAGAAATCTCGCTTCAAATAGTCACCAGACGTGATCGCTTAAATTGAAGTTTATTCGAGCGTTATATTATAGGCTATCTTGTTAGGATGATCAGCATGAGCAGCCATGCAGTAACGATTCAGCGAATTGCTTTAATTATTTTACAGGCCTACTGTAACAGAGCAAAGGAATTTTACTGTTCATGCATCTTACCTACGATGATCTGTGAGCGCCTTCAGTGAAGAAAGTTTGTCCTCTGTATGTTTTTCTTCCGTTTTCAGCGTAGATTTTTGTTACCTAGCAAGAATCAGGTATGAAGCTAACCGCATCCTATAATTGTTGTCCACGGATTTTTTCATTATTCGAGTTTCAGAGACCGATTTAACAATCTGTCTGTCCTAAACCAAGGTCTTGCCGCCCTAATATTTATTTTCCAAAGTTATAACTTAAACTAATATAAATTATAATTAGGCTTATATGTATTTATTTGTTGTTTCATTCGCAGTTTTAAATTAAATTTAATGTTAAATTTTGTTTTTTGTAATTTTAATGTTTTGCCTCGTTTATTGCTGTAGTAGCCTAGGTCCCTAAATTGCTACTGCTTAGTTTGCACAAAATTAATCAACGACTAGGCTTAATTATAGGCTTATGAGACGCTGCAGATGGAAACAAAGAGAACCTTATTCTTTAAATGGACAGCAATGGAATCGGAGTTTTCCGTACATAGTTTCATTCGCGTTTATCAACGAATCTCACTCTACCGTAAATAGATATTATTTCTTTCAGAGAATTCATGAAGCTTCCGTGGGAATTGCTGTTTGTTGTCATAGCTGCTTCATTCAGTCAGCTTCACCTTGCTTTTGGACAACAAGGTAAAAGTGTAAAATCTGGGACAAAGGCGAAACTGTAGTGATGTGAAATTATTTTCTGCGGCTAAAAACGGATTTTTGCCGATTGACCCGCTTTATATTTACCACAAGGTTTAATGTTTCCAGTAATATTTCTTTACACGTATTAGATATTATGCTGCATATAGTTACTAGAGTTGAATGCATTGGTTATGTTCACTGAGATCGGAATTGCTTAGCTGAGTGAAATGCTGAGTATAATGCAATGTGACATTAATTATGTAAAGATAGGCCTATCTATAGGCCAACTAAGCGACATTCTATTAGATTTTGTGTCCAGGTTATGAAATCTAAATTGATAAACAAACGTCTTTTAAGTTTGTAAAATAAAATGCATGTACCTATTTTGCTGATTCCAGAATATAATGAGACGACTTTGTGTCCAGGTTACAAAATCAACAAACGTCTTATAAGCTTTTAAAAATAAAATCAAAATGCATGCATCTATTTTGTTGATTTCTAGAATGTAATGAGACGATTTTGTGTCCAGGTTACGAAATCTAAATTGATAAACAAACGTCTTATAAGTTTAAAAAAAAAACAAGTGCATGTGCCTATTTTGCTGATTTCCAGAATGCAATGAGACGATTGACCTCACCTTTCTGCTCGACTCATCGCAGAGCGTCGGTTCAACCAACTGGAACACTACGCTGAACTTTGTCGCTAGTGTGGTCGACCAGCTTTCCCTCGGACCCATAACGATGCAGGTGGCTGTGGTGACCTTCAGCGACACGGCAGTCATGTCTTTTCCGCTCAACAGCTCCCGAGCCAAACCTGTTGTTCAGAGTCTCATAAGGGCCACTCGTTACCAGCGCGGCAATGCGGTCAACATCACCCAGGCCCTGGTTAGACTAAACTACGAGGTGCTGCTGCCTTCCAACGGGGCTAGGAACATTGCCGTCAAGGTAGCCTTCATCGTGGTCAATGGAGGACTGAGGAGGGACAACGGGACCTTGGTCTTTGCAGACCAATTGAAGCAGAATGGTCTTGTGATTCTGGGGCTGGGAGTGGGGCTGACCACGGAGGGCCTCGACCAGCTCAAGAACGTCGTATCTGTTCCAGAACGTCTCCAAACCGTTGATGGATTCGGTCAGCTGGATAACACGGTCCTCAGTCGAGCTGTCGGCGCAATATGCAATGCCAGTTAGTACTATAAGCATAAGCCTATTCGGGCATACCATCTAAGAGCTAGTTCGGCAGAATGTCTCTTCTGGAAAATCCATGTCGCTTCCCATTTCTTCTGTACATCTCCCTCCCTCCTCTTTCCGCTTCCCACGCATTCCTATAACCTTGATCTCTGCCCCTTAGATTTGGTTGGGCCGGGAGGACCTCTGAGCAGATATCTTGAAGGGGCGCTATATCAAGTTTCTTTACATTGATTGATTGATTGATTAGATAGGCTACATCATCCCCCTCCAAAAATCATTCCCTTGCTTGTATTGCTCTTGCACCGTGCCTCCGTTCCTGTCCTTGTTCGAAATATAAAGCAGTGATATTGCAATAAACGGACCAAAGACCAACCACTAAACTGATCAAGACTAAGACTATACGTGTATTAGCTTTCTATATATGTTAATATATATCTGTGTGTGTGTGTGTGTGTGTGTGTGTGTGTGTGTGTGTGTGTGTGTGTGTGTGTGTGTGTGTGTGTGTGTGTGTATCAATTTGTTTCATAAACTGCAGTTCATATGCCGCGGTCCTCCTCGTTTTTCATAGATCTTCATGGGCGTAGCCAGGAGAAAATTTCGGAGAGTGTTATAAGATTTCGGGGAGGGTTTTCCATTGGAGATGGTAGCAAAAATGAAGGCTTTGATATGTCACATGTGAAAGAATATAATTTTTTTCGGAAACTTATTTCGGGGGTTTGAACCCCTAAACCCCCCCCCGTAAATATGCCCAAGTAGATCTTATTGGGTTAGGTTCAGACGTTGGCTACGCTGAATTGCGACTTCCTTGAAGAAGCGATCGGACAACCTATTGCAAAGGAGGTTGACTCGCTGCAGTCACGTAGTTGCAAAGACCTGTTTTCACTCATCCGAAATGCTTTAAACTTTGTCTGATTCATTGTGATGTTTTTGCAGCTAACGTAGACGATTGCTTCAGTGCACCTGGATCATCAGGTAATTCCTCGGATGATTTGAAACAGATAGCTCTACTGATGCAGTAAACTCGGTCAAGTTTGTCTGCGTTTGTCTGCATGTTTGTCGCTAGGTAGTTACAACATAGGGTCATCCATTAATTAGGTTCAATTTTGGAAAAGTTTGATAATTGTTAACAAGGGGAGGGGTGTTCAATTCAAATTGACGTAAGCAATTTTTTTTGCAATGTATCAACGCAGACCCTTCAGAATGGTAGCTTTAACATGAAATAGTAATACGGCTAAGCGCATTCGATTTCGCATCCGAATCCAAATTTAATATCGGATTTTGTGGCACAATGCTCCATGAGACCTAAATCTAATTATAGCATAGCATATTAATGGCGGATTTCGCCAGCCTTTAAAACCAGAGTCAAAATCATTCTCAGTTTGAGAAAGCAGTTCATCATCAAAACAGTTTCTGCACAGCAAGTGAACTCACAAGTTCTGAGCCATTATGGTTTTTAGGGGTGGGGTGTTTGGATTATCGGCATAATTTTAGTAGGGGTCCTTGAATGTTTGACAGTTGTTTACAAGGGGGACAGAGGGGTCAAAACTGCCTAAAATTTGTTGACATTAATTATTGGACGACCCCATACGCAGTCCAGAGCCCGTGGTATTTTGGTAGTTGATCATTCTCGGTTCATTTGCAAATTTAGCATAAGTCCTTGATAATTGTAGGCCTATCCATAGAATTAGTTGGTATCGTAGGCCTATCTCATTGTTGAATTTCTATTATCGACAGTCAATAATCAATTCATCGGTCCGTGTACAGGCAATCAATTGGCCCATCAACTATTTGTTTACTTTGACTAAATTGTATCTACTTGCTGGTCAATTAGTGATTAAGTTTGCGTGATTAAGGCGTGATTCATTATAAATACATCCTGACTGTAATCGTGTTGTGCTACACTGCATTCCCTTGCTTTGCATTATTGTTAAGGTGCGACAGGACCCACGGGACCAGTTGGCCCAGCTGGTCCTTCTGGCTCAATTGGAAGTCCGGGTTCCGCTGGACCTCAAGGCCTCACAGGTCTTTCAGGAGGACCTGGATTACCAGGAAACCCAGGAATTCCTGGAAATCCTGGATCTCCTGGTGGATCAGGAGACGCTGGTCAGTATGCATTTGTGTTTACACAAACAACGATGCTTAGATTTACAATTGCAAGTAATTTTATATTTAGATATGCAACTCTACGAAGTACAGTACACTGTTAAAGAATGATACTTTATGAATATATTTCATTTTTAAATGTTTAATTTTCTCTATACGTCCTTAAATGGAACGCAGGACGAATGAGGAGATACTACAAATGGTGGACGAGAAAGATCCCTGACAGCTTTTCCCCTTTTTTATATGTAAAAATGTGCGGTCTGTCAACTTACTATTCTTTTCAATAAATGAAATTATATATAGGCTATATGAATAATCAGAAGCCGACAGATAAAAATGGTTGGGTCACATGATGAAAGGAGACTCTCTCCTAGGAATCGAGGGTAAGAAGTGAATAATGCTGTTGGACTGGATGATGAAGGAGGTTTACTGCAAGTTGAAAGAGAGAGAGAGAGAGAGAGTAGGAAAACGTGTCGAGTGGCGGCATTGGAATATGAACCTGCCTAGGAAGGCAGAGAACCAAAAGAAGAAGATCTTTATATGCCAATAACTATAAACTTCTACTTACAGGTGCGACAGGACGATTGGGGCCAGTTGGACCCCCAGGCCCACTGGGCGCAACAGGATTTATGGGTCCCGGGGGACCGCTTGGTCCAACTGGTCTAATGGGAGAACGTGGACCTACTGGAAATACTGGACTTCCTGGACCCTTAGGGTCAACTGGACCCACGGGCCCCAACGGAGTAAGGGGTGATACAGGTAAGAACATTGATCAGAAAGCTTAGGCTATCGATCTTTAGATTGAACTGTATTGTGAACTTGTTGACTGATCGTTAGATTGTCAAACTACATTGTAGGATGAAATACACAAGCATGGTCCAAAATGTGGTGTTTAGAGTTGAGCGGAATAAGGTAGAATAAACTACAGTAGAGTAGAATAAAGTATAGCAGAATATAATAGAAAAGTACGGATTAGTTTGGTTCAGATTAGCTTCATTACTTTAGATATATAAACAACAAAAAGAGAACAAATTATGTGCTTGAACAGTCTTGATGAACCTGCAATCGTATGCTCATAACAGGGTCTTCTGGAGCTACAGGAATACAGGGCAATCCCGGAATACCTGGAAGCCTTGGAACCACGGGATCGACAGGATTACAAGGTCAGCCAGGGTCTGTCGGACCTGCTGGTCCTCAAGGAGAAAGAGGAAATGCGGGGTCACTGGGACCTGCTGGACCTGCCGGACAAATAGGTCCAGTTGGACCTCCCGGACCTCAAGGAATCGTTGGTATTCCAGGTCGTAACGGAGAGTTGGGACCCACTGGACCTGCTGGGCCACAAGGATCCACAGGTATGTCGGCCATGTTATAGTAGCATCGGCAACAGCTAACAATATGAAAGATTTCGTTTAACATATTGCTCTACATGTCCGTGCAACCTGTTGACAAATGGAATTTTGGTTGGCAGGTGGAACGGGTGAGCGTGGATTTCCAGGTAATCAAGGAGAGCCGGGTGTGGTTGGTGCCACAGGATCAATGGGACCTGCTGGACCTCGAGGAAGCGCAGGAAGTCCCGGTCCATCCGGAAACAATGGAGGACTCGGAGCCACAGGTGGGTGACCTCTCCCCAATTGGACTCAGATTAGAAGGAGAGCAACTTACTTACTGAGCGCCCCTCGGCAAAATAATATTTTGCAGATAACAAGATGATAACGATAATGATGATGGTGAAAATGAAAAAATGATGTTGATGATGATGATGATGATGATAGTGATGATGATGATGATGATGATGATGATGATGATGATGATGATGATGATGATGATGATGATGATGATGATGATGATGATGATGATGATGATGATGATGATGATGATGATGATGATGATAACTAGATGATTAGACATGGTGATGGTGTTGTCGATGACGTTGTTGGGAATGGTGGGCATTCGGAGACAGTAAGGATCGTTACGAACTTGACACCTGTTTTATTTTGCTTTCTAGGTTCAACTGGCATAGTTGGTCTTCCGGGACAAGTGGGACCCTCTGGCCCTGTTGGGCCTGTTGGTCCACAAGGTCCTATAGGGTCTACTGGTCTGACTGGTCTACCTGGGACTGCTGGTCCAACTGGTGCTGTCGGTCGTGTGGGCCCAGTTGGTTCGACAGGAACTCCTGGTTTTCCGGGTCCTATTGGATCAACGGGTTCACGGGGTTTGCAGGGGGATCCTGGTTCTGTTGGACCAGTAGGACAACCTGGACCAGTGGGTCCAACGGGTCCTGTTGGACCTGCAGGTTTGGCAGGGGCAACAGGTGGTTCTGGATCTGTGGGTCCAACTGGCCGCGAAGGCCCCACTGGTCCGACTGGGAATCGAGGACTAACTGGAATTCCAGGTTTAGTTGGCGCTTCCGGAAGGACCGGTGCAACAGGAGCAGCAGGACGTCCCGGATCTCCGGGTCCTACAGGTCCAGCAGGTCTGACAGGTGAAGTTGGAGCTACAGGAAGTATTGGACCTGAGGGTAAGGTTGGTTCTGCTGGTCGAGACGGATTGGACGGACCTACAGGAGCAACTGGGTTTCCTGGCGCAACTGGTACTTCAGGACTTGATGGTAGACCTGGAGTCATCGGAGCGACTGGATCTGCGGGTCAACCAGGTCCTCTTGGGTCCACTGGTGCGACCGGGTTTAAGGGAGATACGGGGTCAATTGGTCAACCTGGTCCAGCGGGTCCTGCAGGTCTATCCGGACCGGTGGGTCTTGCTGGACCATTAGGAGCTACTGGAAATACAGGATTAACTGGAGATACTGGTTACACTGGAAATCCTGGACCTGTCGGATCTCCAGGAGTTCAAGGTTGGAATTACTTTTTTGTTGTCATAACGTCAGTGAGTTACATGTACTGTTTTGAACATTATTGTGATAAATGCACAATGGCGTGTAAGGTAGTCTATATTTTGATCGTCATAATCATTGTCAACAAAGACGCTTTCGCTGTTAAAGTTCAGTTAATATTGGACTTTAGGTAGACTTGTAAGATCATTCATTAGTAGGGAGTTCCATAGCAATGGTCCCTATATTTCAATCCTGTATTGCTCGGCAGTGGTGTGTACCCTTCGTTGATGGTAATTTATTGCTGATTTCGTATAGTGATCTTGTTTCGTACTTCTGAGTTTTTACAAAACCAGTGGTCAAAATTCGCAGATATTTGATGCGCTTGAAATGTGTACACGAATAGCCCCCGTTGCATTTTATTGATGTCCTCGAAAGGTAGGCCTAATATTTTCAAGGTGTTTAAAAGTGATCTGATGTTAGCTCTATAAGGTGCATTACTTTCATATAATTCGCACGACTGGTTTCCGCAAGGTCGTCAAATGGTTGGGCGAGTTCGGTACATAGAGGCCCACACAAGATTGCAGAACGAGCTGTAAGGGTATATTAAAGTAAAAAACAAATTCACAAGCATGTGTCGTGGCAGGAGATTTGCTTTTGTAAACTTCCTCATGTGATGTAACAAACGGAATGCAGACTGCAGTTCAGATTGCGGTGAGAAATTTCCCTGAAATGCTGATATGTATATTAGCATTTCAGGGAAACTACTGTACTTATAATAATAATAATAATAATAATAATAATAATAATAATAATATATATATATATACATCTTTACGGTAAATACGCCCCGTTACATTGCAAACATCACGAAGCTAATCAGAAGCGTAATGTTATTATTTTTAGGTTCAGCTGGATCCACAGGCGCCAGTGGTGCGGCGGGTGCTACAGGTCGTCCAGGACTAGATGGTCCAGTGGGAAGTACTGGATCTGCAGGACCAATCGGTGCTACCGGTGTGACCGGACCAATGGGTAATCCAGGACCCGTGGGTGACGAAGGACCTGTTGGACCCACAGGATATGTTGGTCCCGCAGGACCTCAAGGTCCACTCGGTTCCACCGGCGCTGTAGGTCTTCCGGGACCGGTTGGATCGAGAGGTCCAGCTGGTCCTGCTGGAGTTAGGGGTCCGACAGGCGATACTGGATCTCCTGGCACTAGCGGTCCTGTTGGACCATCTGGTTCTCCTGGTCCTATTGGTCCCGTAGGTCTGTCAGGTGAAGTTGGAGATACAGGAAGTATTGGACCCGAGGGTCAGGTTGGTTCTGCTGGTCGAGACGGATTGGACGGACCTACAGGAGCAACTGGGTTTCCTGGCGCAACTGGTACTTCAGGACTTGATGGTAGACCTGGAGCCATCGGAGCGACTGGATCTGCGGGTCAACCAGGTCCTCTTGGGTCCACTGGTGCGACCGGGTTTAAGGGAGATACGGGGTCAATTGGTCAACCTGGTCCAGCGGGTCCTGCAGGTCTATCGGGACCGGTGGGACTTGCTGGACCATTAGGAGCTACTGGAAACACAGGATTAACTGGAGATACTGGTTACACTGGAAATCCTGGACCTGTCGGATCTACGGGAGTTCAAGGTTGGAATCACCTTTTCTGTTGTAATAACTACTGTGAGTTACTATTTTGAAAATTACTTAATAATGCACAATGGCAAGTAGCCTATATCTTGATCGTCATAATCATTGTCAACAAAGACGCTTTTGCTGTTGAAGAAATCTTAGCGACAACAAGACTCATAGTATGCGAAAAACATTCTGACTATTGGCTAAATGCTTTCCTCATTTGGTTGTCTGCTTTTTGCAGCAACCGGTCATGGCGTCTGGCGCGTAGGCTGTAAACCGTTGGCTTCGCTGGGGGAGGGAGCAACCTTTGGAAGACAAGTGACCCGTGGAGGACATGTCAAACCATAATTATAGTCCAATATTAAACTAAAGTAAACACCCATTGGCAGCCATACAACGGCGCCAAGCCCTCTTGTCAATAGTTAATTCTACTGGAAGCTTAAATCTCCCCACAAGGTTGACAATAGCACACCAAACGGAAGCATCCATTCCGCATACAACCACAGCAGTGACTTATACAGGCAACCACAAGGTAACTTAAATACAAGTGCAACCAAAAGATAGAATGTCAATTTGCGTTTGAATTTAGTTTATTTAATACTGGACTGTAGGTAGACTTGTAAGATCATTCATTAGTAGGGAGTTCCATAGCAATGGTCCACAGAATTTATTCCAATACTGTTACTATTGCTTGGCAGTGGTATACGTGTACCCTTCGTTGATGGTAATTCATTGCTGATGGCGAATAGTGATCATGTACCGTACTTCTGAGTTCTTACAATACCAGTAGTCAAAATTTCGCAGATATTTGATGCGCTTGAAAATGTGTACATTGCATTGTATTGTATTGTATTGTATTGTATTTGGCTATTTATAAAGCGCTTCTCACAGAAAAAGCCTTTCAGAAGCGCTCCCAGTGCGAGCAACCCCGAGGGAAAAGGCAGGATTTTAGTTTCGAAAAGATGAGGAGAGACTACCAGAAAGGATGGCAGAGCGAACCGGTGGAGGAAGTCCATTCCACAGAGAAGAACCTATGCAGGCGAAGGATCTGGATTGAGCCATCGCAGTCCTGACACGGGGAACAAAAGGTCAAGCCGATCAGAAGATCGGAGAGGACGCAGCGAAGTGGCAGAGAGTGGGCGAAGCATGAGATCGCAAAGGTACTTCGGAGCAAGACCCAGATGAGACATAAGGACTAAAATAAGAACCTTGAATTGTATTCGGACAGATAGAGGGAGCCAGTGAAGTTCTTCAACCATGAATGAAGAGATGTGAGAGAATCGAGGAAGATGAGCTATCAGTCTAGCAGCAGCATTAAGTACTGACTGTAGAGGAGATAGGCGAACCTTAGGGAGACCAACAAGGAGAGAATTACAGTAGTCTATTCACATGAATAGCCCCACTTGCAATTTATTGATGCAATCGAAAGGTAGGCCTGATATTTTCAAGATGTAGAATAGAGATCTGATGTTAGGTGCATTACTTACATATAATTCGCACGACTCGTTTCTGCAAGGTCGTCAAAATGGTTAGGCGAGCTCTGTACACAGAGGCCACACAAGATTGCAGAACGTCCTGTAAGGGTAGGCTATATTATTAAAGTATAAACGAACTGTAAGGGTATATTAAAGTATAAAACAAATTCACAAGCATGTGTCGTGGCAGGAGATTTGCTTATGTAAACTTCCTCATGTGATGTAACAAACGGAATGCAGACTGCAGTTGATATTGCGGTGAGAAATTTCCCTGAAATGCTGATATATATATATATATATATATATATATATATAATATATACGGTAAATACGCCCCGTTACATTGCAAACATCACGAAGCTAATCAGAGTCGTAATGCTATTTTTAGGTTCAGCTGGATTCACAGGAGCCAGTGGTGTGGGAGGTGCTACGGGTCGCTCCGGACCAGACGGTCCAGTGGGTAGTACTGGATCTGCAGGACCAATCGGTGCTACCGGTGTGACCGGACCAATGGGTAATCCAGGACCCGTGGGTGACCAAGGACCTGTTGGGCCCACGGGATCTGTTGGTCCCGTAGGACCTCAAGGTCCACTCGGTGCCACCGGCGCTTCAGGTGTTCCGGGACCGGTTGGATCGAGTGGTCCAGCTGGTCCTGTCGGAGTTAGGGGTCCGACAGGCGATACTGGATCTCCTGGCACAAGTGGTCCTGTTGGACCATCTGGTCCTCCTGGTCCTATTGGACCCGTGGGTACACAGGGTGTGGTTGGACCAATTGGTTCGTCTGGGTCTCGGGGAGATTCTGGAGGCACTGGTGCCACGGGTTCTACGGGTCTGAGTGGGTCGACTGGAGCCACAGGGATCAGAGGAGAAATCGGTTCTACCGGAAGTCCAGGTACAAAGATATTCAAAAACTTTACTCTGTAGCAAATAAGCAAATCATGACAATAATGGTGTACATTTGATGCACCTGCTCTACGAGGTACGCTCTATCAAAGAAGATATCCAGGGGTCGTCCTCTACTTCTAAGTTCTAACGTCATCTCGCTGTAACGGCGTTAAATTTGCCAACGCGTCTACTTCTTACAGCATCCAATGCTGTCAGCATTTTGCTCAATTGGCGTCTCGTAGCAAATGCGTTGCCATCAATCAACAGCTTTGATTAGCCGAATTCAATTGTTCCTGCCATAAATACACGAGGTTTTGTTTCGTATACACAAACTATGTGTTGATGTATGAGAGGCCAATATGTATGCATATATACATACACCTTCTGCACATTAGTGTAATATGTACATAATATATATATATATATATATATATAAGTCTATCGCCGAAACCTAGGTATATATACATGGGTTTCGGCGAACCTAACCATACGTTGTTTCAATATATCAGCTGCCAACAGCAATGCCAGTAAGAACACACAGACACAGACACACACAGACACACACACAGACACACACACACACACACACACACACACACACACATGAGGCGTATAGAAATAGTGGAAGAGAGACAGACAGACAGACAGACAGAAGACAAACAGAAAAGAGAGAGACAGAGAACAGAGACAGACAGACAGACAGACAGAGACAGACAGACAGACAGATAGAGACAGAGACAGAGACAGACAGACAGACAGAGAGAGCCGGACAAGGAAATCTTCCATCTTTTCTGGCTCAAAGTCTTCGCTTTCGGCTTTCATCTTCCAGGAAAACATCAACAAAAACTGGACCATCGAACAGAAACCGGTTCTCCGAACTTCCCGTAGATCAGTCGCCCTGCCATGGCAGATGGACTGATAATTGTCTTTCTCTGTCTCTGTCTGTCTGTCTCCTCCTCTGTCTCTCTCTCTCTGTAAGTGTTCGTGTTTGTGTGACTCCGCATTTGCGGCGTTTTTTTTCTAATGCCGAAACTGTAATGTATTGTAATTGGACGATTTACATGGCATCGGAGGAGGTGAGCTATATCTTCAGGTGGCTTTACAATGTCACCCGGCAGTCTATATATCTTTTCCTTAGTTCTTCCTTCCAACCTTACTTACGTCCATCCTTTCATCCATCCGTATATCTGTCACTTTCTTCTCCAGTCTTTTCTTTCTATCATCCTTCCTTCTTTTTTTCCATCGTTCCTTCCTCCCGTCAATCCATGCTTTCCTCTCTTCCTCCCTCTGCGCCTTCCAATTTATTTCCTATCTCCCTCCCAAACCTCCGAAAATCCTTTTATCCATCCATCAATCCACTCATCCGTCCTTACATCTAACCCAAACGTCTTTCTATCCATCCACCACCCACCCACCCATCCACCCATCCATCCACCCATCCATCCACCCATCCATCCATCCACCCATCCATCCATCCATCCATGCATCCCTCCCTTCCTCCCTCCATCCATCCATCCATCCATCCATCCATCCATCCATCCACCATCCATTGAATCCGATCAGGTGATCAATCCGTGAGGGACCAAGGGGGTCTGCCTTGTCGCAGTCCGACGACCCAACACCCAACGGAAGGACGTGAACAGGGTCTCGGCGACTGAATGTAACGACTCAACGGAAGATAGGAGACTGCTGCGTCAGTCGATGGCATCGATCCGATTCTGACAGATATCTCTGCTCTCTGTGACGACCGTCTCTTTGTGATCGGACGGGGTTTAGAAGAGAACGATTGTTATTTGTTGTTGCTGTTGTTGTTATTATTATTATTATTATTTTATTATTATTATTATTATTATTATTATTATTATTATTATTATTATTATTATTATTATTATTATTATTATTATTATTGTCAGTTATTGCTATTGTTATTGTTATTATCATTAATATTTTTATTATTGTCATCATCATCATCATCATCATCATCATCATCATCATCATCATCATCATCATCATCATCATCATCATCATCATCATCATCATCATCATCATCATCATCATCATCATCATCATCATCATCAACAACAACAACATCATCATCATTGTCATTGTCATTGTCATTATCATTATCGTCATCATTATCATAATCATTGTCATTGTAATTATTGATGAAAAGCAATTCATATCAGAGCTGCAAATCATATCAGAGCTGTGACCATAATGATATCTAGAGTTACCGAAGAAACCAATAGGTCGAGAGAAACTGCCATGTTCTTTAGATAGACATTTAATACCCACCAGGTCTGTGGCCGCAGCAAGCTCTAGAGTTTCCAAGGAAAACCAGAAGTGCAGAAAACTACAGAGTCTTTCAGCTAGAGATTTTAAACCTATCGGAGTTGCGGCCACAATAATATCTAGAGTTTCCGACGTGCCAGATGAAATGCATCAACGTTCTCATCGATCTAGGGTGGAAGAGCAAAATCTGGATCGCATCGGAGTGCCTTTGAAGTGATTAACCTATCTTGCAGGACAATTATCATAAAACAGCTGAGATTTGTCCATCATCATATATAGTATACCTTGGAGCCCTGATGCCAGTTTGCCTCCCGGATGAAAGTATACCACCATATGTGTCGAAGAAGTTATGACCAGAAAGAACAAAGGAGTAGAAGAAGACAAGAATTCTTGAGCTAGCCTGAGAGGCAGCCATGGGTATACGAAGTGTCAGCGACTTCATAACTTTAAGACTCGACATATGAGGGTGGGTGGCCAGTACTCTCCCTCGCCGTCTCACCTTCCCACCGACAGTGTACGGCCAGTGTACTCATTATAGCTGAGTTGGCTGGGGATGCAGGAGTATTAGAAAATTTCTCCCTGGTGGGGATTTGAACCTCTGACATCTCGGTTGACGGTCAAACACGCTAACCACTACACTATCGATCACTCACTATCTTCAACTCGCAATGCAAAATGGTTTGCTGATTTATAATGATTCAAATCATCAAATCCGAATAATAAAATCCGAGTTCAGGCGGTAAAGAGTGATGTATTCATTCATTCACTAATTCGTATCTCTCGTTTTATCTAGTTAGCCCGTCTGTCCGTCTTAATATCTCTTCTTGTATCTGTCTCTCCGTCTTAATATCTCTTCTTGTATCTGTCTGTCCGTCTTAATATCCCTCTTACAACTGTCTGCCCACCTCAGTGTCGTAACTGCATCTGTATATTCGTTTCAATACCCTTCTTCTTGTATCCCTGTATGTCACTCTGTCTACCTGTCGCCTGTTAGTTTGCTACAGTGGTTAGCGTGCTGGACAGTCAACTGAGATGTCGGTAGTTCAAATCTCGCAAAGTGCAGATATTTCTTTCAAGATTTCTGCTGCACCTGCACCCCTAGCCAACTCATCTATAATGAGTACATTGATCGTACATTGTCGGTTGGAAGATCATGCTGCCAGGGAGAGGACTGGCCACACCCCCAGGCCCTACGCCGAGGCTAAGAAAATGAAGTTGTTAACGCTTCATATTCAGGGTTGCTGCTCAGGGTCGGCTTAAGTGACTGCTTTTCAATTTGTCTCTTCAGTATGTTTATAGGAACAAACGCAATGGGTGAGATATCAACGTAAATGTTTAGATGAATGTTTACGCTAGTAATGTTATTAAATCAGAAAAGTCAGAATCTCTGTGTCAATCAGTCTGTCTGTCTGTCTGTCTGTCTGTATGTATGTATGTATGTCTGTCTGCCTGTCTATATATCTGTCTGTTTTCTGTCTTTCAGTCTGTCTGTCTGTCTTTCTGTCTTTCTCTATTCACGCATGATTGCATGTGCATGTATGCGTGTACGTATGTATGTATGTATGCATGTATGTATTCATGTATGTATGTATGTATCTATGCATATCTGTATGTCTGTCTGTCCGTTCGTCCATCCGTCTGTCTTTCTCTTCCTATCTCTGTCACTCGTCTCCTGACCTGCTTTCCCGGCATTCCCCGCGGTATTTCCGCCGGAAGTGCCCGTTATCACAGGACGCCAGCGCATGCGCATTTGCACAACAGCTCCCCACCAGGAACAGACCGCAACATCGCGGTGTTTATATAGCCCCAGAACTCGGTTAACGACCAACCCCTGGGTCACTGCGCAGGCGCGTCGCTATCAGGCTGGATACTACGCCACGTGCGGTCCCTTTTACGATTCCATTTATGGGCCATAAACTTCCGTCGGGAGGGAAATTGGGGAGGATAACTGTGGGCTGGAAGGGGCGTTGAGGGGCGGTAAAACAGGAGCATCGTAAATTACGAGTCCGTTAGTGGGCGCGTGCGTGTGTTGGCGGTCGACGATGCGAGATAAATGGGTTGAAATTAGGGCGGGAAGAAGTGCGATAAATGGGCGCGCGTAAAAAAATACGAGGAGTTTTCGTCACGTGATCGTCTGGGTGAAGGCCGAATGGAGAGACTGGGTCAGGTAAATAAACAGAACAGGGAGGCTGTGTGTGTGACTGTGTCTGTCTGTCTTTGCAGGGTAAGTTAAGGCAATATGAGAAAAATTAAAGATTAAATAAGATAAGAATAGGTAATGTAATTTATGTTAAACTAAAGAGAAGAAATTTAATGTACTATAAGATAACGTGATTAAGGATAAGGTAGAGTAATATGAGGCAAAGCAAGTCAAGGTATCGTCAGAAATGGTAATTGTTAAATGCCTCTCACCCTCTTTCGTTGCCCCATGACGAAACGTTTCGACTGTATAGATGGCGTTTGCGTTCGACTTGTTTCCCTCGGCGTCCTGTAGACCTCGTTTCGTAGAAGTGGCAGCATATACGACTCCGACTCCGCGATCAGTCTGATTCCAGGGTGATCTTCGATGCCTCGAAGGACCAAGGAACCGAGCAGGTAGACTCCGACTGTTCTCCATTCGTAGACCTTGATTCGTAGACCTTTCTCGACGAAGAAATGGCACTGGATCTGTGACGCCCATCACGGAAGAACGTTGCTTGCTGTTCGTTTCATGTATTCTTCGAATCGAAATAAGCGGCTCTCTGTCTCTGATACAGTTCATTCTTTTTGTAGGTCCGACAACGCTCAATTTCGCGCTCCAGCCCTGAGTGCCACCATCATTTATGCTCATCGTAGTGGTGCACTGTGAATGTTCATCTTGTCTATCAGCGGTACGAATAGTCGAGGATCAGTCTGTGATTCAAACTCTCCTCACTGAGCAGATATCGAACGAATTTCTGACACGTCCAAACTGCGTCAGACGTTTTTCTCTCTGTTTCTCTTTCTCTCTTTCTGTTTGAGCTTTGTCTGCATCAACAGAAGTCCGACTGCGAGAGCAATGAGCGATGTTTTGTACGCCAGAACCACTCAGCTGACGCACAAGTTCACGTGAAGACGCACCTGCTGTGACGACCGTGACTCTGCGAGGTTTCTAGAACGTCAGCTGCATTGGCGCTTCAGTCACTGGTTCGTTGTACCGTCGAAGGCATTTGGATGAGTTGGTCCAACATCCAGGATGCATTGCGACTCGGCTGTGTCGTCAGTGCGAAGAGAATGACCGACGAGTTGAGTGAAATGCGCCCCAACTGTTTCACCATGCCCTGCGTTCTTTTGAAGGCCTGAGACTTTAGCTGACGACATCATGCCGTCCAATTGCCGTCCAATGCCGGGCCATCTCCATGTCCCAATGTCGGCCTATACTCCACAAGCACCGATCACAAGACCAAATCATTCAATCGTTCAACTGGCGAATACGAAGAAGAAGAGGAGGTAGATTTCTGAAGGCGTTCTCTCAACATTTGATACGTACGCTGGCGACATCAAGTTCTCCATTGCTCGGCCCATCTCCAGGGTCCCACTGTAGGCCTACACTTCAAATGCACCGTGTTCTCCATTGCTCGGCCCATCGGCCCATCTCCAGGGTCCCACTGTAGGCCTACACTTCAAATGCAACGTGTTCTCCCTTGCTCGGCCCATCTCCAGGGTCCGACTGTGTTCACTCATGCACCGTGCTCCATTGCTCGGCCCATCTCCAGGGTCCGACTGTGTTCCACCTGCACCGAGTTAAGACCGCACAACATAACCGGTCAGGCTGCCGAAACTCTAGCTTCCGTGTCAAGGCATACGGTAGAGATATCGAGCGATCTCGAACCATTCAAAACGACGGGCGTGACGTACACTTGACCACGATACCATCGAAGCCAGCTTCACCCCTCGCTCCAGAGACGTTCTTCAGCTGACACAACCTCCGATCAGCCCTCCGCTGCTGCTGACGACCTCGGCCTCCCTCTCAGCTGACTCCTGATAGCCCTTGAAGGCTCGTCCGTGTGCCAGCCTCTACGACGACGTCTCCTCATCACCGACCTCTGATCTGCCAGACCTCAAAGGCGCCATCCGCTGCTGCTGCTGACGACATCAGCCTCCCGCTCAGCTGACCCCTGAAAGCCCTTGAAGGCTCTAACGTGTGTCAGCCTTTAAGACGTCTCCTCATCACCGACCTCCAATCAGCCCTCTGCTGCTGACGACCTCAGCCTCCTGCTCAGCTGAAGACACAATTCCCTGAAAGCCCTTGAAGGCTCTAACGTGTTCCTGCCTTCACGACGTCTCCCCTTCACCGACTTCTGATCAGCCAGACCTCTACAGAGACTCGACTCTCAACAGCGGTTCGTCAGAGTTCAGAAACTCTCAATTGCTTTGGTGTTGTGTTGTTGTTGTTCTGCTTGCTTGTGAGTTACGTTGCTGTAGAAGAAAATAAAGAACTTGGAACGTGGAACAGTATAAGAAATGTGTGTATCATAAAACCGATACTATAGAGGCCTTTAGCATCACTCCGG
>JACEVL010000124.1:3067500-3102500 GCA_020284085.1 Aporrectodea caliginosa | reverse complement strand
AATTGTTAAATTTCTAGGCACAACGTACTTTATGCAGATGACTTGTATACCCTAGATTCCACACTAGCCCAGGCAATGTGTACTCTAGTTTGCTTAGAACTCTTGTTATTGCAAACTTCCGATTTAGCTGCATCCGGTTTAGAGTTTACTTCTGCACTAAACGTTAATACAATTTTAATCTTCATAATAAAAATAAACTAACATATTATGCACAATGGATAATGCTAACAATTCTAAACACGACATGCAACACTTATTAGCAGCCGGACTTAAGATCAGCCTCGGCCTCTTCAGCAATCTGCCTCCTTATCAACCAGCATCAACCAGCATCCTTAGCAACCAATCTCCTTAGCAGCCAGCATCCTTAGCAACCAATCTTGTTAACAGCAAGCTTCAAGGTCAACCTCAGCATCATTTACAACCAGTGTCTATGGAAACCGCACAACGTAGCAACCAATCTTCTTAGTAACCAAATTTCTTAGCAACCAACCTTCTTAGCAACCGGCCTTCAGCAACCAATGTTCTTAGCAACCAATCTCCCCTAGCAATTAGTGTAAAGGTCGTTAGCTACAGAACGCCTAAATAACGAGCTTTTTTAAAACCAGCCTCCTTAGCAACCAGCCTTTCTAGCAGCTAATCTCCTTAGAAACTAGCTTCAATGTCAGCCTCAGACTTGTTTGCTGAGGAAGGCGGTTGCTAAGGAAGACTTGTTGCTAAGGAGGGCGATTGATAAAGAGGGCGGATGCTGAGGAATGTAGTTGCTTAGGAGACTGGTTGCTATGCAGGGCGCTTGCTACAGAGGCTCTTTGTTATGACAGTCGCAACTCATGCAATAAAATGTTTTATTATATAATAGGACTAACAATTTATAGATTTAATTAAGTTGAAAATATTTAGGCTACCTAAAACTGATAAGCCTAATTACAAAGTAAAATGAAAGTGATAAATTCAGAAAGGCTATAAACTGTATAAAATAAAATTGTATATGTAATAGCCTACGATCGACGATCGTCATGTAGGCCTAAATTGCAATATGTTAGAGAATATTAGCATAATTATTCGAAATAAAGCAGCCAAGGGCGGCATTCTGTGCCCTCGCCGGCGGCATTTAAGCTCCTGAAGTCAATGTGCAAGAAGAAGCATTCGTCAAGAGTTGAAACTTCGAGTTCATGTTGGATCTGTTAAATATAAACAAATCTTTAGTTACATATATATATAGGCCTACATACGGTATATCAAATACAGTTGTTATATATATATATATATATATATATATATATATATATAAGCTAATATATTATATGCATGCGGTTCAGGGGCCAGAGAAAAGGCTTGCCATCCGCCCTCTCCACTGTCTCCAGTGAAAGAAAACTGAAGCTAACACTTCACATCCATATCTATCGCTGTAGGCTATGTACTATAGAGGACTTTTCGTCCTCTGTAATAATACGAAAGCCTAGTGCAACATAAAGAGCCAGAGTTAATATATGAATCGATTATTAATCTACTTATTTGTTACATCATCCTTTATGGCCAAAATGTAGCAAAGCTAGTTTATTTATTCTGCATTTGACTGGTAGGCCTACTGTGAGATAGGCCTAATGGTGAATGCAAGAGGCTAAAACCTCAGGACGATGAATTAAGCTACTATTGTTGGAATGTCCTTCATAAGGCCAATGTGCCGCATACGCACACCATTGTGAGAGGCCAGAGAGGCACAAGAACGTGATTAGACGAGAGAATATAGGTAGCCTATTATAGCACTCACTTAATTTTCCCATTGCGCAGGTTTTGACGCAGATATAGGATCCCTGAGTATTTACGCAGGTCTGAGTAGAACCGCAGACTCGATCCTGACACTCATCGTAGTCTGCCACACATAGAAAAACATGCAAACAGTCAAACACTAATGCACTTCTAAAAACACAATTATATAGTAGCAGAGATCGATAAACTGTTGTTAAATTGCTCATCTAGAGGTGGTTAGTTGGTCTCTATAAATATTTGCACACACCACACCTACAGCAAGCCTAACCTTAACCCTAACCCCATAGCCCTGTAGGTCTACTCGTTACTGAAGTGTGAAACACGATGCGTTGGCCCTATGGCCCCATAGGCCTAGTCGATTATTGTAACCCAAAATGCATTTACCAAATAGCATTACATACGGTAACAAGTAACGAAACACTAAATGCCTATAATTATCAGAAGCTCAACTAGGCCTATACTATGACATACAAAAACAAATTTGCGGTGATGAAATTTCCGCTTCAGATGAAGGGTCTCCTGTTTTAGGTTGTGGATCTAAAACTATAGGGACCAACAGCAGCTAGTGAGTGACCATTATTGCCTGCTGGCAGACAGAATTAATATTATTATTTAATACTATTACCAGAGGTGGTGAAACATATTGGAGTAGAGCAACCCCACAATTAACCTACCTTCGCAGAACCTTCTGTTCCTAGACAAGACAAAACCAGGTCGACATTGGCAGTAGTAACTTCCGAGGGTATTGATGCAAATGTGGTCACAGTCTCCATTGTCATTTAAACACTCGTCAACATCTGAAAAGAATTAACTTCAAACGTTTTACCAGCTGACAAACTTGGCAATCTGGCCATTAGAGCCTTGGATTAATTAGGCCTACCACTTTAATCTCAACTATGACGGCATGAACACCATACAATTAAGGAAAGTGATGCACCTGTGTTGAACTATGCAGCTTGAGTAATGGAGAGAGGGTTTTCAATTATTGAACGCTTGTTGTATTTGCACTTCAATTACAAAATCCACTCACTTCGGGCTGGACATCCGTAAGATATTTTTTCCAGAGGACTTTTCGTGAGCGTAAGATTTCTGATCCTGCTGATTCTCATTCTTTTGCCGATTGTAACTTTTTCCTTAAACCGATTTTAATTTGCCTTGTCATATTCCACATTCTTTGGGCTATCCTTACATTGCATAACATGTTACCCTATGTATTACGCTATGATACTTAATCCAATCCCGTATCGTAATTACCCACGCTACCTTTTGCTTCCCCGTTTGGTGTGTGAATAATGAGAAAGTCACTCCCAGTTACTCGCCTTCACAAGTTGTACCATTCATTGGTCGAGTGTCGCATTGACCAAACTGACAGAAACACTGGAATCCACCACCATCGGCTGTGTTCTGACAATGTAACTCTGGAGACAATAGAACACAGTCAACAATAATATCACTCATAATGAACAACACTTCAACTCGGACACTAAACAGGGAAAATAGTTAAAGAACTAAACAGTTTTGGAAATGATGCAACCATTTTCCAGGTATAATCAAGCACCCTATATAGGTTAGACTGATGACATAAAGTACGGTACGTTAAACTTAGTCAGGACGCATCGATGAAAGACGCAGAGGTGTGAGCCGAAACATGTAGGCCTAGTCAGATAACTGACAAATAATTAAATAATTTATAGCAGTACTAACAGCAATTTGATTCATAGAATCGGATGATAGATGGAATAAATCGACTAGCAACCTAAGGCATGAGCATCCTGTAATCGCTTTAAAACTTTTCTATTGGATCGTCTTTATGCTGTCAGTTCATCAGATCTGAGTTACTTTGAGGTGGCTCTGCATAAATTTGTGATTACAATTTCAGTAAACTAATTGCAATTTCAATAAACTAATTGCAATTTCAATAAACTAATTGCAATTTCAATAAACCATTGCAATTTCAATAAACTAATTGCAATTTCAATAAACCATTGCAATTTCAATGGACTAATTACAATTTCAATAAACTAATTAATTACAATTTCAATCGGGCCTAAACTAATTACAATTTCAATCGGGCCTAAACTAATTACAATTTCAATAAACTAATTAAATGTGCAATTTCAATAATCTAATTACAATTTCAATAAACTAATTGCAATTTCAATAAACAAATTACAATTTCAATGAACTAATTACAATTTCAATAAACAAATTACAATTTCAATAATCTAATTACAATTTCAATAAACTAATTACAATTTCAATAAACTAATTACAATTTCAATAAACTAATCACAATTTCAATAAACTAATTACAATTTCAATAAACTAATTACAATTTCAATAAACAAATTACAATTTCAATAAACTAATTACAATTTCAACAAACCAACTACAATTTCAATAGACTAATTACAATTTCAATAAACTAACCGTATTCTGGCTTACACAGTCCCACTTGAAAGGAGCTCTGTGCGAAGTTCAGTGCTGAGTCTAGATTCGAAGCGTACCACCACTGATGGAACAGAAGCCGTGGTAATGACGAAATGTTCACTATCTGATCCACGTCGATCCTCTCCGTCACTCCAACAGCAAATACCTTGATACCTGCTGCATGCATCTTATCAGCCTCAGCAGTCGTGGCTTGAGCATCATCTCCTGTCGACCTCGACGTTATGAGAACCGCGACATTGCTAACCGTTTCTCGGTCTCCTCTTGCAGTCGTGAACTGCTGCGTCCGAGTGGCGTTCAGTCCAGCCAGTATGTTCACAACACTGCCACCAAGGAGCGGGAGAGCACGTACGGCGGCTATCAGCGTCGGCTTGTCCGCGTAGCTGTTCAGCCAGATAGGGTTCTGCGCACTAGCTGAAAGCGTCACGACGCCTACCCGTGTGGCCGTCGCTCCGATGTTCAGCCCACTGATGGTGTTCGCAACGAAGTTAAGGACACTGGACCATCCGCTGGCTTCGTCTGCGTTTACACTGTCCGAAGAATCGAGAAGAAAGACAAGATCCATGACCTTCCTCGAGCAGTCAGTGTTGGCAGAGTTGCACAGAGCAGGACTCAACGCGGCTGCTATTCTATCGAAGCCTGTTCCGTCCGCATTGATCGTGTAGTAGTTGAAGTCTCTCAGCTGTGGTGGTGACGATAGACACTGGAGGTCGTTATCGGTTACTCGGGCGCTCACTCCGATGCTGTACATCATGATTCCAGAAAACCGATGAACGCTTGCCTCCGAACAAAGACTCGTCCTATCCAACGAACTCAGCGAGCCGCCGTTCGTGAGTATGACCTCGATCTTGCGAACGCCGTAGCGACTGCCTCGTGTGGCTTGGAACTGATTGTTACTGGCCTCTACTAGAGCCGCCTCTAGATTGCCAGACTGACTATCCTCTGTGATGTAAGTCAAAGCCCGGATAGCATCGATCAACTGGGTCTTTTGCGTGTAAGTATTGAGGTAAAAGTAGGCGTTGGCTGTAGCCGAATAGCGAACCAAACCCACCTGAACGCGGCTGGGACCGATCGTCCACCTGTTAATCAGGCTCACCATGAACTCGAGCATCGACTGCCACCTGGAACAACTCGATGAGGAATTGCAGACGGACATGGAATTGTCCACCAGAAAAACCACATCAGCCGATGCGTCGTCACACAGCACAGCAGCTAAACACGAAAATAGGTCAGGCAATATGAAATGAAACCAGGTCAGCTAATTGAAGTAAGGTTGGACTAGGATGTGACTCAAAGGTAAGCTATGTACATTAGAGTGCCACATATGTCCAAAGTTGCCACAACGTTAATGAAACAAACATCCATGACTTTCCATGACCTTTTCCCATCACTTTTAAGACTTATTTAAGATGAAAAATGATCTACTTTATAATTGTTTTATCGGCGTAATATTTATCGAAATTTAAAAATATGAGTAGGCTATAAATATGTCTATTAACGATTTTTCTATTTTACATAACTTTCCATGATCTAGCTATTTTCAAATTTCATGACTTTCCATGCAGGACTTGTTTTGCAAAACACCTGTTTTCCAGGTTTTCCAGGCCTTAAATTGTTCAAAGTCTAATTCCATGACTTTCAAGGTTTTCCAGGATCCGTGGCAATCCTGTATATCGGCTCAAATTAGACATTAGTATTAATTACCGATAGCCCTAATATTTGTTGAAAACGCCGCTGAAATGGATGAGAGGATTAATAGATAGTTTAATCATTGTCGTCCACCTGCATTGGCGTCGCTTTAGGGTCTCGATCTGTGTCTTGTCTTATAGCTAGGAATTGTACATGCAATTTCCACAAACACCTGAAAACGGTTCTTTCCCGCCGAGGTTGACCCGCATAACTACTGCAGCGCCTCTGCAGTAGTTATATCGTGAAGAGGCTCTATAATCTATATAAATACTTTGAATGATTGAATAAATGAATGAATGAATGATTGATTGAAAGTGACAAATAGATAGACGGCGACTATTTCATCTAGTATATTCTCCCTTCACCGGCGATAATATAGGCCTACTCTCGAGATCTCAAATACAATCAACCCAAAATAATACTATATTATATAAGTATTCTTACTGGGACAGTAGAAGTCGTCGTAACCCCTCTGTGTCAAACGATAACCAGGATGACACCGGCAGTAGTACGTGTCGTAGGTGTTGACACAGTTGTGTGAACACTCGCCATTGTTGTACAGACATTCATCGATGGCAGGGCATACGCCAGACCCTGGACGCGACCAAATATTTAATGTTAAATAGCAGCGTTAACTTACACAATCAATAGATATGAATTCCCAACATTTATTCGTTATTGATTGCTTGTGTTAATTTTTTCAACTGGTCTACGTCCAAAGCCCTGTTAACATTGATCAACTGGCTCCTTTGCATGTCAGTAGGCCTACCTTCGTTGCGATCTATATAATTATTACCTTCGTTGTAATAATTTTACCGTCTAGCTGCGTTGATTTATTTCAATATAAGTTTACACTGCAAGAAGACTGCTGCACAGACAGACGAAAAACTAATAAATAAAAGAAGTTGTTCTTAATGGACTTGAGACGATGTTTGCATTTAATTTTTGCTCTAAACATGACGTGTCATGCAGATACGCAATAAGTTCATCAGTGTTATAACTTCCACCGATGCAGACACGACAGACGAGAGCGGATGTAGGCAGGAGAGGGAAAGCGAGAAAGGGTTGCGAAAGTAGCTGTGTATGATGGATGATTGTAGAAAAGGAAAGGAAAGTGCTTAACCTCTGAAGTGGTCTTTTTCAATTCAGAGCATGCCTACTAGTTTGAGAAGTTATTAGTCTACAAGAAAAGTTAGCCGCAGCGATGAGTTCTGGATTGCATAATTTAAGTCATATTTGGTACTGGCTGGAAGCAGTTTCACCTGATTGCCCTGATGGTCCAGTGGGTCCAGTTGGTCCAGTTGGTCCAGAAGGACCAGGAATTCCAATTCCTGGTAAATAACAGAAGTCTTAATTAAATATGTGCGCTAATTAAAAGTTTCATGTAGCGTCAAACTTCACTGGCACTTTCACTGAGCAATGCCAATTAATCACTAGTCTATTATTTTCCATTCGACACTCTTGGGGTTCGCGACAGTGTATTTCTGTCTAGTGTGCTGGACTGTCAACCGAGAGGTCAGGGTTCAACTACCCGCAATTCGTTTCTAGATTTATGCTCGACCTGTGCTCCCTAACCAACTCAGCTATAATGAGTACACTGACCGTACGCTGTCGTTGGGAAGATGAGACGGCGAGGGAAAGGACTGGCCACCCGCCCTTGTATGCCGAGACTATGAAAAAATGAAGTCGCTAACGCTTCACATCAGGGCTTATTCTAAGGAATTTGTTTAGATGCACATGAGGGACGAATTGGGAGGTCTGGGCAGTGGCGTAACTAGGGGTTCGTGTGCAGTATTTAATATCCGCTGTCGGGGAAATCGAGGGTTCTCAGATATTTTAAAAGTTGACAAACCGGGCAATTTTCTCGAGGGGTAGTAACAATAGTTTTCCAGATTTTCGAGGGGGATAGTAGCGAGAGTTTTCCAACAAAATGTTCAGAAACCTCTCATTTTATTAAACTCGTGTATAATAGTTACTTAGTTACTTAGTAACTATTCGTGCCTCTTTTCTTTCACACAAATTGTCACTGGGTCTGGGGACTGTTGGTTTATACAATTAGGTCTACAAAAAATAACTGCACAAAATCTGATTTTTAACTGCACAAATTTCTTTCCCAGCTACACACTTTGTGTCCAGCTGCACGTTAGAATAAGCCCTGCTTCACACCCATGGATGGCTGCCTCTCAGGCTATAACTTAAGGGACTGTTTTTCTTCGCTTCTTGTTATTATCTGGTATTTTTCTGATACTGCTAGGAACTAGTCAACAGACTTCATCCAAGAAGCACAGACCAGAATATCTATTTGAAACACAACCCGGCAAAAATAATGTTGTTATTGTTTGCTATACTAATGTTTTTGAGTCAAGTAGAAGCAAATTCGATACTTCGAGTCTCATCAGCGTATCGTTGACATAGTAAAACATTAAGCTATATGGTTCGTTACATACGGTGCTGTTTATATCGCGTTACATTAGATTTCATTTAATAGGCACGCTACGTAACAGAACATCTACAAAGAGCCCTGTTAAAACGAATTAAATCACTAACATCTTAACTATACGCATGATCATAATAATTAGCATGGTCATTATTATTATTATTATTAGACTGTTATTTATAGCGCGCCTAAACAAAATTGGAATCTTGCACAAAGGCGCGTAACAGAAAAATCAATCATAGTAAATCTTAAACAGATGTGTTTTAAGGTTAGTTTTGAAAATCGATAAAGTTGAGGATTTGCGGATAAAGACAGGGAGTTTGTTCCATTCAGCCGGGCCGGCTAGCGCAAATGCCCTGTTACCAAGTTTTTTGAGTGATCGTGTCACAACAAAATTATGAACATAGTCTTAATCATCAGTCTATATGCCTATAATCATATAAATGGTAAGTCGTCTGATTACCTGGAAGTCCAGTAGCTCCAGACGGTCCTAATGGTCCAGGCGATCCAGTAGAACCTGATAAAATTAGATGAATACAATCTTTATAATACAATTCTCTTAATAATAGCGTAAAGTAAACATAGACAAAAGAACTTTAATGGGCCCTCTAGCCCAGGATGAACCAGGATGAACCAGGGTAACAGCATGCAGCTCGGAAACCTTCCGCGACAACTTCACGTATACCGCAAACCAAAACTTCGGCACAAGAACTAAAGAAAGAATGTTTAGGCTGCGACACCTGAGGGTGAAGTCATGATAAGTCCAGGCCAGATCGGACGCAAAGACAGACGAATTAACGCATCTACAAAACAGAGCAGGGGTCTTGTAGCAAGTCGTCCTCTGATGCGGACGTCCGCAAACGCTAAGGCCAACTGCGGACAAATGCGGACAATGGGGACGGAGAGGTCAAAAGTATAGGTCAATTTTTCGGACGTCCTTTATGGACGACCCCTGCATAGCTTCTTTGATAGAGCTTACCTCATAGAGCACGCAGGTGCATCAAAGGTGCACCATTATAGTCAGTATTTACTATAGAGTAAAGTTTTTGAGTATTTTTGTACCTGGACTTCCGGTAGAACCGATTTCTCCTCTGATCCCTGTGGCTCCAGTCGACCCACTCAGACCCGTAGAACCCGTAGCACCAGTGCCTCCAGAATCTCCCCGAGACCCGGATGAACCAATAGGTCCGACCACACCCTGCGTACCCACGGGTCCAATAGGACCAGGAGGACCAGATGGTCCAGCAGGACCACTAGTTCCAGGAGATCCAGTATCGCCTGTCGGACCCCTAACTCCGGCAGGACCAGCTGGACCACTCGATCCAACCGGTCCCGGAAGACCTGAAACGCCGGTGGCACCGACTCGACCTATAGGTCCTGCGGGACCAACAGGTCCTGTGGGTCCAACCGGTCCTTCGTCACCCACGGGTCCTGGATTACCCATTGGTCCGGTCACACCGGTAGCACCGATTGGTCCTGCAGATCCAGTACTACCCACTGGACCGTCTGGTCCGGGGCGACCCGTAGCACCCCCCACACCACTGGCGCCTGTAGATCCAGCTGAACCTAAAAATAGCATTACGACTCTGATTAGATTCGTGATGTTTGCAATGTAACGGGGCCTATTTACCGTAAAGATGCATAGACTATACAATATATATATATATATATATATATATATATATATATATATATATATATATCAGCATTTCAGGGAAATTTCTCACCACAATCTGAACTGCAGTCTGCATTCGTTTGGTTTGTTACATCACATGCGGAAGTTTACATAAGCAAATTCTCCTGCCACGACACATACTTGCGAATTTGTTTTATAGGCCTACATTAATATAGGCCTACCCTTTCATGTCGTTCTGCAAGCTTGTGTGGCCTCTGTGTACAGAGCTCTCCTAACCATTTTGACCACCTTGCAGAAACGAGTCGTGCGAATTATATGTAAGTAATGCACCTTATAGGGCTAACTCCAGATTCTATTCTACACCTTGAAAATATTGCCTTTCGAGTGCATCAATAAATTGCAAGTGAGGCTATTCATGTAGGCTACACATTTCAAGCGCATAAAGTATCTGCGAATTTTGACTACTGGTAGGCCTATTCTAAGAATTCAGAAGTACGGTACATGATCACTATACGCGATGAATTACCATCAACGAAGGGGGTGACCCGTCAAAAGTGCCTCTGACAAATGCGCCCCGTCAAAAGCGTCCCGACAAATGCGTCCCGACAAATGCGCCCCGACAAATGCGTCAAAAAACCACATAAAAACCCCGACAAATGCGCCCGACAGTAGCTCCCCAAAATAACCGACAAAAGCGCCCCGACATTAGCGCCAGGAAATAATCGTAAATGCGTCCCGGCGGTAGCGCAAAATAATAATAAGTTACATGTGGTTTCCAGCAGTTATGGGACTGTTCCAATCCTCGACTACCTTCGGAGAATTGCGCACAATTTACAAATTTAGTCGGTTTAAAGTTTAAACTGTCTGACAAGTTAGAGGAACTTATGAAAATCGTCTTTCAAAAGATAAATTCCGTAACTGTGCAACATACCTAGCAACATAGTATTACTTTGTTTCTTAGAATGTTTTATTAGTTACGCTCTAGTTCATTATTTATATGTTAAAATATCGTGCACTCGTGTCTCATTTTTCGTCTCATTCAACAGGCAGGGCGGGCGCATTTGTCGGGGCGCATTTGTCACGGGCGCAATTGTCGGTGAACCGACGATGGGTACACACCACTGCCAAGCAATACAGGATTGGAATTTGTGGACCATTGTTATGGAACTCCCTACCTAACGACCTTACAAGGCTACCTATAATACAGTCTATCAATTCAAACACAAATTGAAATTCTATCTTTTGGTTGCACTTGTATTTAAGTTACCTTGTGGTTGCTTGTATAAGTTACTATGTGCATGCACTGCAGCAGCTGTGGTTATATGCCGCTGGGTTGCTTCCGTTTGGTGTGCTATTGTCAACCTTGTGGGGAGATTTAAGCTCACAGTAGAATTAATTATTGACAAGAGGGCTTGGCGCCGTTGTATGGCTATCAATAGGTGTTTACTTTAGTTTAATATTGGACTATATAGTTTGACATGTCCTCCACGGGTCACTTGTCCTCCAAGGGTTGCTCCCTCCCCCAACGAAGCCAACGGTTTACAGCCTAAGCCCCAGACCGGTTGCTGCCAAAAGCAGACAACCAAATGAGGAAAGCATTTATAGTCAGAATGTTTTTCGCATACTAATTAGTCTTGTCTCATGATCTCGTTGGTCCTCGATAGATTTTGATGTTTCTGTTGAATTTATAATAATTGCTGATGCTTGTTCATCAGAGTGCTGTTTGGTAGCTGGTTATATCAAAGAATATACTTACTTACTTGCCTTACCATATTATGACTGTCGGAAGTTGAATTGTATTAAATGGCGACCATCAATATAATTGATTACTGACTGATGTTATTAGGGTGGCCCTGTTAGCGGAACCTTAGTCAGAATTTCCATACTGGGTTCACCTACTGAAACCTTGCACATGATTGTTTGAACTACGTGCTTGGATTATTAACGTGGTGGTCAATAAAATATTGATTGATTGATTGGTTGATTGATCCGGAAGTATTGTCCCACTTTATATCGTCTGTGTGAAAGATTAACAAATATACGCATACTTATGTTTTCTGTTTTGTGCAAATACACCATTTATTTACCTTACATCACTCTTCCTTTGTTTTTATGATCCCACCCTGTCTTAATAACCTTATTATAAAATACACATCAAATTGTTCAAGTTGTTGCTAAGATTTCTTCAACAGCAAAAGCGTCTTTGTTGACAATGATTATGACGATCAAGATATAATATTATAGCCTACTCGTCATTGTGCACTATCACACTAATGTTCAAAACAGTAACTCACTGAAGTTATGACAACAAAAAAAGATGATTCCAACCTTGAACTCCCGGAGATCCGACAGGTCCAGGATTTCCAGTGTAACCAGTATCTCCAGTTAATCCTGTATTTCCAGTAGCTCCTAATTGTCCAGCAAGACCCACCGGTCCGGATAGACCTGCAGGACCCGCTGGACCAGGTTGACCAATTGGTCCCGTATCTCCCTTAAACCCGGTCGCACCAGTTGACCCAAGAGGACCTGGTTGACCCGCAGATCCAGTCGCTCCGATAGTTCCAGGTCTACCATCAAGTCCTGAAGTACCAGTGGCGCCAGGATACCCCGTTGCTCCAGTAGGTCCGTCCAATCCGTCTCGACCAGTAGAACCAACCTGACCCTCAGGTCCAATGCTTCCTGTATTTCCAACTTCACCTGTCAGACCTACGGGACCTGTAGGACCCGGTGATCCGGGACGTCCTGCTGTCCCTGTTGCTCCGGTTACTCCGGAAGCGCCGACTTGACCTGGAATTCCAGGTAGTCCTCTATTCCCAGTCGGACCAGTGGGTCCATCGCGGCCAGTTGGACCCACAGATCCACTACCACCCGTTGCCCCTCCCAAACCTACAGGTCCAACAGGACCCGTTGAACCCACTGGTCCAGGTTGTCCTACTGGTCCAATTGGACCTGGTTCTCCATTCAAACCCCGTGAACCCGTTGATCCAATAGGACCCGGAAAACCAGGAGTTCCTGTCGATCCGGATGCACCCACACGACCGACAGCACCAGTTACACCAGCAGCCCCAGGTAGACCAGTCAAACCAGTAGACCCAATAGGACCTTGTGGACCAACAGGCCCAAAAGGGCCAGAGGGTCCCACTGGTCCCGGAAGACCAACTATGCCAGTTGCACCTAGGAAGCAAAACAAAACAGGTGTCAAGTTCGTATGGCTCCTTAGTGTCGCCATACGCCCACCAACAACTTCATCGGTAACACATCACCACGTCTAATCATCTGGTTATCATCATCATCATCGTCGTCGTCGTCGTCATCATCATCATTATCATCATCATCATCATCATCATCATCATCATCATCATCATCATCATCATCATCATCATCATCATCATCATCATCATCATCATCATCATCATCATCATCATCATCATCATCATCATCATCATCATCATCATCATCATCATCATCATCATCATCATCATCATCATCATCATCATCATCATCATCATCATCATCATCATCATCATCATCATCATCATCATCATCATCATTATATTCATCATCACCATCATCATCATCATCATTTTCACCATCATTATTTTCACCATCATCATTATCGTCATCAGTTTGTTATCTGTAAAATATTATTGTGTCAAGGGGCGCTCAGTAAGTACGTTGCTCTCCTTTTTAATCGGAATCCAATTGGGGAGAGGTCACCCACCTGTAGCTCCAAGTCCTCCATTGTTGCCGGATGGACCGGGACTTCCTGCGCTTCCTCGAGGTCCAGCAGGTCCCATTGGCCCTGTGGCGCCAACCACTCCTGGTTCTCCTTGATTACCTGGAAATCCACGCTCACCCGTTCCACCTGCCAACCAAAATTCCATTTGTCAACAGGTTGCACGGACATGTAGAGCAGTATATTAAAAGAAATCTTCCATATTGTTAGTTGTTGCCGCTGTTACTGTGACATAGCCGACATACCTGTGGATCCTTGTGGCCCAGCAGGTCCAGTGGGTCCCACCTCTCCGTTACGACCTGGAATACCAACAATTCCTTGAGGTCCTGGAGGTCCAACTGGACCTATTTGTCCGGCAGGTCCAGCAGGTCCCAGTGGCCCCGCGTTTCCTCTTTCTCCTTGAGGACCAGCAGGTCCGACAGGCCCTGACTGACCCTGTAGTCCTGTTGATCCCGTGTCTCCAAGGCCTCCAGGTATTCCGGGATTACCCTGTATTCCTGTAGCTCCAACAGACCCTGCGATGAGCATACAATAGCAGGTACATCAAGACTGTTCAAGCACATTTTGCTTCTTAAGCTGAAGTAATGTAATTAATTTGAGCCAAACCAATACGGTATATACTTTTCAATTCTATTATGTTATACTTTATTCTACTCTATTATAGTCTATTCTACCCTATTCCACTCAACTCTAAACGCCACGTGTTTTACCATCCTGGTGTCTTCCGTTCAACAGGTATAGATCGATAATCTAACAATAAATAAGTTCACAATACAGTTCAATCTAAAGATCGATAAGTTTTCTGATAAATGTTCTTACCTGTGTCACCCCTTACTCCGTTGGGGCCCGTGGGTCCAGTTGACCCTAAGGGTCCAGGAAGTCCAGTATTTCCAGTCGATCCACGTTCTCCCATTGGACCAGTTGGACCAATAGGTCCCCCGGGACCCATGAATCCTGTTGAGCCCTGTGGGCCTGGAGGCCCAACTGGCCCCAATCGTCCTGTCGCACCTGTAAGTAGAAGTTCATAGTTATTGTCATATAAAGATCTTCTTCTCTTGGTTCTCTGCCTTCCTAGGCAGGTTCGTACGTCCAAAGCGGCCATTCGTCACGTTGTCCGGCTCTCTCCTTCAATTTGCTGCAATCCTCCTCCATCATCCAGTCCAACAACATCATTCTCGATCTTCCTACCAATCATTCTTCCCTCAATTATAGTTCTCAATATGTGGTCCAACCATTGTCTCTATCGGTTTCTGACTATTCCTATTAGGAATCTTTTTTGTCCACCATTTGTAGTATCTCTTCATTTGTCATGCATTCCATTTAGAGATGCAAACAGAAAATTAAACAATAAAATGAAAATTCATGCGTAAAGTTTAATTCTTAAACAATGTACTTCGTAGAGTTGCTTACCTAGATATAAGATTTCTTAAAATTAGAAATGTAAAGATCGTTGTAAATGTAAGCCCAAATGCATACTGACCAATGTCTCCTGATCCTCCTGGAGATCCAGAACTTCCCGGAATTCCGGGGTTTCCTGGTAATCCAGGTCCTCCCGGAGGGCCTGCGATGCCTTGAGGTCCAGCGGGGCCCGTACTTCCAATTGGGCCAGGAGGACCAGCTGGTCCAGTCGATCCCGTGGGCCCTGTCGCACCTTAACAATAATGCAAAGCAAGGGAATGCAGCACGGTTACAGAGACTTAGGATGTATTTATCACGCAACACGCCTTGATCACGTAAACTTGAACACTAATTGACCACGTAGTAGATACTACTTAGTCAAGGTAATCAAATAGGAAATGGGCCAATTGATTGCCTATGTACGAACCGATTAATTGATTATTGGCTGTCGATAATAGAAATTCAACAATGAGATCTGATACGAAATAATACTATGAATACAATCATCAATCACTGATGCTAAAATTTGCAAATGAACCGAGAATAATGGTATGCTACCAAAGTACAACAGGCTCTGGACTGCGCATGTTATAAACATCTAGTGACAAACAAGGGTATGCTTGTTTTAAATCTTGTACTGCAATGTTGTGTTGTTATTTAGTTGTTTGGCTATGGTCTAGCCCTAACAATGCTATTTAAGTTTAACTTTCTATAATCATATTGATCATAAAAATCGTCTAGCCATCTGTAACTGTAACGTGGAAAGGGGCAGCGGATTACTTTATCCTTTAGGGCTGTCCTATTGACGGCATCAACAGATTAACTTTGAAAATGACTGATTGTTGATTATTTTTGGTAAGTTTCCTGTTATTGGTGAATCCATAAACTCCTGATTACAGATACGCGCAGCTTAACGTGACCAAGTTTACTTTATCAGTAAAACTATCAGTTTCAAATCATCAGCGGATTTACCTGATGATCCAGATGAACTGAAACAATCGTCCACGTTAGCTGCAAAAACACCATAATGAATCAGACAAAGGTTAAAGCATTTCAGATGAGTTAAAAACAGGTCTTTGCAACTACGTGACTGGCACGTTCACCTCCTTTACAATAGGTTGTCCGATCGCCTCTTCAATGAAGTCGCAATTCAGTGTAGCCTACCTCTGGACCTAAGCCAATAAAATCTATAAAAAAAATGAGGAGGATCGCGGCACATGAACGCTCGTGAATAAGCTGGTGCCCTGCGCTTGGCTTTCGATAGCGCTTTAGAAGTTTGGAGATTACGATTACGATTACGACCTGAACGATAGTTTATTAAACAAATTAGTACACATATTATATCAACATATACAAAACTAAGTCACGTATGGCCTCGGTCCCTGGTCAGTTTAGTAGCCTACATGAGTTCTTTGGTTGGTCTTTGGTCCGTTTATTGCAATATAATTATTGCTTTATAGTTCGAACATGGACAGGAACGGAGCAAGAAAAAGAACAAGAAAGTGATTTTTGGAGGGGATTGGTGGATCTAAGAGGCAGAGACAGAGGTAACAGGATTATGTGGGAAGCGGAAGATGGAGGGAAGCAAGGTGAACGGAAGAAAGGGATTTCTCCAGAAGAGACATTCTGCGGAATTAGCTCTCATCTGGTATGCGCCGAATAGACTTGTGCTTAAAGTACTAACTGGCATTGCATATTGCGACCACAGCCCGACTGAGGACCGTGTTATCCAGCTGACTGAATCCATCAACGGTTTGGAGACGGTCTGGAACAGATACGACGCCCTTGAGCTGGTCGAGGCCCTCCGTGGTCAGCCCCACTCCCAGCCCCAGAATCACAAGACCGTTCTGCTTCAATTGGTCGGCAAAGACCACGGTCCCGTTGTCCCTCCTCAGTCCTCCATCGGTAACAATGAAGGCTACCTTGACGGCAATGTTCCGAGCCCCGTTGGAAGGCAGCAGCACCTCGTAGTTTAGTCTAACCAGGGCCTGGGTGATGTTGACCGCACTGCCTCCTTGGTAACGAGTGGCCCTTATGAGACTTTGAACAACAGGCTTGACTCGGGAGCTGTTGAGCGGAAAAGACATGACCGCCGTGTCGCTGAAGGTCACCACAGCCACCTGCATCGTTATGGGTCCGAGGGAGAGCTGTTCGACCACTCTAGCGATAAAGTTCAGCGTAATGTTCCAGTTGGTTGAACCCACGCTCTGCGATGAGTCGAGCAGAAAGGTGAGATCAATCGTTTCATTGCATTCTGGAAATCACAAAATAGGTACATGCATTTATTTTTAAAAACTTATAAGACGTTTGTTTATCAATTTAAAACTTCTATATTTTGTAACCTGGACAAAAAAAAATTGCATAGAATGTCGCTTCCATTTTTAGCCGCCAAAAATTATTTCACATCACTAGACCTGTAGTTTCGCCTTTGTCCCAGATTTTAAAGTTTAGATTTTACCTTGTTGTCCAAGAGCAAGGTGAAGGTGACTTAATGAAGCAGCGATGACAACAAACAGCAATTCCCACGGAAGCTTCATAACTTTCTGAAAGAAATAATATCTTAAACCGTAGAGAAAGATTCATTGATAAACGCCAATGAAACTATGTAAACAAACTCCCATTCCATTGCTTTCCATATACACGGTGATTCATTAAAAAACGTTCCCCTGCATATTTCACTGTAACACCGTCAAATGTCATGCTATGTGAAAGAAATTTTAAAGGAAGACAGAGGAGTTATTTCTAAACATTAGGGAAGTTAAAGTTTATGTTCAAATTGAACACCTTTGGAAGCTACGCATGCGCGAAGACGAGTACGCAACTGTTTGACTGATTCATCAATGATGCGCTGATCCATTTTGGTCCCATGCCTCCACAATTCGACTTCGCAACTCACTGACATCACATAATTATTCGAGATCTGTAGACCTTCTCTTGCATGACACTCCATATCTTATAGTCCACTGGATTTAAATCAGGGCTGTTGGGTGGCCACAAAGTAGGCGGGATGAAAACAGGTGTTTCAGTTTCCAGTAACGCAACAGTGTCCCGTGCTCTGTGCGCAGGAGCGCTATCCTGCTGGAAGATGAAATACTCATCGGTAATGTCACGAATGTCTGGTAAAAGGCCCTGTTTTAGTAGAACATCTCTGTAATATTGCACCGTAATTTTTATTCTTTCTTAGAAATGTTATAGCATGTTTATCTTCTTCGGTAAACACTATTTTGTCGAGATAGTCGTGACGTCATTAGTTTCGTCATTCGCGTTACGTCATTTTGGCTTTGAATGAGAAACAATTTATGTAGCACTTGGCTAGAACATCAAGCGTCATTGTTCTGAAATTTCAATAAAATTGATGGTCATCTATATGAGTTATGCTAACTTATGTAGGGGAACGTTTTTTAATGAATCACCGTGTAGAATCAGATTCTCTTTGTTTCCATCTGCAGGGTCTCGTAAGCCTATAATTAAGCCTAGTCGTTGATTAAATTTGTGTGCAAACTAAGCAGTGGCGTATTTAGGGGCCTACTACAGTAGCCTACCGTAACAAACGAGGACATGGCCAGAGGTGGCAAAACTTAAAATTTAACAAATTAAAAATTGAAAATTAAATTTAATTTAAAACTGCGAGTGAGACAACAAATAAATACATATAATTAGAATTTACATTAGTTTAAGTTACAACTTTGTAAAGAAATAATGATTAAGTGCGACAAAAACCTTGGTCTAGGGCAGACAGATTGTTAAATCCGTTCCTGAAACTCGAATAATGAAAAATCCGTATTCTTACTAGGTAACAAAACCTGCCAGGTACTCTGAAAACGGAGGAAGAAAATACAGAGTAGGCCCTACGATATCTTTCTTCACAGAGGTCGCTTATAGATCAGCGTAGATGCAGGAACATTAAAATTCCTTTGCTCTTATAGTCTGTAGGCCTGTTGAATAATTAAAGCAATTCCCTGAATTGTGGCTGACTGCTTATGCTAATCATCGTGACAAGATAACCCATATAACTCTCGAATAAACTTCAATTTTAGCGAGCACGTCTGGTGACTATTTGAAGCCAGATTTCTGGAAAGCAGAAGAGGGGATTGGCCTACTTTCAACAATAACCACGATTCGCGTCAAGGCTAGATCTGCATAGTGGGCGTCAAGTCTATTCAGCATTTATTTACCTTCATGACCGACATAAAAGACTACAACGTACCTCTGTGGGCATTGTTGCCGAGCTTCTATGGAATCCACCAGATACATTATTTGAAAACTGAAGAGGGTAGAGGCCATACTGTCGCTTCTGAACGGTTCACCTTACGAGAGGCGCTTTACAAATACTTAAATACGATACGATAAAGAAATATCGTGTAGGGCCTACATGTATGCATACATGCATACATGCATACCAGCCTACGCTGGATTTCTCACGTCACCTGATAATGCGCGCATTAATGCAGCCCTGAAAAGGGCTCGTAGATGGCAAACAGAATACCAATAGGCCTACTGCAGAAGAAATGCTTGCGTTAGCAGATAGGAAGCTCTTCTGGAAATCGCAGTTCCTTGGCCACTGCATTCATCAGCTTTTGTCACCTCTTCGTGAGGAGAAGTACTTACTTCGCAAGAGAGGACATCCTTTCATGCTGCCTTTTGTTAAATGTAAACTGTTTAAAGGCAGTTTTGTTAATCGATGCATCTTTAGTTATATTTAGTTGTGCATGTGTGACTTTATAATCTGCTACTTTTATAGTTTATTTTTAAAATGTATGCAAACGTTGTAAGCAAAGTAATGCATGTACGTTTGTTAGATGAAAATAAGGACTATTTTCTTACTTACTTACCTACTTAACATTTAGACTACATCTACCATGCTTCAATTGCCATAACATCTATTTTCATTTTTCATTTCTATAAACAATATGTGCAGCCTCCTGTAGGCCAGTTCAGTTTGACCCAGGCCCACTCTTCGGTCAGACAGCGTCGAGTCTTCTTGGTCGTTGGTCCCTGAATAATCCAACTATTTTCTACTAAATTCATTCATTCGGGAATTTATATAGCGCCCCTTCAAGGAAACTATTCAGAAGCGCTCCCGACTCCAACGCGTCCAAAAAGAACAGTTTTCAGTTTAGTAAGGAGAGTTTCAGGCAGACTCCCAAGGTGTAGCCGCAGCTCTAGAGGAAGACCATTCCAGATCATTGGGCCTGCCACAGAAAAGCTCGGTTCTGCATAGTTGCGGAACGAGCAAAAGGAACCAGAAGAACTCCTTTTTCTGCGGAGCGTAGGAGGCGACGCCCTGGGACAACCGAAATCAAACAGCAGAGCTCACGGAGGTAAATTGGGGCGAGGCCCTGGTAAATGCTAAGTCCTTTATCTTTATCCGTTGCTGGGCTGGGAGTGCCTCTGAGCAGGCATCTGAAGATGCGCTATATAAATTTCCGAAATGAATGGCTAAACTCTGCGATGCAATTTTCCGTTCACATTCTCATGAACTAAGGTTCTGCCCTTTCGACCGTTAAAAGAAATGCAAAGGGCATCAGCACTCTCATTCATACTGGCACACCCTGCTTTAGCAGAGCTTCGGCTCTGCTTTCGTTCTCTCTTAACTTTGTACCTGTCAGTGACGTCGTCGCAATCATTTGGCGTTACCGTTCCACAATCCTGTATCATACCAGATGCGATTTCCGCAACTGACTTATCTGATAATAATGGCATATCCAGCTGAAGCTTCGGCCACAGTTCAAGAAAATAATTATGCACTACATGGACGTGTTTCCAGGGAATTTTATATATTAAAATTTTTACCGTCGGTAGAGGGCAGATACACAAAGCAAAATCAAAAATATTTTGCTCTCTGTTTACACTAACATACTGGCATACTGGCAACTTTTCGTCACTATTACAAAACGTTTGCTCCTTAAAAAGATTTCACCCCACCCTATAATGTTTAGGCTACCAGTCGACGCAAAATAAACTTAGCTAGCTGCCCATACTCGCGCCCTTTGAATTACTTTAAAGGTACATTAAAATCCTCAGATATACATGCATGCATACATATAACATACATACACACACACATTCGTATACATACATATTGCCTACACACATGCATACATACATACATACATACATACATGCGTACACACAGATACATTCATGCATACATGCATAGGAGCCTGCATAAATTCATACATACGTATACATACAAACATGCATACACTCAAAATGCATACATGCATACATAGTTACATACATACGTACATAGATCTACAATCAAATAGAGCAAGTTAGGACGAACCTGATTACTTCGACATTTTCCGTTGTAGTTTATAACCCTACATTTCCTATCGCATTCATTCATTCATTCATTCATTCATTCATTACGAAGATTTATAGGCCTATTATGCTTCAGATTGCATTAATTTTTTTTCATGAAACCTCTCTATCGCAATGAATCGAATGTCGTGGGAAAATGTAAATATCTAAAAGTTTACTCTAACGTTAAGCCTTTAATTTCATTGATACAGATGAATTGCAAGGCTTGGCTGCTTGCATTCTTGAAAAGGTCACCGTTAAGACCTTGTGTCAACTAGTAATCGAATGACAGGAGGGTTTCCATTTGATGGCAGAAAAGAGCAAACAAAAAGTCTAAATGGGACTTTTGATGTTGGATCTCTTCTGTCAATATAACTGTTGTCTGTGTGTCTGTGTGTCTGTCTGTGTGTCTGTCTGTGTGTCTGTCTGTGTGTCTGTCTGTCCGTTTACTCTGTCTGTCTGTCTGTCTGTCTGTCTGTCTGTCTGTCTGTCTGTCTGTCGAAATGACAGCGTTACATGAAGGAAGTTAACGCGTTGTATTCTTGCGTACTTGTAACCATTGCATCCTGACGCCATCGCGTTAGTTTACTTATTGCTCATGTTGCATAAATTTGGTGACGGCATCCATCTTGTTGGAGGTGATAGTATCTGATCAAAATTTGTATACAATGACAGGATTTGTTCGTCTGTTACCGAAGTCCGTGTAAAGAAATTCTGTCACGTTAAACGTTGTCTTTCTATCTGCTACCTTCAGTTTGTTATTATTTCTATTTATGTATGTATGTATGTATGTATGTATGTATGTATGCATGTATGTATGTATGTATGTATGTATGTATGTATGTATGTATGTATGTATGTATGTATGTGCCTATGTATGTATGTATGTATGTATGTATGTATGTATGTCTGTATGTATGTATGTATATATGTATGTATGTATGTATGTATGTATGTATGTATGTATGTATGTATGTATGTATGTATGTATGTATGTATGTATGTATGTATGTATGTATGTATGTATGTATGCACCTGCATATCTATATTATAAATCCTGTTGAGAACCTCAGAGGACGTCGCCGATAGTGGATGATGTGCGTTATGCCTGGTGAGCGTTGCCACCAGCATCATCCACCGTCGCTTGTGTTCTGTCAACCTAAGTCAGTCTGTCGTTCAAACACTTTGTCTGTCGTAAAATCTGTCTGTAACATGGAACTTCCGATGAGAGTCGGTCAGAGTTTACCTGGAAAGAACAAATCATAACGGAAATGTTGCTTTTCTCTGTAACTTCCTGTGGTGCACTGTAGGCTATCTTTCCTTGTATTTATTACCTGCCCTCTTTCTCACTATCGTTCTCGCTCTTTCTTCTACTCGCTCTTTTCTCCCTCTGTGTGTTTCTAGTTCTGTGTGTGTGTCTCTCTCTCTTCTATCTCTATCTGATTGCTTTGCTAGAGACAAATCATCTGTAGGTATACACAAAAGAACAACTTCATTGATTTAAACATGAATGCTTCAATGGTTAAACTCAGCTTTGTCCGAAAGCTCTGCACTGCACGACTTCAAGTTAACCCTCGAATTACTCACCTGCCACTCGAAACTGGCACGAATTTTTTTGAGTTGCACACCTTATTGTGTAGACCCTATCTCTTATTCTGGTGCTCGCAACTTCTTCGAATGACTCGCACTTTAACTTGGTTTTGACGAGTAGCATTGTTCGCTTTAGTTGTAGCTATATTCGTAAAGTTATATAGACCAGTGCTTCCCAAAGTGGTGGTCCGCGAGACCTCAACTGCCGGTCCGCAAAGTGAGTCAAGAAACTGGTCAAATTGTCTCGGAATCAAGAAATGGCTATTATATTTTTAAAATCTATTACAAAAAAGACTTATTAGGCTAGTATTTAGAGGGCGATAGAGTCACATAATTGGCAAAACGTGCATTTAAATCAATTTTAATACATTTTGAGGAATTTAGGTGATCAAAAACGAAAAAGAGAAATAATTAATAAATTTCCACCGGTCATCCTGCAGTGGGAAAATTTCTGCCGGTCCGTGACACTGAAAGTTAATTCATGCCGGTCCGTGACACTGAAAAGTTTGGGAAGCACTGATATAGACCATGTCAGCAGAAACTCCCCAGAGGTGCTTACTGCCTGACTACGTGAAACCACGACCGAATAGGCTACAGTTGCTTTCAAGTGCTACGGGAAAATTTACAGAGAAAGTCCCGGATTATTACAATTTGAAAGCGTAGTCAATTGTTAAGCCTTGAAAGACTTAAGCATGAAAATTGATGACGTTTCAGAGAGTGTGGGTTGGATTAGCATGATAACAGATGACGTTTCAGTAAATTTTGGTTGGATTAGCATAGAGTGAATAGAGATTTCTTTTAAGTGTTTTGTTTATATCACATTAATAAAGAACTTGGAAATAATTCCAAAATTTGGCTCTAGGACGATTGGTCATAGGACGATCCGTCATAGGACGATTGATTGGTCATATGCCGCTAATAAACCGGCATAATTGGTCGTAGTCGTGAGTTAGGGACATTCTTAATTTTAAGACAAACACACCGAACGCAAAATAATCAGACTTATTCACACATTCATCGTGTTTAGACACATAGGCCTACACAATCAGTGGCAATCAAGAAACTTATTAGGATATTATCTTGCAGGCATCAACTCACTTCAAAGAACTTAACATTCAATAGATAAACGCACATCAAAGTCCTACGCACTTTCATTCAAGTATTGAACAACTTGCAGTATTTGTTTTCAAGCTCAATCTGTTCTGCTGACGTTCTAGAGTCTAGACTATTATGTACTTTTCGTATTACATATTTCAGAGTAAATGATCCAGTAAATGGTCGTTCGTGTCGTTAAAAGCTTCCCTGTTTTAGCCTAAAGCCAACGATAGTCCTATCGCCGATAGGCCCTATGACCGATAGGACCTATGACCAATAGGCCCTATGACCAATCGTCCAATTGAGAGATAGTCCTATGACCGATCGTCCTATGACCAATCGTCCGTATACCCAAAATGTATGTACATTCCATACTGACTCCTTAATTCGAACTTTTCCAGCTTTCGATCTTCACGTTACGCAACTTCAGCCCATATTTCTTGAATACCAGCAGCATGCAGCATCATGTTCTTGTCTTTGTCGAGACTCATCAGTTCCCGCTAACACCATTTCACAACTTTAATCGGACCGATTCAAAGATTTCGATTTCCGTCGTCAGTGGTTAGGAGTGGCTTTTGGACTGACTCGGTCTGCGATTGTCCGCAAATGAAACATTCTTCGTAGTTTTTGTAGATCCGTAAACAGCATCTATCTGCTGACACCCGAAGTACATCCCGGAATACATAGTCGACGAGGATTCGTTCATAACCTCGTTTTCCTGTTTCCTGGCCACGTTGTATATTCTTGTTGCTTTCACCGTTTCTAAGTTCTTCGACTCGTGCTTTCTTTTCATATTACAAAAACAAATCAGAACTGCTACGAATATTACGATAAGTGCGAATACCAGAGCAGATAATGAGATAATGATATTTTTCTTGTTGTACGGTTGTTCAACGATTGATGTCGGTTCCCTTGGAAACTGGAGATCTGTGTCGACGAGGATCGTGAGGGTCATTTGAGAGGAGAGAGATGGACTGCCCCTGTCTGATGCGGTGATGACAAAGACAAATGTTTTGTTGTCGGAGGCGATGAGCGATAGATCTGTCGACAGAATGATCGTTCCGAAGAATGGATGAATCGAAAATAGATCTCTTGCGCTGCTGTCTGCTCGATAGATAATCTGTCCGTTCTCGCCTGCATCGTCGTCCATTGCACTGACCTGAATAGTCACAAAACAGGAGTTGATGCATCGTTCGTTTAATTCTGGCGCTCGATAGTTTAGGGGTTAGCGTGCTGGACTGTCAATCGGGAGGTCGGGGTTCAAATCCCTACCAGGGCAGAAATTTGGTTCGGGATTTCTCCTCCACCTGCACCCCAGTATACTGTGGGTGGAGGGATGAGACGACGAGGGACAGGAATGGCCATCCGCCCTCATATGCCGATGCTAAGAAAATGAAGTTGCTAACACTTCATACCCAACGGATGCCTCAGGGTTAACTTAAGGGACTGCTCTTCTTCTTCATTTAATTCATTCAGTCATTCAGTCATTCAGCAACCAGTCTAACCCTGGCGAAAGAGAACAGTTTTAAAATGCTTGTAAAAAGTGAATGCAGCGTTCAGGTTTAAAAAAACACGCACATCTAAAGGATTCCATGTCGATGGCCAACCAGTGTAAAGGCACGACGCTGCATCTTCGAAATTTGTCTTTCTCGTCCTAAACGAAACCCACCTTAGCAGCTGCTCTGGCTCCCTCTCTGATCTCTCTGGCAACCGGACTCGGACACCCACTAAACATCGATCTCTGGATCGGAGGTCTAGCCCCTCTGATACAACGTAGCGCTCATGAATAAGCTGGTGCCCTGTGCTTAGCTTCAGTAGCTCTTTAGAAATTTGAAGTTTATGATTACGACTACAATACGATTACTACTTTGAGAGGTTACCGTCCGTAATATTACTCAGCCTGGCCCCTCACCCTCCATCCTTTTAGTGAGACGTAAGTGTAAAACAGTAAATGTTTACTCTGTCGTTGGATTATAAGAGTCGAATTCGTGCCTCAGTCGAGTGACCTTCGACCTTGGTATCATGCCTCTGAGGAGCTTCTGCTTATGACGGTCGACAAGAATATTATCTTTACATGTACCTTTACATTTACATTTACATGTACATTTACACTTACATTTACCTTTACATTTACGTCTATGTTTACCTTTACGTTCACATTTTACATTTACAGTGATCCTTACCTTTACATTTATCTTTACGTTTACCTTGACCTTTACCTTTACATTGTGTTCGGTCGGGAACGCCTCTGATGAGACTCTCTTGAAGTGGCGCTATATAAATTTGCAATTACAATTACAATTACATTCATCCGTAGGCAAATGTGCTCAGTGCTGACATAAGTGGAAGTCACCTGCGGAATTGTTGATGGATAAGCCTATACACACTATCAGGGCGATGCTACTTCCATGTATACTAAGGGCTGTTGGACGGAGAGATTGTCGTAGTTTCAACTCCCCACTCCGACATAACCAGATCCAGGCCCTTACTGTCATATGGAAATCCGTTGCGATGGGTAGTGGGTGTGTGCGGGCACCTGCTATTGGTAACTAGCCATTTGAGCACTGTTTGATTACTAGTGAACATTTTGTTCAAAATATAGGCCACCGTCGATTGTGCTTAGTGAGGAAGTTAAATGCTCTGTATTGTATACAAATGTATATTATATGTACGTACGTATGTAAACTATGTATGTATGTATATATGTATGTATTATATATGCATATATATTATATATTATTATAGGGGCCTATTTATATAGGCCTATATATATAATATATATATTATCTAACCTGCATAATGACTGTGCCAATTCTAGCTTGACTCGATATTCTCGTCGCAACGTTTGTGACGTTCTTAACACCAGAAACGACGAAACTTGGTTGATTGTCGTTGACATCCATGACATAGATCGTGACGCCAGCCGTGTTACTCAGACTCTGAGCATTAACATCGCTGACCAAAGCAGTCATGTAGAAATATTCCTGCTGTTCACGGTCGAGTGGTCGGGTCGTAGTTATTCGACCGCTCCTCGCATCGATGACAAAAGCATCGGAAAAACTTCCGCTGGGCATCAGAGAGAAGGAAAAGGAATTGAATGGATATTCGTCGACATCAGTGGCACTCAGAATTCCCACTTCGTATCCCGCAGGACGGTTCTCTTCCAATCCCAGCGAATATGCGGACGACAGAAATCGCGGCGGTTCGTCGTTCACGTCTTGAATGTTAACAGCAACCACCGCAGTTCCTGCAACATCATTGAATTTTGTATTCAGTAGCCGCCTATATAATATCGTTTATGGTCTCTAGTATTCTAGTGGCTAGCCTGCTTGAATATCGAGTCGTCGCCAGGGCAGAAAATTGCTTTGAGTTTCGACTCCACTTGGCTCTATAGATTGTTTAGTTATAATGAGTATATATATACTGGCCGTGAACTGCTAGTGGAAAGATCTAGCAGCCAAAGATATCTGGTTAACAACCCTCATATGCTGAGACCAAGATAAATGAAAACGATAAATGTCACAAGGCTATTTTTCGTCTTGTTTATCATCATTATCATCTTCATCATCATCAACATCATAGTCGTGACATCATTATCAGCATCATCATCTTTGACTACTACTACTACTACCACCACCACCAGTACTGCTGCTGCTGCTACTACTGCTACTGCTACTGCTGCTGCTGCTACTGCTGCTGCTACTGCTGCTGCTACTGCTACTGCTACTGCTGCTGCTACAACTACTACTACTGCTACTGCTGCTGCTGCTGCTGCTGCTGCTGCTGCTGCTGCTGCTGCTGCTGCTGCTACTACTACTACTACTACTACTACTACTACTACTACTACTACTACTACTACTACTACTACTACTACTACTACTACTACTACTACTACTACTACTACTACTACTACTACTACTACTACTACTATATTACCATCACAACTACTACATAGTCAAATACTGAGTCTATGTGGATAAATGCTGACGGAAACATACATGCATAATACAGCCATGTATTGCATGCCAACTAGGCCTACTACTACTACATTTACTATTGCTGCTACTGCGAATCTACCGCGAAAAATAGTCTTACACTCTAAGACACATTGGTCCAATAAGCAAACCTGGCCCAATAATCCTTTACCTGTCCTGGGTGGTGTTCCGTGATCGACTGCCAATACAGTAAAACTAAGCTGTGAAACCTTCTCGTGGTCGAAGGAATACTTAGCCGTGACCAATCCCACTTCGGAATCCACGTCGAAATAATGACTGTGTTCACCGAATTGTATAACATAAGTCAAGCGAGCATTGACCCCAACATCTTCATCAGCGGCGCTAACAGTCGCAACAGAGGCCCCGATGTAATTGTTTTCAAAGACGTTTGCAACAAACGGCGCCGACAGAAAACGCGGAGTATTATCGTTTACGTCCGTTATGTCGACCTGGAGAATCGTTTTGGACAACAGTCGTGGTTTCCCGCTGTCTTGGCAGACGATTTCAACCGCATAACTCGGAGTCATCTCTCTGTCGAGCGGAGTAGCAGTTACGATCTGATACTCCGTGGGAAACATTTCCAGGAGTCGAAACGCGCCGACGTTTAACGAACAGTTGCAGACTCCATTCAGTCCCGCGTCCGGATCCGTGACAATGACGTGAGCGATGAAAGTACCGGGGTTTACGTCTTCTGGGACGTTGGTGACTGTGGTAGCCGAGGCGGAGAGGGCGTTGATGGTAATCGCTGGATAGTTATCGTTCTCGTCCTCCACTTTAATGATGACCATTGCTTCGGATGACATCGATGTTTGACCAGGGTTCTGTGCGCAGACGATCAAGCGGAACTCGGGATTCGTCTCAAAGTCCACTTCCCCTGTTACTGTTATATCACCGGTTGAATTATTCAACGAGAATATGTCACCGCACGTGGTAGACGTACTATGCGTGAAAGAGTAACGGATTTCCGCATTGGATCCGCTGTCCATGTCGATGGCTTTGACTCGCAGGATTGTTGTTTGTGGAGGATAGTTTTCGGCAATGCTGATTTCGTATGTACTCTTTTCGAATAGGGGAAGGTTGTCGTTAGCGTCCAGTACGGTGATCGTGATTTCGACTGAACCCGATCGAGCTGGAATTCCTCCATCGACTGCCAGGATCTTTAAGAAGTGAGTATCCTGCACTTCACGGTCTAACTCCTTGATCAAAACCTACAAATTGAACATCATGTCTCTTAGCACAGACTAACAGGTAACGATTTTCCTAGGCACATAAAATGCATTCAATACAATACAATACAACTGCCTTTGATATCGCCCTTATTCCAGAGGTGGCCCAAAGCTCAGAGGTGCACACACCTCGGCGACGCAAAAGCAATTATATTGCAGAGCAATAATATTGTGCCCCGGACGAGGATCGAACCCTTAGCCTACTCTCTGCGTTACAGGTCAGCCGCTCTAACCAGTCGGCCACCGTGCCACAATGCATTCATGGAAACCAGCGGGGACTTCAGTTAACTTAAAGAAGCAGTAGAAACTTAAATATAAAACGAATATTTATAAGAAACTGTTATTTCATGGATAAGCCTACGTGTCATAAGCTACGCTTTCGCACTCTATATAGCCATGCTTAGCTTGTGGGACGCAGTAGACGATTGGTTAGAGTGTTCCTATTGTAATGTGGAGAGTACGGGTCTGAACGTCCACTGAAACGGTTACTGTGTGTAGGAACCTTGAGCAAATCCCCATCATTCACAATTGCTCAGCGCCATCGATTGATGCTGGTCATTATACGGTGGCGCTTAATAAATATTTAATAATAAATAATTAATAGCCTAAATGAGCTTGTCATAGTTATAAATCAATACATCTATAGCTTATGTATATAGGCCTACTGTTGTCAAAACCTGGATCATGTACTGACTAGCGTAGTCCTAAAGTGAGGAAACACAAGCAGCTACAATTACAAACACGATGAAGTCCATTTATCTAAGGACAATTCCTGATTAACCAAACCAAGTGGTGTATCCGTAGGCCCTATAGCTGAAGATTCAGACTATGCTATGACTTGAATGCGGGACGACCTAGCTTTTACCGGTGGAAGAAACAGATTTAGAACTTTCAGAAAGCAACTCAGTTAAGTTTTGTAATGTTTCAGTTTTCAGCTTGTGAATAAGCTGGTGCCCTGTGTTTGGCTTTTGAGTGGCTCTTTAGAAGTTTAGAGTTTAGAATTACGATTACGAGTTAAAGGGCATCTTGAAAACTCGGAATATAAAACTCGGAAGTTAACCAAGAACTAACTTGTATTAATATCATAGGGTAAGAAATAATTTGCACGGAAAGCAAATACCAAGCTGCAAAATATATGGACATGCATAGACCTACGTATAAGCATACACACCAGTTTTAAATCGGTGGAACCATCCCTCTTTTTGCTAACTCTGAGTTCAAAGTAAGGCAGAGCATCGGAAGACAGCACCGAGTATTTCGCAATGGAGAACTGAACAGTATCGTTATCGACTGCGGACGGAATCGAAAAACTCGATCCAAGCGGCGTAGACTCAGAAATCTCGTAAGTCTTACGATCGGTTTCGAATTGCGGTCTATTGTCATTGACATCGAGTATTTCAACGCCGACTTTGATTATCTGGAAAAAGTGCATCGGTTGAACTGCGACGTCAAAGCGAACAATGCACAGTTCGTCGTTCCTGCACAAAGACTCGCGGTCGATCCGCCCGTTCGTTTTCAAAACACCAGACGTTTCTTCGATGATGATATCGCACGGGGGCTGATTGAGAAACCTGAACCGAAACGTTCGGAGACTTGCTGCGCTGTACTTGTCTGTCATTCCGAAAGCAACGACTATATCTCCTATCACCGTTGATTTCGGGCACTCCTCTTTGACGACGAAGTAGACCTCATTGTGATTAGTTTTTGCATATACGCCATCTATAATTACTAGCAACAGCTGTAGCATTGGCGGTAGTAGCACCATTCTGCTGATTCCTTAATATCTGAAACTCCTAATTTGGTAATCCTAATCAGCCATGTGTGTGCCTCCAATTTGGCAGGTGTACAGAGTTACTGCTAATTTCAGGCTTCAACCGCTTGTCTATACAGTCCATTCAGGTAAGCTTTATAGGCAAGCGGAGACCAGATCGATGCGCAGGAATGATTTCTATGTACGTTCAATGAGAATGCTCATTCATCCAGTTCAAGCGAGACAAATGACGGCGTCTTCGGTCTGTTGAATTCTATTAGTGTGTCGCATATTGCGCAACCCTCCAGTGATTTAGCTAGGCCTGATCGATCGTCCGTTTAACATATTGCCTCTGTTGTGGTCTTAAAATTCAGATTGAATTAAATTTTAAATACATTATAATATTTGCTCATTAGAAAAGACCGTTTAAAAGCAATTGAGCCACATACATGTAAGCCTAAGAACTGAACACAAACACATAAAAACAGCTGTTTTCAGTTCACTTCATTGGGGAAAAGTTTCTCAGCGCATCCATTACAGAGTTGTATTTCTTACATACAACGCCCTTCAAACCTCTCAACCCTCTTACATTCGCCAGCTATTCACTATCCAGCCACCTGGGTCTACTCGCTCATCATTATTATTATCATTCTCTATCTCGGCCTCCAGTCTCCTCCTCTCTGAAATTCTGCAACCGCTCCTTAGTCTATGCTGCACCAGCCGTTTGGAACGAACTCTCAAAATATCTCCACCAGTTTGCTCATCCTCCTATATCGCCTGCTAATTGCACCCCTCCTCCGCTTGCACTCTCCTCTGCTACTTTCCGCTCACGACTCTAAACCGAATTCTTCAATCATGTCTTGATTCTATTCCTGCGGTACCGCATGACTACCATCATCACCGATTATCACCGTAGCGCCGTGATGTCTCCTTGACCTTCACAGCGTATTGCAAAGCAAATAATCCAATATTTGGACCCGAATAGAACCCACATGGGTTCCATGGAAATTCTGGCAGGGGCCAATCCTGAACATCGCTGGAGATAACTTACACTACGAACAGAGATAGTATGGAAAGGTCATTTCACGTCGGAAGTATAGGTGAAGCAGGGATGTGGGGGGGGGGGGCTCCGAGCGTAGAACTGGCCTGGATTCACCCCGTCCCGCGAAGTTACGTCCACGCCCTTGACCGCAGTAGCTTAAGATTTTGGGGGAAATATTTTCTACGCACAAAGTGAATTTAAGTGGTTAGTTAAAAACAATGATATTAGATTGGTGTATAATTAATACAAGAACTATTATTTGCAACATGACATTATAATCTAAAGGCTACGTAATTCGTTGTATAAGATATTTTCTTTACATTTTTAATACCCAATTTACTTAGCATCAAGTATATCAATGATTGCAGTAATTGCCATGTTATTTAATAAGCCTACAAATTATTGCACACTAAATTTCCTCCTAACCAAGCTCCAAAGTTACCGGGCATTGACCGCTCACACCTGAAAGAATTGCAGCAGGTCCAAGTAATTTATTTGGGGCATGTGCTTTCGAATGGATTCAGACATTTCAAGGATACCAACATCCGATTATCAGCAACACCAATAGCCCTAAATCAGACGCTATATAAACTACGACACCATATCGGTAGCAAAGAAATGCGACAGACGTGATTTACCAAACCCCGAAATCAATGGTTTCTCTTACAGTCTACTATTATCCGTTGTCAATGCACACACATACATCTATTAGGTTCTGAAGGAACCATCGTCATCTTCGCTAGCTTGAATGCAGCGCAGTTCTATTGGCAGCATTCGTATTGTGTACGACGAATTAATAATCGTTCATTAGCGTGACAACGCGGACGCTGATTGATTTCTCTAATGATTCTGACAGAAATGATCCATCGATCAAGAGCTCGTTTATTTTTGCTTTCATCGATAGATATTATGCAGGCATCGATCCTCTTGAGCTGCATTCTGAAAACGACGGCGATTACCACGCCGTTATAACCGCTTTATATAGGTACGCCTACAACTGCGAGGTAAAGTAACGTCAACACAGTTTATATTTTATCATCACATTGCAATTGAGCAAGGATGTTTTTAAGTATCAAGATTACCAAGAACTGTGCACACAATAACAGGAATCGCCCACTTTTGGACGCTGCACGTTCCCTTGTTGCGTGTTGACCGTGCTTTGCAGTACGTCGTATGCCAAACTCCTGTCAATAAATCACTGCTAAAGGTTGCCCAGATTGATGATTAATAGCTTCGTTGTAAATCCTAATGACATGTACGTCTGATTTAACTAACTTTATCACAATTAATTTGGCTCCCGTACATTTGGCACTAAATCTTAGAGTGTGATCGATCATTGTTTTGTGTAGATGTCGTTAAATAATGCACCAGGTCCGTTGTGATTAATTATCTTTACCGAGCATTCAACGCTCAACAAAATTATCGTGTAATTACTGAATTGTAAATGAATACTTCTGATCCACAGTACATGCGATTACCGATAGGAGGCAGCAGGCAAAAGGTATAGTATATAGGATCTACAAAAGTTAAATCCAACGCCTGCAGGTCCTTTCCTCTTTGCCCGGACTCCTTGTAACGGTCTTGATGAACAATTAAGTTGTCTTTGTTATCAAGCAGTAAAATATTTAGTACTGACATTCATTAGCTAGGAAATAAACGGTGGGTTCTGCGATTTAATGTTCCCCGGGTCCAGGACATTGAGACTCGTCCATTGCCGGACTCAACAGAGGAGGAATGCTCGTCTGCCGTGGGGCATTGGAGCTTTACTTCTACATCACCATAGGGATGGTCTGAGTCAATCAGTTGTAAGTTTCCTAATTCTTTCCAAATTGGATACTGCATCGAAACGTGGAAGATGAGTGTCGAAGACATGGCCTTCGTAGCTCGGATGATCCCTGATGCGACAAAGTTTGGAAACCTAATAACTGTCTTATGTCATCGATTCTTATTTTCTTTAGTCTTGAAATCCCTGCGATTTTCCGCAGTCAACTCATTTCTGCTGTACCGGTAATTATTCGTTTCCATCTTGCCTTCGCATCATTGTCCGACATTCCAATCTGTATAGGAAAATCGATTGTATTTTTTCATCGTCTCGCATATGTTTGCCTTGATTTTCTTTGTTAATTCTCTGCTTCTCAATATCCTGTTCAATATTCCAAATGTTTGTTGGGTGCGTCCATTTCTCCTTTGCGTGTCTTTCTCACTGCTGCACTCCTAGATAGACGAATAATATTATTGTTTTACTTGCACAATAGCTTCTCCTTAGATTGTGATAGTTATTGATAGTTACTGATGTCTCTTAAATCTGATCAATCACCATTGTTTTGGTTTTCTCTGCGTTGATCATTGATCTGACAATACTAAACTAAATTATCAATATGAAGTTATTATTATTATTATTATTATTTTTATTATTATTATTATTTTTATTATTATTATTATTATTATTATTATTATTATTATTATTATTATTATTATTATTATTATTATTATTATGAGAAGAGACAGTTAACATAAAAAGCGTTAGTGTTGTTGTGACCATCGCACTCCTCCTTCTGATAGTTTCGACATAGTGCCCTGGAAGGCGACTGCGTTGAATCGTTGAACAGTCACCGACAGGCTCTGAAAGAGGTAGCGTGTCTATTATTATTATTATTATTATTATTATTATTATTATTATTATTATTATTATTATTATTATTATTATTATTATTATTATTATTATTATTATTATTATTATTATTATTATTATTATTATTATTATTATTATTATTATTATTATTATTATTATTATTATTATTATTATTATTATTATTATTATTATTATTATTATTATTATTATTATTATTATTATTATTATTATTATTATTATTATTATTATTATTATT
>JACEVL010000124.1:3000000-3062500 GCA_020284085.1 Aporrectodea caliginosa | reverse complement strand
TACATGTATATGACTACATACATGCATGCATACATGCAATGTCATACATACATGCATACGTACATACAGTGGTGTAGACGTAAATTTGGAAGTACCGGAGCGCTCCGGCCATTTAAAAGTTGATGACCGGGGGGGGGTAACCAAATTTCTAACACGACTGACTTTTTAAATTTTCGAGGGGGGTAGTAAGAACACTTTCCAAGGACCAGTAGTAACCAAAGTTTCCAAAAATTTTCGATGGGGGAGGGGTAGTAACAACAGTTTTCCAACAAAACTTTCCCTCCTGGGGGCAGAATTATCCCTAAATTTCACACTTTCTGTACAAAATTATGTCTTTAATTTTTCTGCGTGGGAAAACTCGATCCTAGGGGAAATTTCCCACCCAAGAGACGTCTAGATTAAACACTGGCTCCGGCTAAATAATAAGTACCGGAACGCCGCTCCGGACCGCTCCGGCTCGTCTACACCCTGCGTACATACATGCGAACATACATACATGGTGTAGAACAATTTTAGGCCGTTGAAAATTTCTGTGTGAGGTCATTTAGCGCGGAACCAAATTGATAGATCACTGATCAGTGCAGCACCAGTCAAGTAGCTGCACCGAGCTAATTCCATGCACTTAGCTGGTGATGTCTGACTGAATGAATCGGTACCACGTTATTCCATGTAATTGAGCGGCATGGATTTGCTAACTGCACCGGACCTTTCTTGTTTGGCCGGCAGCCTTTTTGATACGCATGTGCGGTATAACGATACCGCGGGTATGCCTAGCATTTTTAGCGCTGTCAATTTATGATTGATACCAGGGCGAAATCATGTATTTAACCGGTTCCGATCTTAGGAGTTGATACAGAGGGTTTCCTTACGGCGGTGGACGGTGAAGATGTGCAGAGTTAAGTTAGGTTTCTTTCACCGAGCGGATTTTCGCACCGCTTAAGGGTATACAAGGAGAGGGTGTGCCACAAGGAAAAGTCTGTGCCTAGATAAAAAAACGGCTGCTGAGAGGAATATGTTCGTGTAGGCCTACAAAGCGAGTTTCTGATAGACGTGATTCGCCATTTGTCGAACTACAGTTACCCAAGGACAGCTATAGGTCTAATTGTGTAGCTTAGTAATTTCGTCAGGCCTATAGGTAGGAGTCTACGCAGTGATGGGCAAAAGTTAATCAAAAAGTTGAAAACTTTTAGTTAAACAAATTTTTTTATTTAAGGCAGAAATTTAACTAAAAAATAGTTTAAGTTAAAACCAAAGTTTAACTAATATTTTTTAGTTATTAACTAAAAAGTTTAACTAACAAAATCAGCAACTACGCAACTATCTTCCGCAATGAATGACTTGAGTAACTGATTTTATTGCTCAAGTCAAATGAAATGCATTGCATGATGCATCGTCGTTTGCATTAGCAAGTTCTTTCTTCATGATTTTCTGGTAGAACTGTAGTAGGACTATTATTAGTCTAGTACACATTACATAGTTTGAAAGTGAAATTGTCATTGACGCTCTGCATTATTACAGTTCACTCAACCTCTGTCATTGGTAAAATGTTTGTGAAAAAGTTGGTTAAAAAGTTAAACTTTTTCACTTTAGTTGAAAAATAGTTATAGTTTAACTAAAAACAATTAGTTAGTGCCCATCACTGAGTATAGAGCTGCAGTTTAGGTTCGGTCGTGATATTTATCACGGCTGTGGTTAAAATAAACTGTGTCGATGTGAAAACAAAGAACACGTCTTCGTTACAACCTCCCGACAGAACACAGTGAATCGAACCCACCAGAACATCAGGATACCGGGACAATGGCTGCTTGACTCCTGGTAAAGACCAATCGGCCTACGGAGTAAGGACGAATTAGACAGACCCTGTTTACGCGACAATACATACATATACACGCATATAACTGCATACTTATATGCATACATGCATGGTACATACATAAATATGTACATGCATACATACTTACATATATTCATGCATGTATAAATGCATGTAAGTCATACTTACTTATATGTAGAGCTGTACCGATTAAACGACCATACGCGCGCGTAATCGGGCCGATTATTAGAACAATCGGTATAATCGGGTATCGGCAGAAATAATCGGTTAATCGGTGCCGATGTTAAAATTGTGTTATAATTTAATAATTTTACTTGAATTATGGCATATTCCAAGTTTTTTTTATCGATTTTCATCTATCGTTTTATGTCCCTTATTATATGCGCATTAAAACATATCGTTAACAACTTTCCAGCTTAATTTAAACGTCCACCCTTATAGTTGTGACGATAGATTATCATTACTGGTTTATGTTTCAGAACCGAACATTCTGACTAAACAAGTAATGAAATATTCGGTCTCACAGTGGGTTTTGGCAGTTTAATAATCGGCATAGCCTATACACGATATCGGTATCGGCAATTTAAAAATCGGCTATACGCAGTATCGGCATAATCGACAAAAAGCGATATCGGTACAGCTCTACTTACATGCATCCATGCATGCATGTAAGTACTTCTATGTATACATAGATGCATGTATACAGATTATGCTTACCATATGCGAACAAGTGAGAAGGGGAATATGAATAGGTGAAGCTCGAGAAAGAAGGGGAGGAGGAAGAGGGGATGAGGAGAAGAAGAAGGAGACGGTACGCATCCAGTGATGTATGTCTCCTGCTGTCAAGATTTCATGGCCACAAATCCGTGACGATGTTGTTACGTCAACAGCATTGTCGTCTGTATGCATGCACGGCAGTATTTAATGGTCTCGTTGTTTGCCACTTCATTTACATGCACGGTGCAGTCTCTCTTCTGCGCTGATGCCTAAACAGCCATTTGTCTTCTGGTTTCCTCTTTCAAAGGTCTGATATCCGTCCTCCATAAATAACATGTCACCAGTTAAAAGATTAACACAGACTGCGCTCGTTAACGCAGTCTTTATGTGAACGGCGTCACGGCTTAAGCACGGGCATCGAGGTCTTGACCCTCTGTAAATTCGAAACCTCTGAACCAAGAAGTTTTGCACGAGTGATTAGGTTGAAAAAGCCGACTAGTACAGAATGGGAGCGATCGGTTTACCGATGGCTCCAGCACACATACATATGAACACACTTTTAAAACAGGTGATAGGCCTAGTAGTCTTACTATTTTTGGTTAACAACTATATTGGTTAAACTGCATTTTAGTAGTTTAAAAGTAGCTAACTAGTTGTTTAAAAGTAGTTATAGCTGGTAACTTAACTGCAAAATCTCAGTTTCTGGTAAGCTATTCCTATTTTCTTCCAACTACTTTTTCAGCCAGAAAGTGTACATTTGCGCACCAGTCTGAAGTGTCTCGAGTTTATTTTTCTGTCACATTTGGCTTGTGGGGTTATAGTTCTGGCTATAGAATAAGAGTAATCATCTGATTATGAGTTAATACGGCGATAATGTAGAGTTACATAGTTAACAGTTTATTTCAGCAATTACTGTAAAAATGCAGCTTGAATTAAAATAAAGACGTTGTTAGCATATGCTGTACGGTATGAACAAAAGCAATAGTATATTGCTATTGGTATTATTACGCGTGAAAGGTAAATTGATCTGAATCTATGGCGAGAAGCAATTGTGCATGAAGGACTGGCTCAATGTCCCAGTGTGGTAACCGTCTAAGGAAGGTTTTCTCTACAACTATATTAGTTAAAGTCATTCTGGAACAGACTTCCATGCAATCTGCGCCATGACTTTCTTGTACTTTCTATGCCTCAATTTGATAAGCCGTCGAAAACCATTCTGCACGATCGTGATCTTGCGTAGCACCTCTGATGAGTTCATTGAATAGGCTGTACAGAAATAAGTACTTACGACTACAGTTAACTACTCCAAGAATAGTTAAATAGTAGTTTTTAGCTACACTACTGACACTTGAAATTCATAGGCCCATTGCAGCACGATTTATTGAGGCTCTGATAGAGCGTTACATAAATTAATGGATTTTCAGTTTAAAAGAAAGCAGCCGTTCACATTTTACATAATTGGTGAATAGTTAAAGAACGTGTCTACACTGTAGTTATAGAAACAATTAGTAATAAAACAGAGGAGCCTGATCGAACCGGTTTGCGGACAATTCGCCCCCGGAAGATTCGCTTCCCACATTTCGCCCCCGGGAAGTTTCGTCCCCGGAAGATTCGCCCCCGAAATAAAACATCACATATTTGTTGAATTCTACAAGTAGTTTAGTGTGCAGTTTATTTTCATCAATCCAACTTCCATTTACGCAAATCATCATTTTCATCACTGATTTCCATTATTTTGCGCAGCCAGATAAGAAAATAAGAAAATTCGCTATTGTACCGGATAGGATCAATTTATCCTGTACCATAGTGAATTTGATTATGATCTTATCTGGCTGCGTAAGTGGATGTTGGATTGCTGAAAATAATTATTTGCCTAAATAGAAGCTGGTTTGCTGAAATAATTCTGTGCATAAATAGAAGCTGGATTGATTAAATAATTTTTTTGCGTAAATGAAAGTCGGATTGATGAAAATAATTCCTTGCGCCAATGGATGTCGGATTGATGAAAGTACCGTAATACTTCGTTTAGAATAAATTAATGGAAGTTGGATTGAATAAATTAGAATAAATTAATGGAAGTTGGATTGATGAAAATAAACTGCACATTAAACTTCTTTTACAATTCCGCATAATTTTGTGACACTTTATTTCTATTGGTCCGGGGGCGATTCTTCCGAGGGCGAAACTTCCCGGGGGCGAATGGTCCGTACTCTCCGCGCTACACAAGGGTCCCATGCACTTGCCCCACAACTTGCCCCACAATTTATCCTCTGCCCTACGCTCTATCTTTGTATCTGTTTATCGTGATCTCCATATTCTCCTGACAGAAGATTCTTTCGAACGACTGCTTCTAGTTGCAGCCGAATTGCGTCTTCAGCTGCCTCTAGACGACACATCTCCATCAAAGATATCGCACGCCGGATCGCTTCTTATTTACCGAATCATGCCAATAAACTGCTATGTATACAGCGCATCAGCCAACAACGCGATATCGTTGTCCGCAACAGACAATAATTTCTGTCTGTACGCGAGTCTTCGTCGGCCCATTCGACCGTTGTATGTAAACATACGACGCTTAGGCAGACAGACAGAGAAGTAGACAGACAGACAGAGAAGTAGGTAGGCAGACAGACAGACGGATGAACGGAGGTACAGACGGGGAGCAAGCGACGTGCTGTAGTCGACCAAGCTGTGTCTTTCATTTTTTACTGTGTGCTATAAGACGATGCAGCGTCAGTTGCATAATATGCGCAGCCGTGGTTGATCTGACAGGGATTATATATAAGGGAGTCTCTGCTCGGAGCTAAACAGAACTTCGGATACACGCTGCGTACGTTGTAATCGCTAGAGTCGTCTGACCTTAGTTCATCAGACCTCTGTTATCTTCTTATCTTCTATAGAACAGGTAAGATGGATACTACATAATTTCGACTACACGAATGACTTTATATTATAGGGACGTTACTGACTGTAACTTTTCTTGTCTGTTTTCGAGTTTCGATTTGACAAAGACATTGAGCAGCAGGGCAGAAACAACACTTTTGTTATAGAGTACCAGTCACAGCTAGTCTAAACAGACTAACAGACTAACAGTCTGTCGGTGTAAGAATACCAGAGTTCTTTACTTAACTTACTACCTGCCCGAGTGGTAGTGGTGTTCGTTACGTTGAAAGACGTAACGCAATCGTTTCCATCGAATATGCAGTCTGTTCGTACAGGCAAATGTCTCGTTGAAAACACGTTGGTTTCAGCGTCTACTGCCAGTCAGCTTATAGGTCTTTAAGTCAGTCGCGAAATCATTAAATCAGTTGGTAATTGCGTAGCGACTGACTTCGGCAAATACGTTCTGTCTTTCTGTCTAGCTGACAACTGTGAACAGCTGTGGCTGCATTAGGGTGCAATTTGTAGTGTAAATTGGAATCTGTCCCATTTCCCTGTCAGCCTACTGTTTTCTCCAGCATTGTATATCCAAAACAATAAAAAAACCGCATAGTCTTATTCTCGAAGTCTAACAGACCCGAGCCTGCTAACTGCTCCTGCTAATTAAGACAATAAAGCCCCTGAAATTTCAGCTCAACAAACAAAACATTCGTTTATTGAGAAAACTGGTTGTCAAACCGCAACCAGGTACAGGTTATGGAAAAAGGAGTAATAGACTGTAATCATTCTAATGTGTTAGTTACTATCAATGTAAGGGTATCATAAGTTATTATTTTATATAGAGATTACGTGGTATATTAGGCCTATAGATTCTATCCTCTTTAGGCAGAAGCAGGAAGTTGTGTTGCCTTGGTCGGAGCTGACAGTGTCTATGCACAACCCCCGGGAATAGGGGAACAGACTACGCAAACTAAACATCATTGAAGAAATGTGAAGGTGTAGCTAGTTGTATCCTGATGTATACCTATTCCTGCCGAAAAAGTTCAGAGATTCTATGAGACCTCACCCACCTGCTTTGAGAAAAAGACAAGATGTCGTAAGCGGAACCACAGATAGGTCTACTGCGTGACCTCCTCTGTGGGACTTAGAACCTGCAAGCTCAGATAAGCAGTGAAGATAAGCTGGATGTCGTCCAGCAACCTCATGGGGATTCCCGCGCATTATCAACGTAGATATCAACATTATACATGACTCAGGTTCAGGAGTTAGAGGTCTTCTAGATAAAGAAGCTACATGTATTGATTCTATTTTAATGGAACATTGCACAATACAGCTATGCAGTAGAAACAGAAAAATTTGACCAGTTTATCCTAATAATATTTTACAATGCGAGTCTATGATAATTTAAGACTTATCTTTTCAAGTTGCTTATCTTCTAATAGGCTACGACTTCTCTTTCGAACTGATCTTCTGGATACTAAACTGATTATCATAGGCGTAGCTACATGGAGGCACGAGGAGGCAGTTGCCTCCTCTTGCTTTCTTTATATACTGGAACTTCTTTTGGCCAATGACCCCAATGACCAGAATTTTGCCAATGGTCTGTGAAGTTGCCTCCTCTTGAATTTAAGTGTGGCTACGCTCCTGCTGATTATGGCTTGGTTTTGGAGTGTCAATATCATTTGTTGATGCTTTTGGAGTGTCATGGGTTGATGCTTTGTGCATTGGATAGTTAAATGGATACCAACGCGATAGAAGCTATAAATTACAATCTGTATTGGGAAAATGACATGGCGTCATAGACGGAACCATAAATAATGCCTGCCCTCTGTGGGAGTCAGACCTACACGATCAGAATGACGGCGAAGAAAAGCTGGATGCTTTCCAGTAGCCTCATTGGGAAGAATAGATGGATAACTAATCTCTGTTGGGAAGGCTCCTGCGCCTCACCAATGCATATAGTAATCAATCGTAAACTACAAATTTATAAATCGCTACTCTAAAACTAAGCACCGGGCACCAGCTTATTCACGAGCGCTGCGTCAAGTCAGAGCGGTTTGTCGAGGACAACGCAGATATTTTACCAGCACACGAAACAGTTTGGAGGTTGGAGGCCTTTCTAGGTAGAGAAACAGCGTATATTCTGACATATTTTACAGTGCGAGACTATGCCAGTCAAGGTACGCCAAAGCACTCGAAGGCATTTAACCCGCAAGGCAAGCAGCTAAAGTAGAGACCGGTTGAACGCCACTAGGCTAGACTGGACGGCGACATTGCAGCACCATGCACTCCCAATGTGTCGGGCTACAAATAGCCTAAGAACTTGCAACAGATGCGAGTATACCAGGAAGGGCGTCAAATAACCTAGAAGCACACCTGGAAAAGCGAACTCCATAATGATGATGAAAGGATGAGGGTTGAAAGAATAGAAGACGGAGAATAATTACGAAGTTAAATGAGGGACCTGCCGACTTAGACGTTGTTTTGAAACAAGGATGCGACCATGTGTATATACGTGCATACATAATGTACGATGTATGCATAATATTCATATGTAACCAATGCATGCATAATTTTGCAATGTAATGTAATGCAAATCTCCGAATATATATATACATATATGGGTCTACGTTTACAGTATATTCTATATTATAAGGAAATTTATCCGTAAGGCCTGATCAGGTGACCTTGATGGGGAAATTCACAACAAGGCCATCGACTTCTATAGTGGCAGACAATCTGATCCAATCTTAAAAAGTTATGCAGTACCGTTGGAATAATGCTGTAGGCATCAAGCGATGGCACTCCAAGACAGTTTTACATTTCTATTAATGTCAAGGTCAGTCGGAGGAGACAGTAATACGACCTACAGAGGATAAGCAATTAAGCATGCTGACCAAAAACTCTTTGAATAAAGAACGGATAAACGATAGGAGCACCCAGCAGTAATAGAGCTTAAGGGCAGAGCTGTAAGCTTCATCGGCCGCCATAAATGTCAATACAGTTTGCTGATAAATATGCGCAGGTCGAAGTAATGGAGAGCGTTTATATCAGCTGCGATGTAGAATGGAGCAAGCGACTGGAAACAGACGTTGAAAAATGAGAAATTTCAATTAAATTAGGAATAGTTCAGTGACAATCCTGTCTACTAATCTAATAATCTAATCTAATCTGAACATTTGTAAAAGCGCTTCTCACAGCAGATCTATTCAGAAGCGCTCTCAGCGTGACAGGCCCGAGAAAAGAGAAAGGTCTTTAAGCAGCGAAGCGATGCCAGTGAGCTCCCCTTCAGAATCCTGCTACGAATTGTCTACGCTGATGGTACGCTTGCAACAATTTCTCTCCAACATATCTGCGCTTTACAGTTAGTGACTGATTAATCTAATTAGGACTCGCTGGTGGTCAATCGCAACAAGAAGCATAGTCGTGCTAAATGTGCAGCGCCATCCCATGGAACGCAAAGGTCGGGATTTTTGTAGTTTAACAGATGTTCCAGTTCAATCAAGGCGACAGGTGCATTGCGTAAACTTGTCTTAGATATTGCACAAGGCATAAATAAATCAACTCTGTCACTTCCGATTCTGTCTGTTCTCTTGCTCTTACACCTTCCACCCATCCTCGTATAAAATGCTACCGATGCCATATCCTGAATGTCCCTTTGTGACACAACAGTACTGTTGTGGTGGACGGTGCACGTGGCTGAGAATGTCGTCTGGTAAATATCCTCCAAAACAGGCAAAGCCCACGTCTCTCGCCAGTGATAAAATTTTGGTCGCGGGTCGAATTCAGTAGGCCTATATGAAATCACAATAGTTTGTAGTGCGTGCAGTGTCACAGTTTTTCGATTCTGATATTAAGCAGTACAGTAGAAATTGTGTAGACGTAGGCTATGCATAATAGGCTAGGTAAGTTGTTATTCTAAGCTCAGTCAAACAAAATAAGAAAACCGAAAACCTGCATGACTTACGTTGAGTCTTGCGTGAATGAATGAATGAATGAATGAATGAATGAATAAATGAATGAATGAATGAATGAATGAAACAGCTCACAAAACACAGTGGCAGCGTTTAGATTCAAAGTTAAGGGCTAATTTCCGGAGCCCGGAATGTGTCGTCCTGTAGAAACTGAACAGCAGGTCTAAATATAGAGGCAGCCAAGAAGGAAACGGCTGTTTGACTTATGGAAGTGATCATGCTTAAAGTATTTCAGAAAGATTCTCCACGAGAAATCTCTTAGTAGGTTTGTTTAGCTAACGTGAATGACCGAGTATCTGTCAGGCAAGAAACTGCTGATGTTGAGCAAAAGTTCTAACTTAGTTCTTCATCTCTTTCCAGTATATTACTCAACTGTGTTATAGTAAGATTGATGACTTGTGTTCCTACATTCAGCTGATCTGCTGTGGTCCATAATTAATGCTCTGTGTTTTTCTGTTTCATTTTCTCGTTTTTGTATCGTCTGGTTGTTGCTTCTGCTTTAGTTGGCGTGATAAACGTGTTAACATTAGGAAACACAGAAAAGACTTGAGAATAACTAGTTGCTTATGACATCTGTGATGTCGAGATCGCGCCTTTATTTAGCAGCGGAGTATTGGCTGCAACTTCGATGGCTTCCGCAATATGTGGGCCTATGTGTCAAATGAAGCGATTGACTAGGTGTTATCGTTATAATAATAATGATAATGATAGTAATAATAATATAATAATGACAATAATTAATAATTATTTTTATCATCATCATCATTATCATTTTTATCCGAATAAGTGCAAACCCTCAGAGGATAAAAAAAAATTGTCCGGAGACAGATGATGACACCTGGAACGGCTACGTTGCATCTATAGTTATGGCATGAAGAAGGCATTGTTTCAAGCAAAGGCGCTAAAACGCTGAATTATCAGTGAGAGACGTTGAAAGAGACGGAAAGCTCCTCTCGCTTCCTTGGCCTAAGGGCTCAGCATTAAACTACGGCGAGAGGGGGCAGTGACGCGTCTTGACTGAGCGTGCCGGGAGGATTTTGTCTAGTAGCTCAGTCATCACAGCCTCGTAAGAGAGTCAAACAGCGCAGAGACAGTCCGCTTAGAGTTTTCCTCAGTGTCGTTCAGAAGATGATGGTCCCGAAGAGCAGCTCCAAAAGGCATCCCGAACCACGCTCTATGAGATGAGATAGGCTATACTTATTTTTGGTGTTGGTAGTCCTATTGGCCGCCATCTTGGATAGTACTATTGCCACTACGAGAAATCGATTCCTTGGCCTTGAAAATATTAAATTTGATACGGTACTTCATTTGTTATTGTAGCTTACCTCTGACCTGATATATACTTTTTTCTGTGTTAGTGGCCATATTGGCCGCCATCTTGGTTAAAATGCATTTGGTGGGGGGGGGTTATCCCGTGGTCGGATTTTGTGGGATTTTGGATATTGTTATTCAGCAATGGAAACCGAGCAGGAAACCGTTTAGAAAGCTTCTGATTAGTGGCCATATTGGCCGCCATCTTGGTTAAAATGCATTGGGGGGGGAATCCCGTGGTCGGATTTTGTGGAATTTTGGATATTGTTATTCAGCAATGGAAACCGAGCAGGAAACCGTTTAGAAAGCTTCTGAAGCAATTTTGCTCAGGTTGAAGGGATATTTGATCTAGATTGCCTGGAATAATACGAGACATGACGCGTCCCAAATCCACGATACCGCTAGACCAATACTATTACTGGAACCAAGAGTTTAGTTGTTGTTGTTGTGGTTATTATTACTTTTTGCCCAACGTGCATATAATCCCTCTGAACTTAAAAGAGCCTCGGCGAAGTAGGCTAAAATGTCCGGGTTGGCTAAAACCTCGTCAAGTTCCGAAATGAAAAAGTGCTGCAAAAGGCTATATCCATATCCTGGGCGTAACATTTACATCCGACCTAAGCATGGCAACACATCTCGAAGACGTCCTCGTTTCCTGCTCATCGTCCCTGTACGCCCTCAGAGTCCTTCGCACCCACGGTCTACCCCTACCCACCTCCCTCCATGAGGTAGTCTGTAGTCAAGATGACGACGATAGCCCACCTAATGTATGCCTCCCATGCCTGGTGTTGCCATTCGAACATGGGCAAAACGGCGAGGATAGAACAGCTGATTAACCAATTGAAACGAAATGACCTCCTCCTCCCCACCAACGCTCCGAACGAAGCAGAATTAGTCAGAATGGCGGCGGATGTTCGCCTGTTCAGAGCCATTAGCTCCGTCTCACGCCACCTACTCCGAGACCTTCTGCCAGCTTCTCGATAGAGAACGCACGACATCCGACATCGACCATACTTCACTTTACCACCAAAAACAATGACCTGAATTTCATCCCACGGGCTCTCTATAGGAACATATATTAACATATCGGGACACATTGGAACCTAATAGGAACATATATTAACATAATATTTATCGGAACACATTGGAACATAATAGGAACATATATTAACATATCGGAACACATTGGAATATAATAGGAACATTATAATAATTTGATTAACACTCTCCTCAGAACCCCACTCTTACTACAACCCCGAGCAAAAAGTTGACCCTACACTGACTAAAGTAGACTGAGATTGATAAAGTAGTCAGTTGAGATTCTGGAAATTAGGTTAGCCAGAAGGAAAGGTCTGGCCAAGTAGTCTGGCCAAGTAATGAACTCTTGAGTATGTAAACAAGCTGCGTCAACTTATCAAACTGAATGAACGAATATTAATTGATTGATTGAAAAAGCGTTTTATTATTATTATTAGGCCCTATTATTATTATTATTATTATTATTATTATTATTATTATTATTATTATTATTATTATTATTATTATTATTATTATTATTATTATTATTTTGCCAGAGGTAATATGATCTATCGAGACTTAAGAATACAGCTCCCGAGAATAGTTAATGTCTGGGTTGGCTAAGATCTCATCTTCGAGACTTCGACTATATCTGTAATAATAATAATTATTAATAAACATTAATTATTATTATTATTATTATTATTATTATTATTATTATTATTATTATTATTATTATTATTATTATTATTATTATTATTACTATTACTACTACTACTACTACTACTACTACTACTACTACTACTACTACTACTACTACTACTACTACTACTACTACTACTACTACTACTACTACTACTACTACTACTACTACTACTACTACTACTACTACTACTACTACTACTACTACTACTACTACTACTACTACTACTACTACTACTACTACTACTACTACTACTACTACTACTACTACTACTACTACTACTACTACTACTACAACTACTGCTGCTGCTTCTACTACTACTGCTGCTGCTGCTGCTGCTACTATTATTATTATTATTACTATTAATCAGATTTTTATATCGCACCAATAGCGCCAGTTTATGCATTCACATCAGAGAGCGGACGCATAATAATTCCAGATTCTGACATTCCCAGAGGCCGCCACACATCAAAGTAGAATGATAAATGTGAAAATCATTCAGCAGCCTTTAAAATATTTATACTACTTATAGCAGAAGGCCGTGGATGGACACGCCTATCATATATAATTTATATAGGCCATAAATGATTGCCCACCGTAAAACTCAACTGCGTCTTTCTGCTACATTCACAACACAAGGCCAGGAATTTTATGGCTTTAAGGATTTCGGCTTTTCAAACCATCCTTTGACTACTAATTCAATCATTTGACCATTATTTCACTTGGATAAGCCTTTGACTACTATTTCACTTTGACTACTATTTCACTTGGACAATCCTTTGACTACGATTTCACTTTGACTACTATTTCACTTGGACAATCCTTTGACTACTATTTCACTTGGACAATCCTTTGACTACGATTTCACTTTGACTACTACTTCACTTGGACAATTCTTTGACTACTATTCATTGGACAGTCTTTTGACTGCTATTTCACTTGGACAATCCTTTGACTACTATTTCACTTGGACAATCCTTTGACTACTATTCATTGGACAGTCTTTTGACTGCTATTTCGCTTGAACAATCCTTTGACTACTATTTCACTTTGACTACTATTTCACTTGGACAATCCTTTGACTACTATTTCACTTGGACAATCCTGTGACTACTATTTCACTTGGACAATCCTTTGACTACTATTCATTGGACAGTCTTTTGACTGCTATTTCGCTTGAACAATCCTTTGACTACTATTTCACTTTGACTACTAGTTCACTTGGACAATCCTTTGACTACTATTTCACTTGGACAATCCTTTGACTACTATTTCACTTGGACAATCCTTTGACTACTGTTTCACTTTTACTACTATTTCACTTGGATAATCCTTTGACTACTATTTCACTTGGACAATCCTTTGACTACTATTTCACTTGGACAATCCTTTGACTACTATTTCACTTGGACAATCCTTTGACTACTATTTCACTTGGACAATCCTTTGACTACTATTCATTGGACAGTCTTTTGACTGCTATTTCGCTTGAACAATCCTTTGACTACTATTTCACTTTGACTACTATTTCACTTGGACAATCCTTTGACTACTATTTCACTTGGACAATCCTTTGACTACGATTTCACTTTGACTACTATTTCACTTGGACAATCCTTTGACTACTATTTCACTTGGACAATCCTTTGACTACTATTTCACTTGGACAATCCTTTGACTACGATTTCACTTTGACTACTATTTCGTTTGGATAAGCCTTTGACTACTACTTCACTTGGATAAGCCTTTGACTACTATTTTACTTGAACAATCCTTTGACTACTATTTCACTTGGACAATCCTTTGACTACTATTTCACTTGGACAATCCTTTAACTAGTATTTCACTTGGCGCGACCAACGACTGAATCCTTGTGCATTATAATAACGCTATTGAAGTAACTAGACTACAATCTTATATATGTATCGACCTCAGAGACCTCAAAGAACCGATGAGGTCGAAATCCAATCATCTCCAGATTTTAGTGAGGACATGATCTGCCGTCTTCGAGTTCCTATATATAGTGCCACAGTTCAAATGCCAAATAGTGGCCATCAATCAATTTTCTTCTATTAAAAAAAGCTGACAAGTACGCAATTTTATGCATTGATAAACTCTGGTCTTATTGGGAAGATTAGATTAAGGCAATGTTTAGATAAAATTAAAACTATAGGCATGTTATACATATTGGACTATTAGTGGTATAATTGAGGGAAGAGAATCAATATAGCCTTAAGACGGTCCTGTTTGACCGAGGTTGGGCTGGGAGCGCTCCTGAGTAGACTGTCTTGAAGGGGCGCTATATAACACTACTGTAATAATAATAATAATAATAATAATAATAATAATAATAATAATAATAATAATAATAATAATAATAATAATAATAATAATAACAAAAAGCTAGGAGACAAAAGCTAGGAACCGTAACTGGAGATCCACGGGAAACATCTTTTTTGTTCCAACGTATCTCAATGACGATACAACGTTTTAATGCAGTGGCCTTTGGGGGCACTTTCGCCGGTCAAGAGATAGATGAGTAGGGCCTTTCCAGACAATTTTCATAATAATAATAATAATAATAATAATAATAATAATAATAATAATAATAATAATAATAATAATAATAATAATAATAATAATAATAATAATAATAATAATAATAATAATGATATATAATATTTTGATATAGTGCTCTGGATATAAATTACAGTCATCTTTGTTAGGAAGGGGAAAACAATGGGGACGGGGGTGAAGCAAGTATCCAGAAGAACGAATCGGAGGGAACAGCGGATATAGAGCATGATGTTGGTTGGGGGAAATGGCACCGAACAAACGTCTGTCTTCCTCTAGTTTAGACAATGTTTAGACAGACACTGTCTGATGATCTTCTGTAGAATTCTACAATGGCCCAGTCGAAGGCCGACCTAAATAACCTAAATAAATTTCAAATTGAGACTTCTTTTCGATTGCCTTGTGCGATAACATCATTATAGTCTAAAAATCGTTACAAAGTGCGACATCACGCGGTCCGGCCGTTCACGCAGATAGTCCCTCGGTGGCATTCTATTCCTGCTAGAACAAATTGCTGTCAGAGTCGGTTTTGAGCAAATTGTACCAAACATCACATGAACGGTGTTGAAGTTTAAAAATTTATCTTGCATGAACCTGAGCAAAAATTTGACAGACTAATTCGTGCAACGATGAAGTTCAAAGTAAGGTTAACAGACTCAATTGAGTGATATATAGCAAGTAGAGTGCAGGGGTTAAAATGCAGACAGAAGCGCAGAGAAGTTGGTTCACCTAGTGCGTTATGTTTAGGGACGGCCTTATTATAATAGACTAGGCCTATTCGTAACTGAATTACGGTATGGTGTAGCCTATAGCGACTGCGGGTGGCTGTAATTTTTAACCATACTATAGTTAAACTCCGATAAGATGACATTTGGTTTCATATGTAGACGATCTCCCGATCTCGCCATGTGGTCTTCTTATAGAAAAGGACTCGAGAAAGGACGTGCTGTTATAGATCCAAAGTCAAAGCGATGTTGGTATCTGCAGGCAATGTTTATTGTCTGACTATAATTGTATTTTTGCTATTTATTTATTATGTTTTCTCGTCTATTATTCATTTACTTAGCCCTACTTATTTGTTTGGCCGTTCTTTATTTATTTTATTTATTTATTTATCTATTTATTTATTTGTCTGTTATTTATTTATTTATTTCTATTTTGTTTGTTTGTGTGTGTGTTTATTTCTGTTTATTTAAGAAACTTTTGTTCTGATTATTGAAAAAGAACTTGTTCAATAAACTGAAAAAAACTTATTGTATTGTATTGTATTGTATTTGAACACTTGTTATAGCGCCCCTACCAGATTTCTCATTCAGAGGCGCTCCCGACTACTGCGCGGACGCTGAATCGAAGTTTCACGCCGAAGCGCATGAGCAATTGCGAGTGAAGGACTTTCCCAGGGTCCCTACGCGGCGACTTTGAGGTGGATTCGAACCCGCAACCCTCCAGCTGCAAGGCACCGAACATACCACTACACCACCGCGCCCCAGTTGTATTGTGATGTGTTGTATTGTGTGTTGCATTGTACTCCACGTTTATAATGCGACCGAGCCACCCGCAGTAAAGATCTCTTTATTAATCACATCCCGTAACCCTGAATCTGAGGCGCAGTTAAATTGAGGCCTATTGTCTCTAAGATCCATTGTTTCGCTTGATCTCTGTCTGTGTCCGGTGGTGGTTTTTCTGTTTAACGACTAGCTGTGTAGTAACAAAGACTATTAGCGTCGTCCTCCTCCTTTATCCACGCTTGGAACTGGCACTGCCAGAAAACGAGCAGCGGCGGAGTTTGTCTGTGTCCCTGTCCCTCTAAAACTTTATCTGTCTTCCTGCAGCTGTCCAGGTTTCTGCCTATGTCTCTCCGTCCCACCTCTGTCTACGTTTCTTTATCTCTTTCTGCTTCACATCCCGCATTCGCTTTTGGGGATTTGAGTGCAAGGACATCCATCATGAGACTGTATATTCGTCTGTTAATCTTTTCCCTGTCTTTTTGTCTGTTTGCCTCTAGACTACTCAAGTCTCTCTGCATCTGTCTGTCTGAGGTGCTTGAGGCCCCTTGCTGTGTCAGTCATTAATCACAATCATTCCCGATTTCTGCTCTTTTATTTGATTTTCCTATCTGTACTTCGTCGGTTAATGCGGCGTTGTTTGCCAAAGGTTCTCACGACCCAAAGGCTTGTCATATGTCATCTCGTTTAGCTGTCAGAGCCATATAAAAAGGTGAACAGTTCTGCAAATCCTCACCAATCCCCTCATTCCGAACCTTTCGAACGATTAAAGTATCTTTCGCGTGCAAACTCTACCATGTGTAACTCCGCCACTGCTTGCACTTCGGCATCGCCAGTCCCAAGCCTGGATAAAGGAGGAGGGCGACGCTAATGATCTTTGTTATCTTACAGTGTCGTTAAACTGAAAATACTACTACTCTACCATGTCTAGCTGACGTGTGTAGCTGTGGTCTATGTAAATAAAATGGACGAAGTCATTTATTAGATGTTCCTCCATATGCAGCTGTGGTCTATTAGGCAGAATATTGGATAAGCTCATTTACTACACCTCTTCTCTGATCTATCTACACAAAATGATGGGCAGCTCGCTTATTGCAAGTCTCCTATGTCAATATCAGCCACGAAAACCGTAGTATCATATATTCGTTTATTGAGGCTAATCATCCTGTCGTCAAAATGCAACAGTTAACATAATATCAGGAGATGGCAGGTTTAGCCTAGTAAGCATTCTTAAACAGCATCCGTGATATGCATGTAACCCTTATTGTTCTTAATAGTAAGTTCAAATGGATGAGGACTAGTCTAGGATCGCAAATTATAATTTGCTGACATGCCGCTCGTGAAAGAACTTACGTAAGACACTGTCCCTAAATAACAGCAGCAAAGAGAGTAGCATCAGCCACATCAGCCATGCTGTTCGCTGTTGGGGCATCAAGGTCCTCGCAGGTTAGAAAATATTTCTACTGAAGCGTGAATAGACGGGCGGGGTGATGGCTGAATGGTAGTACACAGAAGGATGCGGTTCGATACCCACTAGCCTCTTAAGTTTGACTCAACCTTCCACTCTCTAGGGGATGGTAAAATGAGCAGCAGTTGGAAGAATCGGCGCCTAACAGGCTGCCATACAGTTATAAAATCGACCATTGTTTAACTTGTTATCATGTGTTCCTACTATTTCGTGTAATTATACTTGCGTGATTCAAGTCCAGGTTCAAGACATATAATACTTCGAAAAGGCGCATCTCTGACTCAGTGTTGCACTTGTTAAAGCACCCTTGTAACGGCATGTTGACGTGTTACTGCGCTGTAGAAATTGTTGTAGTCATTCACATAGGCCTACTGCGGTTTGTCAGTTTGAATTGAATAAAAGAATATTATTAATGGACGATAGCAGTGTATCAACTATCAACGGTACAATCTTTCTTCACGATTTAACCAACAGAGGGTTTTGCATGGTAATGTCCGACACACTGGGTCTCGAATCCCTGACACATAGATGAAACGCAGACGTCTTCACAATCTATAACTTTGCCAGCGCAAGGAGTCTACCAGAGTTTAAGTCTATAATTATATATCTTCACGTCTTGGTCTCGAGGCGGTCTCAATAAGTACCGTAGCTAAAGATCTCGTTCTCGTTTCGAACGGATTGATCAACGTCTGTGGTATCGACTCTGTCTTGCCTGTTGGGGTTCCTAGGACTCACGCATAGAATATGTATATTTAGCCGGAAACAAGTTAATCACAATGCCATCCTAAGGATAATAATTACGTCATCACTCAGCACTTGTAAACAAAACGATGCTGTGCGTTTCAACGTAACATCTTTTTCAAGAGGCCAACGCCAAAACAACTTTGTTTCCGTAATGTTGATGTATCTGCTGATGGATTTATGACGCTGGCCGATGATAAACAAAAGACTTCAGCTTAGTCTAACTATTCTCTCTATATGCTTGATACATAGTTATTAGTAGGCATGCTATAATTATTAGTAATAATCAGTAATCACTGGGTTGCAGCTGCTGCTGTCTAACTACTTTACACGACTAGAAGCAACCGCAAAAATAAGGAACTGACGCAACATAATTGCAAGTATAATGGCAATAAATAGACGCCAGCTGAATTGTAAAACTGTTAATTAATCATTCCGAATAGCCTACCTCCTAAAAAGTAATCCAGTATTCAGAGTGACCGTGCTTTGTTACATATGCTAATTATTGCATCTGCTCATTAGATAAAGGATCCGGGTTTATTGAGTAAATGCTAGACTGTTAAAAATGAGTTCTCTTAGTTCCGTTCGCTCGTACCACAACTATGTGGAATCGAGGTTTTTCTGTGGTAGTCCCAATGATCTGAATAGTCTTTCTTTAGAGCAGCGTCTGCACCCTGGGACTCTGCCTGAAACTCCTCTCACTAAACTTTAAACTGTTCCTTTTGGGCGCGTTGGAGTCGGGAGCGCCTCTGAGTAGTTTTCTTGAAGGGGCGCTCTATAACTTCCCGAATGAATGAAAACCCTCAGCTGTAGGTCTGCTTTAAACCAGCGAGTGTTAACAATAAAATACACTTTCACGGGCGTCTCTCGGACTCGGTCTAGTCTCAGTGTCGGCGGCCAACCGTCTCGGGGTTGTCTCAGAGTGCTCAGCGTAAGTCACAGTCTCGTTTCGGTTCTAGGGTGGGCGTCTTTGGTCACAAGGGTCTCGTGGGCATCCCTGGACCTGTGTCCTTTCTATGCTCTGCCATTGAATTGTGCGCATATGATGGTGGTCAAGCGCTTGTGAGTGTCTAGAGGCCTAGTTATCTTATTATGCTTGTTTAATGATGAACGTTTAGTTTGTTAATTAACTTTAGCATAAGCCAATCGAGGTAGCGTAGATAATATAGCGTCACTGATTTGTTCTAAAGCGGTGCTAAACAAATTGTTTAATTACCGCTACAGTTACCAGCCTTGGGCTCCTAGGCATGTATTTCAGGCATTTAAATCAGCACACTTCTGTATCGACCCACGGTTGTAAACCATGCATTTAAAAGTCCTCTTACAATGCGTTTATGGAGAGTCTTTTTAGGAGCTTTTCAGAAGCCTTGTCGCGTTCACTGCACTGCGCACACTGGTCCCGCTTTCGTTAAGCAAAATCAGCTTCTAATCCGATTTCCATCAGCCACTAAGTAGCAGAATAATTAAGCCGCTTCGTGCAAACTGTGCACATGCCTGGCTGGCTACCGACAGGTGCTTGTCCTCGCTAACCTGCACACAGCTGCACTTAAGGACACCTGCGCCTCGCCGTTGAGTCTACCGCTGCCGCCCCCGTCCCGCCCCCGCCCCCGCCCCCGCCCTCAAGGCGCCCCCGCTACTTCTAAATAATGTCCAAACAACCAGGTATAAATAGAACAACCATGATTTTGTCATTTGCGGCTGACATTAAGTAGTGCACAAACGCACTATGGCGCACAATATTATTCGTAACGGTGGCAGCCAGAGTTCAACGGTTGAATGCGAAACTTTGCGTTCTATCGAGTCCATTCGTAATGCGTGGCATGGAGATATTGCCAGGCCTTAAACTTAAGTAGGCCTAAGGCCTTCAAACTCGAGTACATAATTATCAAGTAATAGAAGGCGAGTTGCACTCTAAATTAGAGGGAAATACCTCGTACATACACCTGTATTTGAGTACGCTAAAATGACTATGCCGAGCTACTCCAGAACACTGGAAACAGACAAGGACATAAGGCATAACTACATTGGCTTAAGTAGATGTCGCTTACAGAGTTAGCCTACTGTACGTAGGACTGGGTCACGCAGCTGGCAGTCATTTAGGTAAAATAAGCCTATAGCTTATCTTTCTTCTTCTGTGTATTTGTATCTGCTCCTATCACCTCATCCCTTTCTGTCTGGGACTGACTCTGAGTGACTCATGACTGACTCAGTTGCAATTAATCTCTTTGCTTTAGGCCTGTATAGACAACTAGGAAGTCAACCAGCCAGTAAATCAGTCAGTCAATCAGCCAGTCAGTCAATCAGCCAGTCAATCAGTGAGTCAGTCAATCAGTAAGTCAGCCAGCCAGTACATACATGTTAGCCATTCAATCAGTCAGTCAACCAGTCAACCAGCCAGTCAATCAGCCAGCCAGCCAGTCAATCAATCAGTCAGTCAGTCGCCCAGTCAATCTGCCAGTCATCCAGCCAGTCAGTCAGTCAGTCAGTCAATCAATGAGCCAGCCAGTCAACCAGCCAGCCAGTCAGTCAGTCAGTCAGTCAGTCATTCAGCCAGTCAGTCAATCAGTCAGTCAGTCGGCCAGTCAGTCAGCCAGTCAGTCAGTCAAAGAAGTCAAATTTAAACCTCGGTTGCCAAATTTCCTTCAAGAAGACCTCCGGCCTTTGTTCGTGTAAGTGCATTCTATGAAGCTGTCTGCTATAAGTTATTCAGTCCTGGCTTCTCTTTCCAAGCAGCGCCAGTTGGCCAATAGGCAGAACACCTGTTATTCATGAGATACGGGTCAAATAGGTTTGTCTCCGTAGAAATTAATCAAGTCTAAGGTGACTCAAACTGGTGTTCTACTTTCAGAAATAAAGCACAGGCTACAAGGCACCTGCGGTTTTTTGCTCAGCAGCTTTGTAGCGTCTGAATGTGTCACCAGAGATCGCTTTGGCGATAATAATTTCTATCGCAAGCATTTTCGATCTCATTTTCGCGTGTTGCAGCGCTCTTAATAGTGCGTCAAGCCTTTTCGACGCAGAGAAAAAACCCACATGTATTGTTATTTAAATGTATGTATTTTATATGTAGCCTGTGTACCTCGTTTCAGTCGTTTGTAGACGTGAAGTAATCAGTGAAGTTCACAAATAGGGATTTGTGAAGGAATCGAAACATAAAGATCCCAATCTGCAATTTATTTATCTGTTCAATGTTCAAAATTCTCAATTGCCGAAATAGGAGGAAAGTGTGAGCATTGTACTTGTTTTTAGTAATTACACGTATCGCTATCTTCTACAGTTTCGCCAGTCTGTCCAGTCTAGTTGGACAAGTCGAGGCAGGCTTATAGTATTACAATACGCCAGGTAGTTTTATTATTATAATGTAGGCCCTATAATAGAGTTTATTTAATATGTGAGAGGGTAGAAGATAGGAGTCTTAGCTATAATACCCACATTTTTGCAATTGTTTTCTCAATATTATTAATGTGAACACTCCAGGTAAGATGTTCATCAATATGAACATCTAGGAATTAAGATGACTTAACCGTGAAATATTTGAGTTCTCTATAAACAATGTGTATAGTCCACGACAGATAGCAGCTTCCTGTAAGATTTAATAGAAAACATTTTGTTTTAAGTAGGTTCAGTGAGAGTCTATCGACCTTAAACCAATCGGCTATGAGTCTGAATTCATGATTGTCAATCTTGAATAAGTCTTCAATCGATTTATGGGATAGAAAAATATTAGTGTCATTAACGAGTTATTAATATGAGGTTACTTTTTGATGAGGCGTTCGGGATGTCATTGATATAGATTAGAAATAATAGAGGTCCAAGATTTGAGCCCTGAGGGACACCGTATTTTATTAGTTTAAATTTAGAAGTGGCACCATTACAACTAACGCATTGTAGTCTTTGATCAAGATAATTCTTAGATCATTTGAGTTGCGTTCCTCTTATCTCAGAGTTTTTTAAGCATATTTAGAAGTGTTGCATAGTCCACGGTATCAAAAACCTTAGCCAGGTAAATAAATGTTGCTGAAGATAATTCGTTATTATTGATGGCCGGAGAGATTTTATGGATTCTATCCTTTAATTCTAATGGATTAGCAATTTTTAGTTAATTCTAATGATTACCTTTTCTGAAATTTATTAGAACGAGTTAACAATTGCTGTGTCAAACTACTTGATTCAGTCTATGCCACCAATTTCTGAAGTGGAAAATGAAGGTTTCGTAAATCTAATGAGAGTTGCAGCTCCACAATATCGTATGCCAACAAGGAAACCATGCGAGCTAAATAGACTACAGTAACTTGCTGTTATAGGCCTAACTTGCGGTGCTTTCATTAAAATTTAAAAAATACATGACGCATACATAGGTATGAATTATCGAAAAATTCTAATTGCTAATTGATTAGCTTCTGCTAATTCTAATTAGCTACAGAATTTTGCTAAATTCTAATTCTAATCGATTAGCAATTTAATTAATCGCGCCCATCTCTGGTATGAAGACAAGGCATGACAAACTTATTTCCACAGACTATGTATGTGGTTGGAGTTAATAGAAGAGTGAGTAGACTTGGATCTCAGCTGAGGCTTAATCATTTAAAAGGCAGCAGATTGCTTTTAAGAGGCAACGGATTGCTTGAGCTCTCTCTCGTAAGTAAGTAAGTAAGTAAGCCATTTTATTGACAGAGCATCAAATACCATAAGATCACAGTACAAATTCAAGAAAAAAAAACAATTCCAGTAGATGAAAGCACATATCAAAAGGTCTATCCAAAAGGGTCATATGGACCCGCTGCGACTGGATCGACCTTTTTCTGGATAATGATTTATTGTTACCGCCGATCAAGCAATCGCGCTACTCCCTGCGGCCACGGTCCCATAACCGTGAGCTTCCCATGTTTGACAACCTGACTCAGAAATGCTTCCTTGCCCGGATGCTATACAAATAAACTATGTTTCCCCTAGATCTGGCTATTTAAATCCTTCATTTTCCCCTATGACTATAGCCCTAGCTCTTCTTCCTCTATGTTCCCCTGATGTACAATAAAGCCTCTCAGTGAATTTTTTGGTTGTATATATAATTTTTGTTATTTGTTTGAATGTATTAATCTTGCCATGTACAGTGCTGTGCGTTTGCTAGTGCTTCTCAATAAATGATATACTTACTTACTTATGCGCTATAGGAGCTTCACGGTTTGGCTAGTTTCATGCATTAACTCCATAGAGGTTGTTGGTGTATGACGTTATCTGAATAGCTTTCGTTAATCGAGCGATTACAACAATGATAGTATAATATAGGCCGCATGAACATTGAACAGCTGACAAGTTAATCTCTTCCAGATATGTGCCTTTCAATTAATAGAAACTCCATCACATTAAAAACTAATCGCTTCCTAGTACGTTCTTTTACTAGTCAGTGAATGGAGTCAAGTACTTCTTTACCGCAATGGTTCAGTATCTCGTGACATAAACCACGTGCAGTTTGTCAGTTAGAGAACATAGCGTGGACTTACACATTTCCGTGAAATCAGCGTCATACTTTGCCAGGTTGCTGATTGTGCCGACCGCTTATCAGAGGTATGCGGAAGTTAATCATATCTGCTATGTAAAAAAGGTAAATAAACTGGAGATATTTCGACTATCATACAACAGCGTACATTCACACGCACCACAAAAGTATTCCAACCTGCACAAGTTGTGTAATATGAGCGGCTAGATTTTTCAGCACTGCTTAGGCTAGAAGAAATTCGTACAGAATAATGCGCGTAGGCCTATAATATATATATATAATATATAATATGCCATTATTCAACTTAATCCAGTGGAGGGTCAGGTTATATTATATAGGCGTTGCCTCTTTGCCAAGAAGAGTATATCCAGTAGAAGCAGAGAATTGGGGATACCTTCCAGGTGTATACACCCACATATTGCCCAAATTCCCTTCCCTTTGGTTGGCTCCCACTGGAGACAAAAACTCCTACAGGTACATTTAAGACTTTTGTAACGTAACCAACGGCAGCGTACAACTATTAAGACGTCACCGTGCCTCAACGGTGTGTAGGCTTGCCGTGTTTATTTCATTTAACGAAAAACACCACAATGGTAGGTATAGGCGTATACGTAGGTAGGCTGGAGAGCCAAAAGCACTTTCTTGAAGGTTTTTGTCGACATTTTAAGCCATCACGCGTGTAGGCTATGATGACAGCGGGAGTCTGTGCTACATACAGTCGACGTTCGCTTGCGTGCATACGATGACGCATAGTTTAGTATTAGAAGCACAAACGGCGTTTCAGTCTGTACGGAATTACAATTCAATCAACAAGGTAGGCTGTTCTGAACCAGTTACTGTAGACCTAATGTACGCTTTTCTTCTTCTTCGCATTCTTCGTTTTCTTCTTTTTAACCTTCTTCGCAATCTTCTTCTTCTTCGAATTCTTCCCATGATTCTTCTTAGCATCCTTCGCATTATCCTTCTTCGCATCATTCTTCTTCGCATTCTTCTCCTTCTTTGCATCATTCTTCTTCGCATTCTTCTCCTTCTTTGCATCATTCTTCTTCACATTCTTCTCCTTCTTTGCATCATTCTTCTTCACATTCTTCTACTTCTTTGCATCATTCTTCTTCGCATTCTTCTCCTTCTTTGCATCATTCTTCTTCGCATTCTTCTCCTTCTTTGCATCATTCTTCTTCACATTCTTCTCCTTCTTTGCATCATTATTCTTCACATTCTTCTCCTTATTTGCATCATTATTCTTCACATTCTTCTCCTTATTTGCATCATTATTCTTCACATTCTTCTCCTTCTTTGCATCATTCTTCTTCACATTCTTCTCCTTCTTTGCATCATTCTTCTTCGCATTCTTCTCCTTCTTCTTCGCATTCTTCTTCACATTCTTCTTCGTATTCGCATTCTTCTTCTTTGCATTCTTCGAATTCAATCTGTATGTACATAGAGGCTTCGGCCGATTCCGGATTTTGATATTTCTCTGCTCTCAAGACTTACATATATTATTACTACTACTACTATTATTACGCATTTATTAAACGCCACTGTCTAATGGCCAAGCATCAGTCGATGGCGCTGAAAAATTGCGAGTGAAAGACTTTCTCAAGTTAGGCTATCTACATAGTAAACGTCTCATGGATCTTAATACCCGCCATGTTGCAGGGCTAGCGCTCTAACGAATGAGCTACCGTGTTCCATAATCGTGTTGAATTGCTGTTTGGTAAAAACTACTCATACTAGAATTGTATGTATATGTATGTATGTATGTATGTATGTATGTATGTATGTATGTATGTGTATGTATGTATGCATGTTTGTATGTATGTATGTATGTATGCATGTATGTATGTATGCACTGTATGTATGTATGTATGTATGTATGTATGTATGTTTGTATGTATGTATGTATGTATGCATGTATGTATGTATGTATGCATGCATGCATGCATGTATGTATGTATGTATGCACATTTGTGTATAGGTGCATGTAGGCATGCATGCAGGCACGTAGGCAGACAGGATGTAATTAGGTCTATGTAACTAGAACAAAGAGACCGCAAATCCGGAATTGGTCGATGCCTCTTTGAACTTTTAATTAAGAGTCTATCTACATTTCAGAAGCGTAAACGCCAAAACAGGCAGGCATGTATGTAGCTATGTACTTGTTTGGTCGGTATGTATGTAGTCTGGATATTCGTTACCGACATGATTGTATATGCATGTGTGTAGGTAAGTGGTATGTATGTATGTCGGTAGATAGATATGTATACAGTTTATAGCTTGATAAGTAGGTACCTTTGTAATGTAATGTAACAAGACATTTATATAGCGCCACTTAAGAGTCCCACAGAAGCGCTCAACACGTGGACATCAAACAACTGAAAAGTGCGTCTTTGTGTAGGTAAGAAGATAGGTAGGGCATGCACAATATACATGTAGGTAGTTAGGAAGGTTTGCAGGTGCGTGGTAAAAATTCGTCTGTCATGTCGGAGATTTTATTGCTTGACCTTTTAGACTTTGCGATGGCAACCCAATTATCGCAAAATTATCCCGCACCCTTTTACATAAATCTAATGCTCCATGTATTTTCTGCGATGAACGTGATACACCGTTTCATCGACAATCAGTTTTATATAGCTTCTGTTAGTTTCCCTTCTGCTGAGTATACTATTATGCTTTTTGTCTGTGTGTGTATATATATATATTGTTTCTATATATAATTATATATATATATTATATATAATTATATTGGAATAGACTATTAGAGAGTAAGCAGGTTCATTACCGTATATCATTCTACTGTATATCCTGCAGTTGATCTAGGGTGGAAGGTTCGTAAACAACTAACGTAGACCTTCTGTAAATCTGCCAGGCTGGCGTTTTATCTGACCCTATGACCTCTCTTTACGCAATCGACTGATTGAACCCGATAGGTACCTATACTTACCGAGATATAAAATGCATACATACATATCTACATACATACATACACACACATACATACATACATACATACATACATACATACACACACATACATACATACATACATACATACATACATACATACATACATACATACATACATACATACATACATACATACATACATACATACATACATACATACATACATACATACATACACACACATACATACATACATGCACACATACATACACACATACATACATACATACATACATACATACATACATACATACATACATACATACATACATACATACATACATACACACACATACATACATACATACATACATACATACATACGTACATACATACATACATACATACATACATACATACATACATACATACATACATACATACATACATACATACATGATTGATTGATTGATTGATTGATTGATTGATTGATTGATTGATTGATTGATTGATTGATTGATTGATTGATTGATTGATTGATTGATTGATTGATTGATTGATTGATTGATTGATTGATTGATTGACTGATATTGAACACCGAGCAAGTATAGTCAAGTTACAAAGGCTTTAGAGAGTTCATTGGTTCGATCCAGTTGTTTGCTGATAGGTGTCAAAAGGTTAAACCGAAGGGCCATCGAGTCTCCTACATCATGTAAATAATGCAGTCATTATAAAATAGGCTATAATAGTTACTGGTGGACATGATCTAATGGTAGCCTCTTGACCTGCTGTAGTTTAACGATGGCAGGCTTTCACGCCTGCTGAGCACCACCCTATTTGACTTCTCTTGACAAGATGTTCATACGCACAAACACACACTCACCACACTCACCAAGCGGGATGATTTGCTACCGGTGTAAGCTTGGGAGTAAACGGGAAACCTTGCTAATGAGATTTGTCTATTGCCGGTTGAAGGACTGAAAGGCAGGAAATGAGCACATCCCTGCGTTATATTTTTCACACACACACACACGCACACACACACACACACACACGCACACACACACACGCACGCACACACACACACACACATCAGTGGAAGCTATGGCCTGATTTGAAACTCTGGAGTAGTTGCAAGAGAAAAAACGAGTCCGGTTTCGATGCTTTGGTCAATTCGTCCGAATGACCACCGCGGATTATAATTCACTAGATCAGTGGTTGATGAAGTGGAAATGTAAGGAAGAACAATCTAACACCAATGAACCGTCTCCACTTAACCCTGCGCAGTATAACTCACAGCCCCTTAAAATTATTTCAAAAAATTCAGACACCAACTCTTTGCCTGAGTTTGCATGTAAAGCTTTCTGGCTAATAATAGGCTTAAATTTTTTGTTACTCTAAGTAATGCTCTATGTTGGCATACATTATTTGTTGTTCTATATAATGCTCTATTTTTGGCATAAATATTTTGCATCTTCATGATCATGATCATGATCATGATGATGATGATGATGATGATCGTCGTCGTCGTCGTCGTCGTCGTCGTCGTCGTCGTCGTCGTCGTCGTCGTCGTCGTCGTCGTCGTCGTCGTCGTCGTCGTCGTCGTCGTCGTCGTCATCATCATCATCATCATCATCATCATCATCATCATCATCATCATCATCATCATCATCATCATCATCATCATCATCATCATCATCATCATCATCATCATCATCATCATCATCATCATCATCATCATCATCATCATCATCATCATCATCATCATCATCATCATCATCATCATCATCATCATCATCATCATCATCATCATCATCATCATCATCAATGCTCTATTTTTGGCAAAGATTTATCGTTGTTCTATATAATGCTCTATTTTCTGGCATAAATTTGTTGTTGCTCTATATAATGCTCTTTTTCTGGCATAAAAGACGGGGAAGAGTAGAGACAAGAAGAGGAATAAATTGGGAGAGAAAATGAAGCCCACAGGGGATGATATCGGATTCAAATGAAAGAGCGATAAAGTGACAGAGAGAAGATTGATGATATTTGCGCAGCAGTTAATGAAGATCGACGCATTTATACAGCGTTCATTCTGAAATATTTATTGTAGAGTTTAGTATGTACATACTTGCCAACCGTAATCAAGTGACTGCCTATTAATTAAAGATTGCTTTCTTATCTAACTTCCCGTACAATGTTATAAATCACCAAGAATAATTGTTTGAAGAGGGCTATTTTCTTTTAGAAGGTTCATGCAATTAAGTGCAGTGTGCATACCAATTTCAATCTGTCAAAGGGAAAAAGAGTTTTACATGTTAACTTAGATAAGAAAAGAAAAAAGATTGAGGTAGTAATACAGAAGAGCACCATTGTTCAGGGACAATCCATGAAATACTGGCCTCTCACAATGAGGTCCATTGGCTTTTATGCCAACAGGGGGATGAGATGAGTGAGGTGGTTTCCCGTTGTCTTCATCACAGACAATTGTGGGTGAGCACCTTCTCCAGGATCACTGATCATGATCATGATGATCATGATGATGATCTTTATGGTGATCATGAAAATTATAGTTGGAGTCACACCTATAGGGCCTACATAAAACGGTTAAATACTTATAAAAAGATGAAAATATGCAGATTAGATAGAGGTAGTCATATGTTCGTGGGATAATATATACTACAGCCGTGCGCAGGTAGGATAATGAAGACAGCATGCTCAGGTGGTATAAGAGCAAAGTCTGATACAGGTAAATCAAGGTGATGTCATAGTGTCGCAGGTGTTAAGTGCAGAATAATACCGTCCTATTACAGCATCGAGTAACATTGATAGAGGCCGATACTCACTGAATGCACAACAACAACAAAAAACATCGTAGAGACTCGTGCAATTGAGTCACTCATCAAATCTCACATACACTTCAACTTGGGAGACATTGATGATTGATGGGAGAATTCCTCGCAAGTCTAAGCAGTGGCGTAACGAAGGGTGGGGCAGAGGAGGGCAACCGCCTCCGGGCGCAGCACAAGAAGGCGCAAAATAAGCTTTCAGTGGTTCACAGTACTATGACAAGAACGATTAAAAGTCAAGAAGAAAATTTTAAATGGGCGCAGTCATCAACTCTTGCCCCTGGGCGCTGAAAAACTACGTTACGCCACTGAGTCTAAACACTCTTCACAATGCAAACGTTGACTAGATGGTAATGTAATGAGATGGAATGTAGCCTAACTGGATTTTCATATAGCGCTTTAGTCTCCAAAATCGTTGCTTGCATTTACTTCAGATCAGTTGAAAATCGCTCTAATCTAATCTCTAAATTTCTATGGCACCGTTATGATACTGCACATTGCAATCAATCAATCAATTTCGTTTATTCACAAATCACAACACCAAGCTGACAGGTCGCAACTTGTTACAGGTAACAGATTATATATAATTTAATCTAATTTTTATTTTCTTCTTGACTTTTTAATCAATATATATATAATGGTCTCTTTTAAGCAAAATTGCATCCTGAAAGCATAATCCATCGCAAAGATCCATCTATGTAGTGAAGGAAGATCCGCAAGGCCACCGAGACTAGCTGCAGAGGTAAGCAATGCGGAAAGGATGGGACGCATCCTTAACCAAAACGACACCACAGAACTTGCAGACCGGATAGAAACAGATCGCAAATAGTAGTAGTTTCAGTTTAACGACACTGTGTGATAACAAAGACGATTAGCGTCGCCCTCCTCCTTCATCCAGGCGTGGGACTGGCACTGTCAGAATAAGAGCGGTGGCGTAGTTCAGATCGTAAATCATATATTTCTACAGCGCTTGAAACAGCGAAGTCGCGGGAACCATGGGCGTATTTAGGGGGGGGGTTTACGGGTTCAAACCCCCCCCCGAAATAAATAATTGAAAATTTTTTTTTAGTCATATTTTTATGTTTTTCATGCTTCGAAATCATTTCTTGTGAATATTGACATTTTGTTTTGTGATTTCTATGTAAAATGCAACTCAATGTATAAATTCAATACTGTTATAAAAGAACTCAAAAGAATGTAGGGGGTCGTCCATTAATTATGTCAACAAATTTTAGGCCATTTTTGACCCCCCCTTGTCAACAACTGTCAAACATTGACGGACCCCCTAAAAATTATGTCAACAATCCCAGAACCCCCCCTACAAAAAAGAAACACAATGGCTCAATACATGTAGAATCATTTTTTCAAATTGTTTTACACTAAGAAATGCAATCTCGAATTAAAAAATATATGAGTTTAGTTTATTACCAGCTTTTTAGTAGTATGAAACATTAAGCACTTTATACATTTTTAGCATTACTTAATGTTTTCGCTACCATTTTGAAGGGTCTGTGTTGCTTCATTGGAAAAAAATTTGTTGACGTCAACTTTTACCGAACCCCCTCCCCTTTTCAACAACTGTCAAACTTTTCCAAACCCCCCCCTATTTTGTTGACATAATTAATGGACGACCCCTAGGAAACTACAAAGCACGTATATATTGTTAATAAAATTGAACTATTTTCTATTTTTTATAGTAATTTCAATAAATGTCTGATTTGCAAGTATTGTCTGCAGTCACGACTCAAACTACATCGTAGCTACGAGTAACAGCTGGTTCCTATCAGGACTGAAATAATAGAGCAATTTTGTTCAGATGACAGCTTAAATTGCTACCATTACAGTGTGGAAATTCAAAAATTTCAGTGGGGAGGGGGCACATCCCCTTCCCCAAACCCCTCCCCTGCTCGGCGCTGCGCGCCTCGGCAGTCCCCCCTAAACTTTGAAACCCCCTCCCGAAATTGTTTCCTGGCTACGCCCCTGGCGGGAACCAACTTATTCACATAGTCAAAACATCATCGATAGGCTGGAGGATATATCGGTTCCAGGTCAAGATCCAAAGGGGTCAGGCTTTAGGCTATATATTCCTCTGTATGGAGCTCATATGCTCACATGGGAGCCGGGTGAAGCCCATATGGGTCCATCTAATGTCCAAAGAAGTGTTGGCAGGGTCTTGGGTCAGCGACTGAGAGAGACCGAGATCCCATGGAACGTCTCTGGCTCGGAGACAACAAACTGCAAGGCATCCAAGGACCAAGTCAAAGTAACCAGTCAAATTGAGAGTTTTAAATAAAATGCTTACGCTAACACTGAAAGGGTATCAAGAGTTAGCGACTTTATTTTCTTATCCTCGGCATATGATGGTAGGTGATCAGACCTCTTTTTCAACTCTCTCCCATCTAAAGTGGACGGTCAGTATATACATTTCGTTGCTCAGTTCGCTCGGGAGCATAAGTAAATAAATAAGGAAGTAAGTAGGTTACTGTATATCCAATATTGTACCAATTTCTGACCGCACTTGGGTGACCGGCGAGATGAGTCCTATGAGCAGAGCTCGAGGGTACGCGTACCCTAAAATAGAATACGTTAAAATACGTACGTACCTTTCAAAAAATAGAATACGCGTATGGTACGTATCATACACGAAAATGTCGTTTATGGTTTACTCGGCAACCTACTACCTGCGTATAATCTGACATTAACAGTATCCGTCATTGAAACCGCTACTTCCGGTAGATCTGGTCAGGGCGTTTTCGGTCGCCCGGTGGCTAAGGCAGCCGCTCCGACCATGCCAGCATACCAGTGGTGGGTCAACTTTGGAGCTAGCGTCCCAGAGCTACAAGCTTTGCGGTTCGAGTTCTCAGTCAGACCGCGAGCTCGAGTCAGTCGAGTGATGCGGAGAGGAATTGGAGCTTGTTCGGGTTTGTTCAGAGCAAGCGGCGTTGCAGTCTCAAACCCACCACAACGGAGAAGCTAGTCTTCATCGACACCAACACAAGGCTCATTGATAAGATTACTGATGTCTGCTATGAAGAGCCATATAAATTTACGATTACTATTACGATTACGAGCCATACACTCCTTGGGAATTGCCCGATGATACTGACGGTGAGACTGACGATTCCGAGTCAGATTCTGGGAGTAGCAGCTCAGATTAGTGTACATTACATTAAGTCAAGTAGCAGTTGTTCAACTGTTGAACCTTTTGCTTGGAGTTGGACTTTGAATTGCTGCAGCGGAACTGAGCCGACTGACTGACATTAGTGCATTAAGTGCAATGTATGCGGGATAAACATAGACCTACCTAGCATTGCAGCAATTTACTACGCTGTATACTGGGTTGTGATTGTTTTATTAAATTAAATTGAACATTCTTATAATGAGCAATGACGTGGTTAACGTATTTTTGTATTGTTTACGTACCCTAAAATAGGGTACGTTAAAAAACGTACGTACCTTTCAAAAAATAGAATACGTATGGTACGTACCCTCGAGCTTTGCCTATGAGACTTCACCGGTAGTTCACCACTCAGTTTGTACAATTTGTGCATTGTGATTTTACTTTATTTGGTGGTGAATAAAATACTTACTTACTTACTTACTTTGGTTCACATAGTTCTATCTATGGTAGGCCTATTTGTGATATGAGTGAGCCAAACTTGTCACAGATGCCTCCCGGGCCATGCTATCTACCGCGTTTGGATCAAGAGTAAATCATTCTTTTGAGAAAATGTTACATGAGCCAGACAGACTGCATTATGTATTTTTATATTTTGGGCTCGAGGACGTAAAGAGTATAAAGCGGGTTTTATGGGTGGGTAGTAGCCCGTGTAGAACGTGTGCTGGATCATTTACTGATGACGTCCAGGAAGAGACGAGAGTCGACGCTCTGACATTATATCTTTGAGAGCAGTACCTTGGCAGATTCAGGGAGATACCTTGTTCTAACCAATCGTCGTATGAGGCCTGGAGTCGGGTCCGACCCTCCTGATCTACGAACCCCACCCCAAACGGGAGGCCGCGTACAGCAACGGGGCCACCGTAGTTGCTCCAACGACATAGCCTTGGTTAGAGCCCGACAACCAGTGGGCAACTAAAACAGGGAGAACGTACACTGACTGTGTGGCCAAAATGAACGCTATAAAAAAATTTTAAGATATGATTTTATATTATCCTGGTGGAGATTTGAACCGTGAACTCTGCGTTGACAGACCAGTAGGTCTACACTAATCTGTCGACTATATATGGCAGGACTCCGGAGTCAACTCGGATGACGATGAATCGATTATACTGCAGGAATGGATTAGAATGGAAATGAACGGAATGCATTTGAATAAATTGGAATACGTTCCTCGCCGCACATAATCGATCGTATTGCGTTGGATTACAGTAACTATGAAACGGTTTTCGAGTAGAATCGACTGTCTGGAAGAAGTGGACTGTAATGATAATGACAGAAGCTGAATGAATGACTCATAGAAGATTCAATAGACATCAAATAGGCCTATGACATTCAGAAGTTTAAAAATGTCTTGATAAACGCTTGATAAACGTATACACACCGGGTGACTTTACCGTGACGTGATTTCAAACAGTGCAACTGTCGAATATGATTCTCTAATACCGTACGACGGTGGTTATAAATTCAGCATGAAGCTTCTGAAATTTGACGTGAAATGGAAAAGCTATTAAACCACACATGGTCTGAATAAAATTCAAAGTCATACGAAGTGCATGCTGTCGTGGGTACATATTATGCTGTGCGCTCGTGAAGATAACCAAATGTCTGTCTACAGCAGGTAATTACTCATTTGTAACTTAAAAAATAGTAGCGCTATATCGTTCAGTCCCTTTTAGGTTGGAAACGCGGCTTCAATTAGATGTTCGAGATCACTAGGGGTCATTTACGGGCCTAAACGACCAACCTTAGATTATGCTTGCTTAACGACATCTTGGTATCCTTAAGACAGGCGTTGTATATTTATGCATGCCTATGTGTGGTTTTGGGAAATTGGTTTACGTCCGTGCACCAGAAATGACGCAAAATTCGGAGGATTCTGAGGCGAATAGGAAAAGAGCCTTCGACCATCGATCAGGGTTAATATGGGACTCAGTGGATTACACAGGACACCCAACGACCCTGTCCACGGTTGCAGGCTAAGATCAGCCTCACCCACCCACTCACCCCAATGAGCACAAATGCACAAACAGAGAAATAAGCTGAAAATATCTGTCCACAAGTCTAATCTAGACTTCGATAAATAAATAAATAAATAAATAAATAAATAAATAAATAAAGCAAGCAATCAATCAATCGATCAATAGATAAATCACTACATCAATAAATCACTAAATCACTAAATAAATAAATCAACCAATCAGTCAATCAATCAACCAACCAACCAATCAATCAATCAATGCTTTATTGTTCACCGAAGAAAACATAATCATATAGTCACAGACACCATGATCATTCAATTAAAGAATATTCTTATCTTTACCATAAACAGAAGTAAGCATGCAGTGAACAATGGGAAACTCCAAAAGAAAGAACCGCTCTGACAACAGAGGTCACCCAATTACAATCATTATGCAACCAATGGAGTAGATCACAAATAACAATTTCGTGAGTAATCGTCAGTAGACAAGAAATTTGACTTAGAACCCAGCAATACGAATAGATTGTGGAAGTAGGGCCTACACTCTATCTACCCACTGACCTGGTTTAATGTTAAGTGGTTTCGAACATGATTCTAACGGAGCTAAAGAAATCATGATATTAGATTAGATTCGAATTACTAATCAGGTTTGGGTTCTAAATTTGACGTACATGTACGTTTAGCATCAATCAGCTGATTATTAGAGTGGGTGAAGTACGTCTCTTGCGGAATGCCCTATAGTAAATCCATTTATAATATAAATGGATTTACATACAAATTTTATATGTATATTAGATATAATATTATATGAACACTTATGTTGAGTCTTTGACACTTGTGAAAAGCGACGATGACTGTTTTCTCACGCGAGAGTGCTCGCCTCAATAGTTTCTGTTGACTGCAGACATATTTAGACGCTTTAGATATGACTCCTGTAACAGTAGGTGCACTAGATACTTTCAAGAGTTTTAGTTTTTTTAAGCTATGTCGTCTGCTTGCCTATGCGTGCAACGACGATTGCTATGTTAAAACGGCATTAAAGGATTTAGTTGGGCTCTGAACTTCGTCCGACACGGACGTTTAATATCGGGTAGTCGTGGAGGTCACTGCTGGTCATTTTTGATTAAAGAAAAGTTAATTCGACCAGAAAGACTCAGTTTTATCGTGTAAAGGGCATAGAGTTAATTACTCCATCGATTGTACCATTACTTGACCGTGGAGACTATGGATAATGTAGTGGAAGAATAATATTATGATAGGCAATGGCACTTCGAAAGACAGCATTAGTGCAATATCTATGAACTTATGAATGATCCCGGGTAGAATCAGCTGAACGACCATTCTGTATAATAATGTTTTAAAAGATGTTGCGCGATCACTTTATAGATAATTTAACTGATCTTATTAGTTAAGTTATTAGTTAAGTTGTTATGGATATTAAATGTTAAACATAGCAATTAATTGATTTATTTTCCTGATTTGTCTTATTATAGTCAATCAGCGGTACAGGACAGACAAACTTGAACTATAGAAAGCAATCACAACTGTCTCTAGATGCACTTGCTATTTGGTACATAGGTGACCCTTACTTAGCGGGATTCTCATCCGTTGTGGGCCTACTGTACTTGTTACCCTAACGATGAAAACTCTGTTCAATAGTTCAACTGTAAATGCATTGTTCTGCATTGGTCAACAATAAACGATTGATTGATTGAAATATGGCGGACATTAGATTAACCTCGTGGAGTTGAATTGCTTAACAAGTAACAGTGTGTGGTCGACACAGGTCCGTTATACACACACACACCGTCATTTACGCAATTTTGACGACGTAGAAGTTGCACATTTGCTGTATTTGATTGACTATAGCTTAAAGTTGACAAATTGGAAGTTGCAGCATCCTACAGGGACATCAAGTAAAATCACAGTACGTGTGTTTATCATAACATAACTGTGGTTTTAAGTTCAATGCTAAAACCACTGAAAAATAACCTGAAATACCTATAGTAGCCCATCTTTCCTTGATTCTTCTTAAAAGCTGCGATAGTGTCCATTGAGACAGTGCTATCATCGAAACTATTCCAAGAGTCTACAACTGTTGCACTGAAGAATCTCTGGCATTATGTTCCTATCAGTTCCTTATACAATTTATGCCTTTGCATACCAGTTGCCTTGTATTGCTGCTATATCGAGGAATCTCCACCACTGCGCTGCCTCCTTTTCTGCAGTGATATAAGCTTCATTTATCTCTCCTCTGCCCCTCCTCTCCGACTTTGTTAGGCCACAGTTTTCCAACTAATTCTTCTTTCTTTTAACCACTAATCCTTCTTGTAGCTCTCCGTTGCACTTTCTCCGGTTCTTATATATAGGTCATGTTTCTTAGATGGATTCCAAACCTGGATGCAGGATTCCGATTGTGGCCTCACCAGTGATTTGAACAACCTCAGTTGCAATATATTTTTCTCTGCTTATTATTATCCTTTTGATCACACCTAACCAGTGGTCCTTGCATTGGTCCATGTGACACCCAGCGCACTTGTATTGGTAAAAATTGTGCCTCCTATACCCACGTCTTGCATTCAGTCTAATAATCAGCTTTGAATTCATGTTAACGCCTGAGCAATTCTGAACGTATAAGCCTATATGGTAAACTATAGCTGGCTGATACAGTAGCATAGTTCGCACACATGCACTGTAATTTGAGCACCGCCTACAGACGAGAGACTACTAAACGTACTTATGCACATAATCTAGCTTAGTTTTTGTCTAAATATACAACAAAAATATATTCGCATTGTTGCTAATAGATCTAAATAATAGCAACTTGCTATTATTTAGATCTAATATATATTTAGATCTAATATACAGTAACCTGCGTGTATAACTGTATATATATATAATATATTAAGGTTGTGGAAGTTAACGATTAATTAATCGATTAATCGTTAATAAATTTGAACGATTAAAATTATTTTTGACGATTAATCGCGGACCGCTTGTTAATATTGACATCAAAACACGTTGCTCACTTGGAACCTGGCAGTTTAACATGTTGGTTTGTTTACGTAATTGGTTGAACTACCGTTGAAGGAAGATATTTGAACTGAAAAACGTAAACAAGACTAGTAATAAAAATTATGAACAAATAACTGGGAGATACTATGTAGGCCTAAGTAGTAACTAATAACTAGCAATAAATATTAACAATACTATTAAAAGATAAAGAATGAATAATGATAAATTTATATTTGTCATTACTTATTGGGGAATACATTTAATCACAAGTTAACTATTAATTAATCGGTAATTCTTAAATAGTTAACTATTAAATATTTTTAATCGTTAACAGCCCTAGTATGTCTAATATACATATATGCTCCTAATAAATATAATTATACATATATGCTCCATCCATGGGTATGTCGTATGGAGATCCACTACAGCAGCACTAACAGCACTAACAACCAATCTTTTGGAGCTACTAGAATCAAATCAGTATGTTCATCTCATTGCCTTGGACTTTAGTAAAGCCTTTGATACGGTGCGGCATTCGTACCTGGCTGAGCAACTGGCGGAGATGCAAATTCCTGATTGCATCTACAATTGGATCGTGGCCTTTCTGGAGGATCGGGGCCATGGAACTAAATTCAACGGCTTCACATCTCTCCTCATGAAAATCAACTCTAGTTTTGTACAGGGTTCAGGTTCTGGCCCAAATAATTTTATCATCACAATATCTAAGCTCAAGACGATTCACATTGGAAATATAATACTAAAGTATGCTGATGATAGCTACTTACTGATACCTTCTTCTAATAGTGCCACTGTTTCAGCTGAACTAGAACATGTGACATATTGGGCAAAAGCATGCAACCTAAAACTAAACCATAAAAAGACGCAAGAGATGATTGTAAGAGGGGTTGGGAGGAGAGGGCGGGTGTCAGCCCCTGCGGCCACCCCGGGAGTGACCAGAGTACATAGCATGAAGGTACTGGGGGTTATGCTTACTGAAACTTTAAGTTTTGAGATGCACATTGCCCAAATATGCTGCAGGGCTAGGCAATCCATGTATGCCCTGCGCATACTAACTGCCCATGGTCTATCTGGCCCTGGGCTTTACGATGTGGTGAGGGCGACAACGGTGGCACGCCTGTTGTATGCTGCTCCGGCATGGTGGGGCTTTGCCAGCCAAAGGGAGAAGGGAATGCTCCAGTCTGTAATGAACAGATTGATCCGTCAGCGATACCTCCCAAGTGATAGCCCAACCTTTGAACAACTATGCCTTAAAGCCGACACCTGCTTGTTTTCGGCGGTCCTGGCAAACCCGGGCCATGTTCTCCATAGGTTTCTTCCTCCAAAAAGCTGTTGGCCTATTCCTTCGACCCCGGTCACATGACCGTGTTTTACCTTTAGCTAATCATACTATGAAAAAACTTTTATAGTTAGAATGCTTTATTCATATTGACTATTGATTGTTTATTGTTTATTATATATGATGTATGTACACCAGAATGCGGATTGCAACTGGTTCAATAAAGAATATACTTACTTACTTACTTACATTTGCGTCATCTAGCGGACCCGCTATATACTGAGTAGTTCATAAACTGACCGCACACTGTCAGTGAGATAGGCTATGGAGAGGGCTTGACCCCGACGCCAAAGAAAAATGAAGTCACTAATACTTCATACACATGGCTGCCTAGTTAGGCTTAATTAAGGAATTGCTCTTCTCTCTTTGTATAGGCCTAAATAGATACGTAAATCTGTATATAAACATATATGCATTAGACAGTGAGTGAGGTATATACTTAACTTTGCAATTGACAGTTTATTCCGACTCCTCTCCTTTGACCAATTAAGACCTAGAGTACACAACCACGTGCACTCTCCCACCCAAAGACAACTCTCAATTTATACCCAGATCCTTATATAAAAATATTTACTAGTTTATTTTAAAATTTTCTACTTAACTTTTATTATCCGTTATCACTCATGTTAGCATTTCTGCGTTTTTGTCAGATTGTTTTCTCAATAAAACGAATATCAGAACATTTTCGGATATATAGTTGAGCATACAGTCCAACCTCTTGTGATAGAGTCTTGCAGTGGCTCCATATTATTAATGACACATAAAATGCCGAACGTACCGTATATAATAGATATAAAATCGCCGTTGGTCACTCAAGATTCTGTAAGTGGCGCAATCAAAGGGACGACCGGAACTTCATCGCCAGGATCTTACACAAAAAGGCGTACTAACATTACTAACAATTCAAGCCATCCCTGCTTAAATTGACATACATTTTATGAGCATACGATACATTCTGTAACATGCTAATCTGTGGACAGAGCAAAAACAGCTAGGAACTGAACTTAAATGTTTGTAAACAAGCTGCGGCCATGTCAACTTGTGTCAGAATAAACGAATATTATTATTATTATTATTAAAGTACGGTTGTGCTTTTGATGTATTATACGGTACATCATAATTATGCCACACGCCTGTGGTGAATCTACATGTATGTCTTTTATACAGATATATGGGTATAATGTGTATATACACGCAAATATGCATAATATTATATAAGTTGTTACTGGTGGCCACTTAGTGCGTTAGAAATACGGTGATCCATGTATTATGTGCAAATATCCAGGGTGAATATTATGCCACATGTAGTCTATGTATATATATTATGCAACATCAACCAAAATATATATTTATTTTAAAAATTATATATATATATGTATAAATAATTATAATAGGCATATATATATATATATATATATATATATATATATATATATATATATATATATATATATATATATATATATGTGTGTGTGTGTATTGGTTGATGTTGCACTGTACGGATCAGTGAGTTAATCACTGCAGCGAGTGAAGTGAATTTCCTTCGCCAATTCTTCGGTGTCTCTCGGTGCAGTTGTTCCGAGCGCTGAGTGCATCCGCTGTTCATTAGCTGCTGACTAGCGCTTACATTAAATGAGCGGCTGAGGTACACGGCGTCCGAAAAAAAGAAACCTTAACTTTTATCTCGACAAAACAGTACGACAAATTAGCTTCTAACGCAATGAAGCCGCAAGCTCGATAAACCGTATCTGATTGTATTAATCGTGATTGATGCATGTGGCTGCTAAGTATAAGAATTTACGCGGTCTAAACAAGCATTACAAATCACGATTTCCTCTGATTGGAAACTCGTCCAGAGTTACGTGTCGCTAAGTACCCTGCGTTTTTACTAAAACATGTAAAATTCAAGCCATCAAGAGTTTAAACGCTTATTTTAAAATTGATTTTGATAATCCGATGTAGTTTAAATATTTGACAACCTCCAGTTCGAATTTCAACGTTATTTTTAAAAAGAAACTTACCCATGTCGCCTGCTAGGAAAGTACATTAATAGACTAAATTAGTATTTTATCATGTAAAATGTATATTTAATTATATTATTTAACTCTTAAACGAAAAACCTTTTCTGGGTGCAAACGTCATTTTCATAAATTTCTGATTAATATTTCTGACTTTTCTTCGCTCAAATTACAATTTCATGCCGTTTTCGAAATTGAGACTTACCCATTGTCCGATATTGCTTCGTCAGCATAATTTTATTATAAGAACACTTGTTACCAGTGAACAAAAACTTAAGACACAGAGGATATACATAACTTTTGGGAAACAGATTTTTTGGCGGCCAGATTTTTGCATTAGGGGGGCATAGACGGGCCAGGCAAAACTTTGCGGGACAGTCCCCTCTGTTTCCCCGTGATTTACGCCACTGTACTAAGACATTCGATAAATGAGCGAACCAAGGTCTCTGGAAGGCGTCACTATATCAGCGTAAACCTACATTTTTAAGTAGCTCACAGCGTTGTTTCTCGTTTTTGTTGAAAACACTTCATCATTAAATCAATTCGCATGAGGGTCTACACACATGATTTACATGGCGCATTTTCTCGAGTAGTTAATCCAAAGCAGGCCTATTACACTTATCATGTCGAAAGAAATATTATACTTATCATATCCAAACAAATATTATACTTACCATATCGAAAGAAATATTATACTTATCATATCGAAATAAATATTATAACTATTATATCGAAAGAAATATTATACTTATCATATCGAAAGAAATATAATTTTCGCCTGTTCAATTTAAGAAACAACCTGTATTTCTATATTCCCGAGTCATTTCTGCAATGAACAGATGAATGAATGAAAGGATGAACGAATTGAATTGCAATTGCATTTCCATAGTACTGTAATTATAGTAATTGAAGCCATTTCGGTTGACTACTGTTATAAATGGTTCTTTAATTGAATTGCAGTGAACATGTTTTGCGCCTCATCATCAGAAAGGCCATTCAAACTCTTCACAGACACACGCTTCTGAGGAGTCTCCATAGAGACGAGCAAATAGTGTGCGTTAGGCCTACTCAATCTTTCTATTAAATATTGACGGTAAAGAAAAGCGTTGAGCTTCTGTTTTAATCCGTCACGTACAGCCTGACTGGGGAGGTGTCAAACATGAAAAGAATTCTTTGTCGCGTCCGTGTTAGTAGCTGCCAATGAATGTATAATTTTGTATGTTTAATCGTATATTTCGGTAGCGCATTTTCCTGAGAAAACTAATCAAAGACGCTCCTTGCGCTAATCTAAATGACGTCAACGTTTATTGAGAAAAACAGTTCATTAGTAAGAAAGGCAGGTTCAAATGTCTAGGAAAGTCACGTATATAATTACACATTCCCAGCCAGAGTTAATGGGTGACATTATGTTCACAGATCACGAACTGCGAAAATGAATCACTGACTCATGAACAGCTGTGACCCTCAATTTCTGTTCAGTGCCAACTACTGTAGGAGTTGATAAACGATCATTTTGCGTCGCACGAAGTCAGCTTTGAAGACGCTTCTCGTTTTTACGGACACGGTGTACTAAGAATTTGTCACGAGTCTTGCAGAAGCCGAGCAGTCGATTGCAAATACCGCCTATGATCTGTTCTGGTTTAGACGTGTAGGCGAATTTCCTCGCGATATTAAAAAGTCTTTATCTGATGCAGACCAACTTATAGGCCTACTAACAATAATATGGGGATAAATACTTTTATAAATCTATATTATGGATATATTTAGACACGCAGGCTAGATGATTTAGGGAGACTTTGTCATTAAGAGAGAGAAAGAAAAACAACTCTCAACAAAATGTGGGAAAATAAGCAATCTATCAAACCGCATTAGTATAAGAATCGTTCGATCTGTTGAACTCAAGTTTAAATGAATCGATTTTATTCGCTAAACGTTTCTTGAGTTAAGCTCTTAATTGTTGATTGATCGATTTCGAACGCTTTGTAGGACCTAAACGCCTACTAGGCCTACTCGTCTCTTTGTTTGTCTCTTTCGCTCTCGCTCTAGCTCTCTGTCTCTGTCTCTGTCTGTCTCTATGTCTCTCTGTCTCTGTCTCTCTCTGTCTCTGTCTCTCTGTTTGTCTCTGTCTCTGTCTCTCTCTCGCTCTCTCGCTCTCTGTCTCTGTCTATGTCTCTGTCTCTCTCTTTGTTTGTCTCTGTTTCTGTCTCTGTCTCTCTCTTTCTCTCTGTATCTCTCTCTTTCTCTCTCTCTCTCTGTATCTCTGTCTGTCTGTCTGTCTCTATCTCTGTATATGTCTCTCTCTCCCTGTCTCTCTGTTTATGTCTCTCTCTATCTCTGTCTGTCTGTCTGTCTCTCTCTCTCTGTCTATGTGCCTCTCTCTGTCTCTCTGTCTCTGTCTCTGTCTCTGTCTCTCTCTTTCTCTCTGTCTTTCATTCTATTTCCCCTTGATCAATCTCTATGTCTTTATCTCTCTCTCTTCTTCATTGATTTGCTATCCATCGATGCCGGGTCGATCTATGGAACCATCCCTCAATCCGTGTACATAATACTCCCATTCTTCAATTCATCGATCCATGGATCATCCATCTATTCACTGATTGATCGTTTCTGTGCATCCATTTATCCCAGCCTCATTGTTTGAAAAACGATCCTCTACTATTGCATCTTTTTTTAAACACAGAACGAATGTATAATGAATAGGCTTCTTTATGCACATACATAAACAGTAAGCGGGCCAACAGCTCTTAGAATACGGATGAAGACATAGCATCATATATTGGGGCGCGGTGGTGTAGGGGTATGTACGGTGCCTTGCAGCCGGAGGGTTGCGGGTTCGAATCCACCTCAGGGGAGTGTTTGGTGCCTTGCAGCCGGAGGGTTGTGGGGTTCCAATCTACCTCAAGCCACCGCGTAGGGACCCTGGGCAAGTCCTTCACTCGCAATTGCTCATGCGCTTCGGCGTGAAACTCCGATTCAGTGTCCGCGCTGTAGTCGGGAGCGCCTCTGAGTAGAAATCTTGAAGGGGCGCTATATAAATATCTGAAATGAATGAATGAATGAATCAGAATATATCTTTCGGAACAGAAGTTCCGCGCAGGGTAGAAGTATTCGTCGACGATTTTCCAGCTGGATGTAAAACCTCTCCACGATTGGCGGACTCTCTTCGTCCATCTTTTATCGATTCTGACAATTCCCAGTGGCAGCTGGCGTGCATAGGTCTGAAGTTCGACACTGGCCACCACTACACCCCTCCCCTTTACGGGTAGATAGGCCTAATTATAACTGACGATCGCAGTAGTGTACGGTCGCTTGCAGCAACACCGCCTGCAAACAAAATGAAATCTTCACAGCCAGAATGCCAAACAAACAAGAATTACCGAGAAAGTTTCACGTTAGAAAACTGGACTGCCAATATGCCTGTTGTTGTTTCGACTTAGGGGCCGTCCATAAAGTATGTCACGCTCCAGGGGAGGGGGGTTTAAGAAAGTGTGACAGTTTGTGACAGGGGAGGGGGTCAGGCCATGTGTGACGTCACACATTTATTTATTTTTATTTTATTTATAATTTATTTTTATTTTTTAGTAGAATTTCATAGCTTTAAAAATAATTTTCAAAAATTTTCTGAAACATTTTAATTAGTTTTATGTCAAAATAGCATGAAATGCATATCTCCTGAATGTGTTTTTCACGATTCCTCTCGCTAGGAGCGCTAGTAATAATGCTGTTGCGAAGCCTTGTTTATGAATTAGCCTTGCTTTCGGAAGTATTATTATTTCTATGTTGAAAGTGTGACGTACTTTAGGGGGGTCCGAGTTTTGTGACAGTTTGTGACAGGGGGAGGGGGTAAAATGGTCAAAAATAGCGTGACGTACTTTATGGACGGCCCCTTAACGACACTTTTTCATATCGAAGATGATTAGTGTCGGAGGCAGAAAGCAACCTCGTACTCCACGTTTATATTGCGACCGAGCCACCCGCAGTAAAGATCCGAGAAATTAATCTCTGATAAACCGACCGACCAGGAATCGAACACGGGCCGCCGGGAGCGGGCTACCAACCCACTCGGCCACTCAGGATCTCTGCCAATATGCCTGCGGACAAGTATCATATATATAATATAGGCCTAAATGGGTACATAACAGCGGCTATATTGGTCGTTATGTTATTCTTTGTGTCATTTCGACGGATTTTTCGTCTACATGTAAACGCGGAATTTGCTCCATAATTCTGGCATGTATTATGGACCGCTGCTGTTGTGGGATCTGTGCCAGTCGGAATTATACTCCTTTTCATTAAAGATTAACTACGTTTCGGACTTATGCGCATATTAGGCTGCCTCCCGTGGCTGATATCGTTCATCTACAGAGAGGGGGGCAGGTCAACAGCTGAGCAGTCAAACCTCAGACGGTCAGACCTATAGACCTACGTACGCAATCTGACATGGGGAAATTTTAGATACAGTGGAAGAATGGCGGAGAGTCTTTCAAGTAAAATCGACCACCAATCACGAAATGGCTCTACGACATACTAACCGACATACTAACCAGCGAACGACGAGTGCCTGTCATCCATAGATCGTAATCGTAATAGAAAACTCCAAACTTCTAAAGCGCCACTCGAAAGCCAAGCGCAGGGCAGGGCACCAGCTTATTCACGAGCGATATCCGATGGATTTCCGGACGCGGCATCGTCTCCTATCTACGAGGGACCCCTGACGGTGGGGCAACCGTGTGCCATCGGCAACACCATTGTCTATCGTCATTATACATCATCGATGGTAACACGGATTAGGAACTCTGAACGTGAGTTCGTCTGTTAACTCTAGTTGGAAACCCTTTTGTTTGGATCTGCGTGTTTACGAGAGCCCGACAATGATAACTGCTCTGAGCAATCTGAGCATTGATTGCTTATTGATGACCTGTTTGTTCTCAAAGTAATTGTAATTTACGACAATTTGTATATCATCGTCAGTAGCAAGCTACTTCTAGGATACTTTACACATACACACTCAGTCAGCTGTCAGTGCGAATGCATGCTTAGAGCTCGATAGCAAGGACAGTAACTGTTTTTTAAACATAAAAAATATAAAATGACATTTAACATCGTTTAGGCCAGCAGAGAAGCACAGATCATTGTATTCATTCGTCCATTTTCATTTATTCATTCATTCATTTCAGAGATTTATATAGCGCCCCTTCCAGATTATCTACTCAGGAGCGCTCCCACCCCAACCCCAGCTAAAGAAAACAGTCTTGAGGTTAGACTAGAACGTGACCGCAAGGGCTCTATGGAAAGAGCGCTATACAAATATCTTATTACATTTACAGCTTACATTAAGGGTATACATATGTATCATACATTAATAATAGATACATAGGCCTACATAGGTGGGGCGCGGTGGTGTAGGGGTATGTTCGGTGCCTTGCAGCCGGAGGGTTGCGGGTTCGAATCCACCTCAAGCCGCCGCGTAGGAACCCTGGGCAAGTCCTTCACTCGCAATTGCTCATGCGCTTCGGCGCGAAACTCTGATTCAGTGTCCGTGCTGTAGTCGGGAGCGCCTCTGAGTAGAAATCTTGAAGGGACGCTATAACAAGTGATCATACATACATAGGTATTACATACATATCATACAATTATCGTCATATATATTTAATACAGTTTCTTGTTTATATTATGCTAGTAAAAATCCTGTAATTGTTTTTCTTTCTCCTCAGTCTATTCATCACTGACTGACAGAATCTCCAGCCTCCTCAGTAACAACAAGGAAGAAGGAGGCTTCATCTGCGGCAGCGCTTTCGCCTGTTGATGAGGCGGCTCCAGCCGACGGCGGCGCATCCTGTATCCTCTCTGTGATCGGTCTCATTCATGGTAATCGGTCATCCATGGTCGAGGGATGGGGAATACAGTCGTACGATGAATGCATCCAATATCTCGGCGCAAAGGCCATCGGGTCAGAGGGTAAGTCACCCCCCGTTGCTTCTCCCAACCGACAAACGGACAGACACACATCTGACTGACTGACTGACAGATAGACAGAGAGACAGAGAGACAAAGAATTACTGACTGTAAACTAACTGATTGATTGATTGATTGATTATCTGACTGAATAACTAACTGATTGATTGATTTACTGATTGACTGACTGATTGCCTAGCTGACTGACTTACTGACTGGCTAACAGAATGATTGACTTATGGACTACTGACTCACTCAGCTACTCGCTCACTGGCTGACAGACAGACAGACAGACAGACAGACAGAGTCTTGATTCTTGCAAACAAACACACATCCATACAGACGCGATTAAACATTTCTACGACTTCTCATTACGTCTATTGTGTCAAATTCCCTTTTCCACATGACACAAGTCTAAGATTTGAACCCATGCTTAATTGGTTAACGACAGTGGCGTTTATCCGCACAGCCATAAACTTAGACGGAATGTTGCGTGTCACTTAACTGTAATTTATCGGTCTTTCTGCATCGTTAAAAAATTAACGAAGGCTTCGTGACATTAGAATATAAATCACTCGGTTCGGATTGACGGCTCCCGCTGATAGGCAGTTTTTTTACTGTGAACAACAGCTTGCGGCCAGGAGAGGAGAGGAGAATAGAGTAAAGTAGAATAGAGTATAGTATAATGGAATAGAGAATAGAGTATAATGGGATAGAGTAGAAGATTGGAGATGACTGGAGATGAGAGGAGAGGAGAGGAGAGGAGAGGAGAGGAGAGGAGAGGAGAGGAGAGGAGAGGAGAGGAGAGGAGAGGAGAGGAGAGGGAGAGGAGGAGGGAGAGGAGAGGAGAGGAGAGGAGAGGAGAGGAGAGGAGAGGAGAGGAGAGGACAGGACAGGACAGGACAGGACAGGACAGGACAGGACAGGACAGGACAGGACAGGACAGGACAGGACAGGACAGGACAGGACAGGACAGGACAGGGACAGGACAGGACAGGACAGGACAGGGATAATAGTTGTCAAAAAATAACCACTATATCTTCCAATTATAGGAGAACAAACGACAGCAAAGTTGAGTTAATAAATTCTCAGATGAGAGAAAAAGTAAAATTGACAGGCACGTTTCCAACGAGTAAAATGTTTTCTCTCGCAGCCCAGGTCCTGATCTATTGCCCTTTTCCCAATCCTAGACCCACGAAGCTGTGGCTGATCCCACGCTGCGATGGCTAATCATCCGGGGATGGGGGGGGGTACTTCCTGTGCATGTGTTAAAAATCAGAGTAAACCTGTAATGTCTAGAGCCATTTATCTTTTATCGGGACCGGACCACAAAAAAATTGTTTCCCCACCATTATTTCGAGAATGACAGGATTTGACAGGCATTCACACGTGTGCATGTCTAAACAACAATGATGGAGACAAAGGTGCAGAGGTCATGCCTGAGTTCAAAGACAGGCTCATACATCAGCCGAGGGAACCCTGGACGTCGGAACCATGGTGTGCATGGTTCCGATGTCGAGGGGTCACCAAGGTGCGTCTGTCGAGGCGTCTAATAATCTTTACATTTACCTTTGCCATTACATTTACCGTTGACTTTACATTGACCTTCACATTTACATTTATCTTTACAATTACAGCTACGTTCACATCTGCATTTACATTTACGTTTACGTTTACATTTACCATTACATTTTCCATTACCTTTACATTTACATTTACATTTACACTTACTTTTACATTTATCATTACATTTACATTTACATCTACATTTACTATTACATTTTCCTTTTCCTTTACCTTTAGATTTACATTTGCATTAACACTTACTTATACATTTATCATTACATTTACATTTACATCTACATTTACTATTACATTTTCCTTTTCCTTTACCTTTAGATTTACATTTGCATTAACACTTACTTATACATTTATCATTACATTTACATTTACATCTACATTCACTATTACATCTTCCTTTACCTTTACATTTACATTTTCTTTACCGTTTCTCTGTTTCATTGCCTCATCGCTTTGCTTGACCTTTTCCTTAACCAATAATCCTTTAACTTTGCCTTTAACTCTGCCGTTGGCTAACTCACAGTGTAGCTGCCACTCGGTGTGATGTGTGCACGACTGCAGCAAGCACAGTGCTCGTTAAGCCAAGCAGAGCCAGGTGATTAACTTTATGTATGTATGTATGTATGTATGAGCACTTGTTATAGCGCCCCTTCAAGAGATTTCTACTCAGAGGCGCTCCCGACTACAGCACGGACACTGAATCGGAGTTTCACGCCGAAGCGCATGAGCAATTGCGAGTGAAGGAGAACTTTAGATTGGTGACTACTGGCCGCCCAGGAATATCGAAGTGCCGGTGTGCAAGATAGCTGCCACATTTGATAAAAAAATAAACGGCACTAATTAAACATTCATATACACAAATACCACGGAACATAGTGGTATGTTGTGTGCCTTGTAACCGGAGGGTCGCAGATTCGAATCTACATCAAGCCACTGCATAGCGACCCATAATTGTCTCTGAGGAAGGCACGGGAAGCCACTCCACTCATCTCATCCCAGGATGGCATAAAAGCAAATGGACCTGCTAAGGCTTAGGGGACTCATCATCATACACAAATACAAACCGACCTCTGACCAATTCGGTCCCCTCTTCTTCCGGATTCCTCTCTGTTATGCTTGGTTCCAATTGCTGTACTCAATCAGCCGTTTATTGATTCAACAACAGCACAAATAATTAACAATCAGTCATTTTCAAAAGTTAATCTGCTGATGCCGTCAACAGGACAGCCCTAAAGGATAAAATAATCCGCCATTGCAGGGCTGCCCCTTTTCCACGTTACATTTACAGATGGCAAGACGATTCTTATGATCATATGATTATAGGAAATTCAACTTAAATAACAATGTTAGGGCTAAATCATAGCCAAGCAACTAAATAACAAAACATTGCAGTACAAGATTTAAAAAAATCAAAACAAAACAGATTATATTGTTCACAGTTGTATCATAAGCAATCTTGACTACTACAGGTACAATCTATCGAGTCATATTCTTTTTATGTGTTCAACAGATAATGTTTCAGTTGAGCTTTAAATTGAGCCATGTGTAATATATTTATTAAATTGGGAGGAAGAGAATCCCAAAGTGGTGGACCTGGGCATTTAATTGAGAACTGCTTAGTCCTGGTTCGTGCCCCTGGGGTTCGATATTTACAGGATGCTCTAGTATCATGTCCATGGATAACTACACCCTTATGGAAATATTTATCAAACAGTTTCTTCTTAGCAGAGTTTGCAGAACCGCGTCTTGGAAGGCACTTAATGAATGAAAGTTCGTTACACTAATGCAAAATAGAGCTAGCTTTACATTAGTGTTAGACGCATTTTTATTTGCTCTTATACAGGGCCGCATTAAGGAGAGGGTGCTAAGGGTGCCGCAGCACCCGCGCTCGCAGTTTTAAGGGGCCCGCATTTTCGGAAGTGAAGAAATTTTTAATGTGCTTGTTATTAATTTACTGTTAAATCTAGCGAAAATGCTGCAACATAAATCAATATTGAAGTTATAATTAATTTAATTACTTATAGTCATTAACCTGACACTAATCATTGCGTGTACAGATAGTAATGTAGGCCTAATGTTAATTGTGTATTGTGTCTTTAGGCAGTTAATACTAACTAGTAAGCCTGTTATAAATATGTGCGTGGTGGACCGGTGCTTGTCAGAGGGGGACCTTTGGAAGGTAATCGTTACCACAGCACCCGGGCCCTCACTAGCCTTAATGCGCCCTGCTCTTATAGGTAGGCTCGCTGAGCCTACCTTTGTTCTCTCCAGGCCTAAAAGTTATTTTTTTTTAAATTTAAAAATCGACAACTTGGCTGCGCTTAAATGTTTTTGATTGTGAAAGTTCAGTTCTAGACGCATGTGGTCCTGATGCTCTTCAGGATCAAAACTTCATGGGTCAATAGAACAGTCGGGGCCAATTGCATAGACCACCGACGAAGCGAACTTTTCTCTCTTGTTGCATCAAGTGGGGCCTTAAAATACATAAAGAAGATAATTTATTTACACATGCATGCAAGCATATACAACTAAACACAGGGTATGCAACATAATACATTGGAGTACTAAACAATACAATACAATGCAGTACAACAATCGTACACGTATGCATACATAAACATACATGCATACATACATACATGCATACATGTATGCATGCATACATACGTACATGCGCACATGCAACATACATACATACCTGCATACATACCTCCAAACATATATGCTTACATGCATATATATATAAGCCTATGTACATACATACATATATAAGTGCATACATACATGCATACACGCAAGCAATAGTGGCAATATTCGTATTCTTTTAGGCTACATATTAGGCTTGTATATGTCATACGTACTGGTATGTATCTGCATTTGTTAATCTACAGCCACAGGAGGTGCCTCGATAGGTGTTGTGCAGCCTTGGTATCAGTGTGATTAATTGCATATATATATATATATCTAAACAAGATACATGCACAACATATGTATATATATATATATATATATACCATATAATTATATGGGAGGGGAGGAGAAGAAGGAGAAGGCGATCTCCAGTGGGAGTAATTGGAATCCAACATGGGAAGCTAATGCTGGATTTTTATTTGCGGCACCTTAAAGGGGTATCTGGAAATTTTTGGCCTCGGTTCTTAAGTCCTTCGAAGAGCGAAGGATAGCAGTTGTGGTGTGCACTGTGGGCGTGGTATTTGCCATTTATTTGCACCGTAAACAGACGAAAGGGCGACATACATGTATAGGAAGGTTGAGCCTGATAGGCAATGGTAACGCAGTAGGGTGCGCCACCCTGTAAGGTAGAATTAGAGGCAACGACCCATGTATATGAATGAATGAATGAATGACTAAGACAATTTCTACAGCGCCGTAACACGGCACATGCCGTTACAAGGGCGCTTTACCATGTTCAACACTGAATCAGAGAAGAGATACGCTTTTTCAAAGTAATATGTCTTGAACCTGGACTTGAATGACTCCACAGTAGGTGCAGATCGTATTGAAGGTGGAATGCCACGAAAAAGGCATGCATAGCCTTAGCAATTATGGGTGTTGTCTGATTTAAACAGTTTAAACTCATAGTGTGTCAACAGTGTGATTATTTGAACTTAAGGTACCTGCATGGAGTAAATTTGAGGTATGCGGAGTGGGGTATGACGTTTGTCGACGGCTTTGATTTTAAAGCCATCTAGAAAGGCGATAACGTTTCAACTAGCGGAATGATTTAATGTTTCGTAACATTGTTAAACAGTAGCTGAGTTATCTATAGCCCTACAGCTTCTAAGTTTAGATCTAAGGTTACACCTTTTAATTTACTCCACAGACCAAAGGAAGTCGGGGTAGATAAATTCACTCCTGAATAAAAACTGAATAAGTGAAAAAACTGGCTGATTAAAAACGTAAGTATAGAAGATAAATCACGACTAACACGCAACGTGGCTGTATCTCATGATCTGCTTTTGAGACCACGATGTTGAACACGTGTAAATAATAGAGTGGTGGATTTCGGCTTTGTATAGGCCTACTATACGACGCTGGCATGCACAGTGAATTGCGCTGCGCGAGCCCTGTAATTTCTTTGATAGATGACTGTTAAATACCGGCGTACTGAATACCGGTGCTAAACAATAGAGGTACCTTTATTCTATCCGGAGCTAACCTTTATTCTTTCCAGGCCTACCTTTATTCTCTCCGGGTCTACCTTTATTCTCTTCGGGCTTACCTTTATTCTCTCCGGGTCTACCTTTATTCTCTCCAGGCCTACCATTATTCTCTCTGGAGCTAACCTTTATTGTCTCCGGGCCTACCATTATTCTCTCCGAGTCTACATTTATTCTCTCCGGGCCTACCTTTATTATATCAGGGGCTAACCTTTATTCTCTCCAGGCCTACCTTTGTTCTCTCCGGACATACCTTTTTTCTCTTTCTCTCCAGGCCTACCTGCATTCTCTCCGGGCCTACCTTTATTCTCTCCAGGCTTACCTTTATTCTCCCGGTCTACTTCTATTCTTTTAGGGTCTGTGAACGAGCTCCAGCGTAAATTGAAAGGTTATAAGAGAAGTGCTTCTGTTGGATTGCTGTGGTCGTATTTGCGACTCAGCCGAATAATCTTTCAGACCCTTTCAGAACCACACACTTTATAGAGGCTTGTCAACAAGTGTGCTACCTTTAATTAGTGTACGTTCAGTCGTTTACTTTTGACTACAAAATGGTCACACATAGTTGTTATTTATTGAAACAGAAATCACATGCAATGCAACGTGGGACAAGATTCTCTGTTGGCCAGCGACACCTGCCGGTAGAACGGCGAAGCTTCCATGTCCGCCGTTTATACCTCTCGACCGATCAAGTAGGTATTCATTCTTCGGTCAACACGGGCTACCAGCACATCACATCATGTATCATGCATCGATCCATCGATCCATCCATCCATCCATGCGCACATACATCATACAAACAGACATACATACATGCATGCATACATACACACCTACATCCATCCATCCATCCATCCATCCATTTATCCATCCATCCATTTATCCATCCATCCATTTATCCATCCATCCATCCATCCATCCATCCATCCATCCATCCATCCATCCATCCATCCATCCATCCATCCATCCATCCATCCATCCATCCATCCATCCATCCATCCATCCATCCATCCATCCATCCATCCATCCATCCATCCATCCATCCATCCATCCATCCATCCATCCATCCATCCATCCATCCATCCATCCATCCATCCATCCATCCATCCATCCATCCATCCATCCATCCATCCATCCATCCATCCATCCATCCATCCATCCATCCATCCATCCATCCATCCATCAGTTTCTTCGCTTGTTCATTCACTCGTTGTTAATTTATTTATTCAACTATTCATTCATTATGTCGGTCGCTGTTCATTCATCCATTTACTCGGATCATTAATATATGGCCTCTTACCTATACATAATTAAGATGCAAGATGTAACTGGGTTTGTGCTACAACAACATTCTCAGCACGTAACTCCACAAAATTATGACGTATAGGGAGTCGGCCTCGGCCTATTAGAGATTACGTTTGACAGATTTTAATTTTCCAAACGTTTGAGTTTTGGAAGGGAGGGAAAGATGTAGGAAGTCCGTAATTAGGTCTGCTCCCAGCATTTGGGTAAAGCTATTTCTTACAAGTAGATCATAGCTTCATTTAATGCTCTTCCAAACAAGCAGTGCGAACTCGATCCTATAGGTATACCTCCTTATTGAAAGACTGCATTCATCATTGTTCTCATTATTGCCAAAATAATCAACCTCTCCTTATCTACTGACAATTTCCCCCTCCTCTTAAACACTGTCTTTAGTCACTCCACTCCTCAAGGAGCCATCACTTGTTAAAGAAATCGTTTCTAACTACAGACCTGTCTCCAACCTGTCATTCATCTCTAGACTAACTGAAAGCATAGTCCTGTCTCGTATCAATGACTACCTGACTTCCAACACACTTCTTAACCCACATCAGTCTGGTTTTACCAAGCGGCACTGAACTTAAGCCCTACTAACTTCCCTCTGCAATCAACTTAGAATAGAATCTTCGTTTATTCATAACACATTGTCAGAACGCAATGCGTTTCTTGTTTCTGCCATCTCTCGTCAACAAGTATCTTCCTCCTGGATATTTCTACAGCCATCGATACCATTGATCACAACATCATGTTGTAATAATCCAAATACTGTCAATTGCCCGGTAAGTGTTTAAAAGTTGTGTGAGCCAACCTCAGTCAAGTGCACACCTGTCAAATGATAAGCCAAGTTACGAACGAATAGGGCCTATCTAGCTATGCAAGTAGGCCAGTTACTTTGTCTTTCACTTTATTTTTACACAAATTGAAAAAATTAAGCGTGCTCTGTCGGTCACTTAAAATCAGCACGCGGGTCGCATGTTAGACAGCAAGGCTGTAGACGTTTAATGCGACAGCAAGGCTGTAGACGTTTAATGCGGCAGCAAGGCTGTAGACGTTTAAAGGGAATGACAAATCCGTGTGTTGACAGATGTTACAGTAGAAGATCTGCAGAAAATCTAAGCACTGCTATGCTGTTGAAACCCTATACAGCGGTCTCTGTTTTGTGATAAGAAAGAGAATATGCACCACGAGGACCTATTGCTTCAGACGAGCTTATTAAGTTGAACCTAAGACTTAAGACTACTCGATGAGTGCAGTCCATCCAAGCAGATGTATTTATGTATGTCCGAGAGCACTTGTATCGCGGCCTTTAAGTATATCGCAAGGGCGCTTATCAACAGCGCTGTATGTGTGTGTGTCTGTTTGTCTCACTGCCTCTGCTTCTGTTTCTACCTATTCTTCTTCGTTGTATTGCCCCAATTTGCCCCCGTTGTGCGAGTGTACTACAATATAATCCTAAGTGCCTGTTAAACATGCTTTTGCATCGCCTTACCGAAGTTTGACATAGGCTTGTGAGATGCACATTAAACGTTCTATAAAGTAAGACCTATACGATATAGACTATCTATCTAACTTGCATTTAAGGGAAGACATAAATATTTTAAAGGGATATAAGATAAGACCTAGAAGATAGCTCTTATCATGATTGCATTAAAATGTCTGGAGAATAACTCTTATCATAAGTGCATTTAAAATAGGCGCATGAGGTCATATCAGATTAGGCCTACAAGAAAGATTATCCTAAATTGCTTTAAGCTTTAAAGCAGATCGATCGTAATTATTGTGTTTAAGATAGGCCATGCTTCTTCCTGGTCCTCTGCCATCCTAGACAGTTTCATACGTCCAATGTGGCCATTCGTCACGTTGTCCGTCTCGCTCATTCGCGTGATTCGCCTTTTTGATCACACTGGTCCATCAGAGCAATACAAAGACATGCGGCGGCAACGTACAGAACAAGAGATAATAAGGATCGTTGCGTCCTTGTTGAATGGCTGCGTGCATACCCACCATTTGATGGATATGAAACAGATCGCCTGGTGTCCCTGTCAACCGGTCTCATAGCAGATCAATCTGCCAACTCTGATAATGCTGCTGAAATTGGACAAAAAGCAGCATCAGAAATGGCTGGTAGGAAGTTCTTTGATATCAAGCTACGTCGTAATGATAAGGTGAAAACGATTGATGCCAAGAATACAATACAGTGCAAGACAATTAGAAATTTATAGCTCGCTTTAACAAGACAGGATTTACTGTCATAAGGACGACTTCGAATGCGCGAACAACAAAAGAGCAAGATCAAAAAGGCACCGCTAAGAAAAGCGCCCGTTTAAAACGGCGGTGATCAAAAGAGCGCGCCAATAAAAAGGCGACAATCGAAAAGGCGAGAAAGTTCGCTGTAGTTCAAAGGCAAAGGTACAACAAAGGGAATTCGAGGAAGTTCGCAGTAGCTCAAAGTCAAAGGTAGGCTACAAGGGAAATGCTCACATACGCAAAGTTGTATGACATTGATAACTATCAATCCTTTCACATACATACATAGTTTCCCTAGCCAGAGATATATATTTACGACATTTCACTGTATATAAATGAAAGTTTTAAACGAAAACCTTACCGTAGGCCTACTGCGTTATGACTGGCACGTGTCACAGCAGAAATATTTCTGCTGTAGTTCATGAAAATTAAGTTGCTGGAAAAGTTTGAGAATTAACTCAGAATTTGTACAGAGCAACAAAGGTCGAGATATGTTAATGGTTGATGGCTGTACATTCAGACTTGAAAAAACAATATAAGAAAAGAAAATTTGGAAGTTCACTTAATATCGGACAGCTAAGAGTACGTCCCGTTGTCATACAAAAGATGATATTATTATGACAAAACAATCTAATCAACATAATATTCACGTACCGGATAAAGCGAAAGTGATTAGCAAGGTCGTAATGGTAGATTTCAAACAGAAGGCGTCGGTAAGTCAAGAATCGACGCATCAAGTCCTTGCTACTGCGTCAGCATCTCACGTTGTGATTCCAGGAGTGGCTCCTCAAGTACCATCTGTATCCAACATCAAACAGGTCATTCGAAGAGTACGTCATAAACACCGAACACCGTTGTCAAATCCAACAAGTCTTGAAGGTTTTTCTGTGCCTGATAAATATCGAAAATCGTTGAGGGCGACCAGTTCTTGTTGTACGATAGTGGTCCGGGATCACCAAGTTTCATCGTATTTTCGACAATGGAAAATCGGAAAGTTTCGAAACGTTGTCCGAACTGGTAGGCAGATAGAACCTTCAAGACGTCTCCTCCTCTCTTCCAACAGATTTACAGTATTCGTGCTCTGAAGTAGGAAACCTCAATACCATCGGTGTATGTTCTGATGAGTGATCGAAGTACCAACACTTACCTTCGTATATTATTCGCAGGCCGCAGCATTGAACAAACTACAACCTGGTCTAAATCCGTTGACGATCATGACTGATTTTGAAAATGCTGCACTCTTACCATTTCGTCGTGTCTTTCTAGATGTCCAGCAACAAGGATGCCTTTTTCATTTGGGTCAGTATATATATGGTGCAAGATACAACAGGTCAAGGCCTCAACGGTCTCGCTAGGCGTTACATGGAGGATACGGATTTGGCGCTTCATATTCGTCAATTACTGGCACTTGCATTCAGTCCACCAAACGACGTAATTGCATCTTTCGAGGAGTTGGTCGGTTCAGGTCACTTCAAAGAGAATGCCGAAGAGTTGCAAGAGTTGTTGAATTGTTTCGAAATTAGATGATACTTGGATTGGAAGACCAGCGCGACGTGGTTGGAGTAACAATCCGTTGTACAACCTCGAAATTTGGAATGTCCACCATTCCGCACTCCATAATCTTCCCAAAAACAAACAACTTGGTCGAAGGTCGGCATAGGGGCTTCAATCAACTACTTGGAGCTTCTCGTCCCACCATATGGAAGTTGATAGAAAGCTTGAAGACAGAACAGAGTCTCGACGAAATGAAGATGGAGCAATTCGTTTCGGGTCACCGTCGTTCGCACGAAAGGAAAATCTACAAAGAAGTTGTCAAAATTAATCCATGAAGACCGTAGTTGTAGATTACGGCAACAGAAAACGCATGGATTATCTCAGAGGGGTCGCTGATAATCTCAACCTCAACACTTGATGTCTCATCATGCAATGGGGAATACTCTATTTCGTGACACCAGCGCTCAACAGTCCCCATCAGGCCGGAGAGACGTACAGCAGATTCGCAACAGTGGTCGCTCGCGTGACGACATGTAAAGCCTGTCCAGTCCATAACTAACTTAATCTCTGGAGCTTATTATGTTACGATTTTGATTGCTACTGACATATTGTCATCCTTTATCATCATCTAGATCTATCGATTTGTACTGAGACAGTTCATGTTGTTTTTGGTTTCATCTGTATGCTGTATTGCTCCGACCTGCATGGTCCTCTTTTCTTTCTCTTTTTCTGGCTGTCAACAATTATTCGCTTATCATAAAAAAATTTATTATGATGGCTTACAGGTGGCCCTAAATAACGAGGCTTCGGCCCTTTTGGGGTCTCCTATTGTTGTACCTTATGATGTCTACTAGTTATATGCAACTGTTTAGCGTTGTGTACAATGGTGCAAACAATAAAAATTATAGTTATGTTATTTTAGAAGAAAAGTAGTAGGCTAACTGACTCGCTGACTCAGTGACTACATTTCAAACAGTTTTCACGCTTTACATAACAGATACCAAATTAATCGAATTTAATCAATTAATCTAAGTTAAATTTAGGAAATTAATCGATAACTTTTTAAAATCAATACCAGCTCTAGTTTAAATATAATATATATTATATATAGTGTATATTATACAGTAATCTATAGCTTCAGCTATGAATAACCATACGTTGCTGATAGGACTTCGAGAGATTTAAAAAGCGCTATAGAAATATTCAGTTATATCCAGTTCTGTGTTTCTCTGTTGCCAACAGAGTTTGCCCAAAGGGTCTGTGATCTGAACGGGACCTGGAAAGAACACCCAGAGTACGAAACACCGAACGGGTGGACCGACTTCACTGAATGCTACACGGAAATGACTCGAGAGTTCTACCTAAGGCTCGCCGCCAATATTCCATTTCAGGTTTTCTCTATAATACGTATTTTACGTTTTGAATGTATCAATCTTCTCACGTATACCTTTACAATGTACCTTTTCCATGTATACTTTTTTCATGTTCCACACACGCCTCTTCGATATCCATATAATACCTTTACATGTATACGCCCCTTTTCCATGCACACTTTAGATGTTCGACTCTTCGATAAAATTAATAGAAGCAGTTACATATTAGTTTAGACTAACGATGACGTCTTTACGACTGAGAAAAAACCGCTCAAATTATAACATAAAAAAGACATTTTTCTGTGAATGGAGAGAGATGAATTTTGCTAGATTAATTGTGAGGTTAACACAAGAGCGCGAAGACTAAGTTGAAGGATTCGTTCGTAATTATTAAGGTGTCTCTGAAGTTTCCAGGCCACCTGTACATGACACACCTAGGTCTCTGAGTCATGTGAGGCGGGAAATTTATGACATAATTCATTCGATTGATCTATCTTCCCACCTGATAGATAATTCTTATTGCATTTTAAGACATTTTTACGTGCGCGACTCCTGCCTACCAGCAATTTAATGTAATGTCATATAATATTATGTACAGAATATTTGTGTGGGGGATGTACTGCGTATATGAATATGTAGATCATATCTATATAATTATATGTTCACTGAATCTGAATATGCATTAACCTTTATGAGAGCGTATATATATATATATATATATATATATATATTCACATATACTTACATACGTTGTATATACATCCATCCACCCACGCACACACACATAATATATAGGGCTTATAAGTATGAACTATTTAACATTATGTGCATATTACTATACACACACAAGATATATACTTATAAACATTTATACAATCGTAATCGCTATCGTAATCTCCAAACTTCTAAAGCGCCACTCGAAAGCCAAGCGCAGGGCATCAGCTTATTCACGAGAGCTGCGCTGAACAAACTGGCAGGATATTACGACACAAATTGATGAAACCAATAGAAAATTCGGCTAATGATCAACGCAGAGAACATTAAAACAATGGTTGTTGAAAAAACAAAGCGACACCTATAACTATCAAGGAGAAGAAATTGAATGTCAATCAATTCGTCTGTAGATCTTGAAGAGATAATAACCGCAGATGGCAGCAGTGAAAAAGATAATTTATATTATAGGCCTACGACGGAGAATTGGCCGCGTCTCACAAGCATTTTGACAAAATGAGAACGATATAGAAAGGCAGAGAAATTACAAAGAACAAAGAACATTTATTGACAATATTGAATAACACCTGGGCGGGATTGACTGTTTGACCTCATGGCTTGTCGACCTAGAACTAAGCGAACTCTATCATATCATTATCTGTTTTAGTTTACGGTTTTGTCAACCTGAATTTCTATTAAACGAATATTTGAAGATGAACAAAGACAAAAATGTACGAGCGGTGATACAACCCCTCTTCCTATCAGAATGCTGGATAATGCGAAAGCAAGATGATAAAAGAATTCTCACAGCAGAAATTGCGGAGATTTCAAGACTATAGAGTATAGAAGATTAGAAGTGATGACAAAAGACAGTTATTATGGCTCCAATACTCGGCTAGAAAGTCGTACAGCGAAGACTAACATTGAGTGTAGCACTAGATATGAGAAATAACCGAGGACAATGGAGATCATCGATTGTTCGTAACCATCACCGACAGATAGATTATAGATAGCGTCAGGAACTGATGATGATGATTTTATAAACTGTAATATTTTGCGTTGTACAGGCATATACATACTTTGAGCGCCTCTGAGTAGATATCTTGTAGGGCGCTATATCAAGTTTCATTGATTGATTGACTGATTGATTGATTGATTTAGGCCTTTTGTAGGCCTATTAATGAAATCATTGTAAATTGTATAGGGCCTATTATATTCTCGACAGAGCGGAATGACTAAAGAATCTTTCCATTTTCATAAACTACTGAGCTGAATTCCTAATATGCGCAATTTAGGCTACATGTAAATGTGTTATATATAAATATATATATATATATATATATATATATATATATATATATATATATATATATATATATATCTGCTATATCGTGTGTCTATGTATATGTATATGTGTTATGTGTTGTGTATAATTATGCGTTATGCTGCAGCACCTGAAGACACATGCAATTGGATCTCGTATTCTGGAGACGGTCGGTCTCGTCTTGTCCGTCATTTCTCTGGCTGCATCGACATTCATATTCTGCTACTTCAGGTTGGTCGCCGCTTAATATATGCAATTAAGCATCTCTCTCCCTCTATGTCTGTCTGTCTCTCTCTCTATCTCTCTTTCTGTCTCTCTCTGTCACCTTTTCTGTCTCTCTCTCTGTCTCTCTGTCTCTGTCTCTTTCTGTTTATTTCTCTCTCCCCTCTCTCTCTCACTCTGTCTGTCTGTCTCTGTCTCTGTTTCTGTTTCTGTTTCTGTCTCTGTCTGTCTGTCTCTGTCTCTGTCTCTCTTTATTTCACTCTCTCTTTACTTCTCTCTCTTTATTCTCTCTCTCTCTCTCTCTCTCTCTCTCTCTCTCTCTCTCTCTCTCTCTCTCTCTCTCTCTCTCTCTCTCTCTCTCTCTCTCTCTCTCTCTCTCTCTCTCTCTCTCTCTCTCTCTCTCTCTCTCTCTCTCTCTCTCTCTATTCTCTCTCTTTCTTTCTTTCTTTCTCCTTCTCTTTCTCTTTCTCTTTTCTCTCTTTCTCTCTCTCTCTCTCTCTCTCTCTCTCTCTCTCTCTCTCTCTCTCTCTATATATATATATATATATATATATATATATATATATATATATATATATATATATATATAT